>JAKSZU010000001.1:50514837-51092337 GCA_026018925.1 Tupaia tana
ATGATCACCCTTTATGGAAGATATGTTTGCCTATGTAGGAAATTTCAAGAAATGAAACTTACACAGACACACACACATACATACACAGCCCTCTTAGAATTAAAATGCAAGTTTAACTATGTCTTAGAATAAAAGTTTAGAAGAGCTAATAAATGGAAAATTACAGTGTGTTCATTGATTGGAAGATTCAACATTATTAAGGTGTCATTGCTTACCCAATTGATTCATAGAGTTAATACTATCCTAGTAAAAATTTCAGCAGAACTTTTATGAATAAAGAGGCTTTTTCAAAAAATTTTATATAAAAAGCAATGGAACAATAATAGCTGAAACAATCTTGCATGAGTAGATGGGTGGTAGAATAATGAGATACAGTTTTAAACTTAAAGTCACAGTGAACAATAGTAAAATAATACTTAAATCATACAGTTTTATTTATAATAAAACATGCCAGAAGAATTTAAAATCTATAGAAAATTAAATTAAAATATGTTTATTTTGTTTCAATATTTTTTTTAAAATTCATGCACCATTTTTTTCATAACATTCAGGTTTTTTTCAACCAGCAGAGAGATTAGATTTAGTAATATGGTAGAGGGGCACTGAAAGTCCTAATGCCCACTAAGGAGATGTAAGGAGTTTCTGAGAACCCAGTTTGGGTCAGAAAAGTAAAACTCCCACAATCCTCAAATTATTTTCCAGATTTATGGGCTGGTAGGAAACTGAGATAGCGGACATTTCCTCATTCAAAATACTACCACTCTGGGGAGGTTAAAAGCCCAGTTTTGTGGGCCAGCAGGGGGCATAGTGGTTAAGGCACTGAATCCCACATGGCCAAAACTCCGAAGTTTGTGTCTAGGACCAAGTAGCTTGTAAAACACCAGGTAATTGTGCATGTGTTTCCAAAATCTCAAGGGGAGAGTGGAGGAGGAGGGATTGTGGCATGGCCAGTCCTCCTGGGAGATGATTTCTCATTTTGCCTGTCTGAGTTTCTCTCTGGTGAGTGCAATGCCTTATGCAAAAGTAAGTAACTAAATAAATAAATGCCAGCTTTGTATTTGTGTTCTTAGGATTTTATAAAATGTTCAAGCATTTTGATGACCCTAATCACTTTAATCTCCTCCCCTTACTTACAAACAACCATTTCATGTTTTGTTCACAGTATATCTTTTTTTTTCTTTTTCTGTACCTTTTGACTTCCTATCTTTTTTTAAATTTATTTATTTTTTATTTATTTTTTTATCATCATAATCTTCTGTATATTACATTGGATTACATATAACTTTACAGTGTATTACATTGCTTTTTCAAAAGGGAGTGCCATGCATGTCAGTCAATATCTTGAAAGAGAGTCTTTCCTACTCCACTCAAAGACAGTTGGGGAATATGTGCCTACATATTTTTTTAAAACTGTGAGGTATGAACATGCTTAAAATATGATGTTTGACTATTGAGAAGAGAGATCTACACTTTCATCTCTTTTTTCTCTGGGGAAAATAAAAATTCTTTTGACGCTGCAATGATAAATTTACCAAAGCTTTAAGGAATTAAGTTTTCATAGACTCTTCCTAAACTCAGAAGAGAAGTGAACATTTCCCCACTCATTCTGTGTCACTATTGCTAAGATAACAAAATGAGGTAAAGATAGTACATAAAAAAATAGAAAACAGAAAACTAAAACTTGTAAATGTAGGTCATTTGGAGATGGAGTATGGCCCACATCTCCATAGTCCCTCCTCCATAAAAGATCATTTGAGTGGTCTTTTTACTATCATGCACATCTTCATTAGTGATGTATAATCCTTGTTTATGACTCAATTATACATAATGGTTTCTAAAGAAAAGTAGTGATGATTAATTAGTGTAATATGGTTTTTATCAGCCTTGTTTCTAGAAAGATATATCTCTTCCTGTGGTTCAGCAATGGTTTTATATTTGAGTGGAGGTCCTAACCTTAGAGATTTAATGTTACAATTCTGAGATTAGGAGGTTCTTTTTATTCCCATTTAAAATAAATATTATTTATTTACATTCAATTATTTTACATCTGTATAGCACATAATATGGTTCTTAAAAGTATGCTCACGTCCATTACACTCAAATCAAGGATATTACCATTTTCAATAGGGACCTGTACATTCTTGTGTCTGCTGAGCATTTTTCCCTCTGCCCCTCCCAGATATCCTCCATTATCCACTCCTCTCCCTTAATAGTGTCTGCTGTCTACACTTATCCTTCCTACTACCATATCTTTGGGTCTTTGAATTACTGCCATAAGGGTACGGATACTCAGTATATACTGAGTGGAGATATAACACAGATCTTTCATTAACTATCAAAACTCCCTTGTATTACTGATAATACCAAGAATAAGTGCTCACAGAGTAGACAAATTTACATAACATTTCAGTTATGAATATTCTATATTAACCAATATTTGTACTCTGTTATCAAATGTCCATCTGCCTGTGAGTATGTAGAAATATACATATTATTTCCAGAATATATGAAAGTAATTTCTGTTTTAACTACTAGTCTCTCAGTAATTCTTTTTCTATGTAGTAGTGAGATCTTACTATCTTATATTGGTCAGAATCATTGCAGCTACTAAAAACAGAACTCTATTACAGTTATCCCAATTATATTGAAAGGCAGACATTTGAACAAACCCATAGATTCCAAGTAACATAAAGGAGCCAAATTCTAATGTATTGTTGGCTTGTCTTTCTAGCCCCTAGTTTATTCTAGGATGTTGATTTCCTTTTAGGTTTTAAGATAACTTATACACAATGGCAAACAATCAATGTCAGCTTGGTTAGTATGCTCCCCCGTTGTGTCTAGAGATAATCACTTACCATGACTTCTTCCCTGAATTCCCCTATAAGACTTACCTCTTCTCTTAACGCTTAGGTTGATGTAGAGTAAACCATCCCTAACTGATTTATTCATTAAAAGTTATTCATTAATCTCTACACTGTATTCTTTAAGTTAAGAACATAAAAGTGACAAAATGATTGGGACTTACACCGAGTTGGGGAAATCAAATAATTTAAAAGATGTATGTCAGGCAGTGAAGTATAAAGTGTAGTTAAAAAGTAACAGAAGATATTTTTTAAATTATTCACTTATCTTATTTTTTAAAGTTTGCTGTAGGACAAGTGATCACCAGAGAGACAGAGAGAGAGAGAGAGATAGACGAAAAAAAAAAAAGCAAACCACCAGGTCTGGGGTTTGAAAGTTGGTCAGGCATGTGGGAGTTGAGCATTCAGTCACCTCACCACCTGCTGGCCCCAGTAGAAGGTATTCTAATATAACAAGCACAAACAGTACTTTTTTTTGGATAACCTATAATGAATAAATCCTCTAAGCAAGTGATTTTTGACCAGAGACCTGATAGGTTCACGTGAAACATGGAAAAGAGAACAATTTTTTTGTGTCATGTTGTCTACTCTGAAGTAATTTTTCTTTTTTTAATTTGGTGCAAGGTGCATGTGTTCATTGGAGAGAGAGAGAGAGAGACAGTAAGAAAGAGGGAAAGTGAGAAAGCACTCCTCAAGGGTGATGGCCATACCGCAATCCCTTCACCAATCTCCTCTTGGGATTTTGGGAGTGCATGCACATGAGCCTAGTGTTTTTCAAGCCACCAAGTCTGGGACTCTAAACGTGTGGTCAGCCTTGTAGGATTTAGCCACCTTAACCACCATGCCATTGACTGTGTAAATAATTCTTGCTTATATATAACCAAATATAAATCAAGGCAATATATGTCTCTGATCAATTAAAAAACTCATTAAGACATTTCTAATCCCCTTTAATTTTTTTAAATGCATTTTTTACATTCAGCCACTATGTATCATTACAGTATATCAAATGAATTTTCCAATAATGAATACACTACATATCTGTCCAGTCACAAATATTACCATATACATTATAATCAATAGATTTTTTTTTTTTAAGTTTTAAACAATAGACAGTAATCGAGACACTCACTTCACTTATCAAGAGGCATATGCTGGGACCAACATGTGGTAAAATGATAAGAAGCTGGACTCCCGGGAACCAGCAGTTAGCGTAATGGCTATGTCGCTGGACTCCCACGTAGTCGACCGCGGTTCGCGTCCCGGACCCGGTGGCTTAAAACTCACCCCGGGCGCGTGTGCGTGCATGCCCAAGATCCCGAGAGGAGAATGGAGGAGAAGGGATTGTGGCGTGGCCATCCCCCCTGGGGGGTGATTTCTCGCTTTCTATCTCTATGTCTCTCTCTGTCTGTCTGGCGAGCGCATGCGCCCTATAGTGAAAACCTCTTAAAAAAAAAAAAAAAAAAAAAAAAAAAAAAAAGAAGCTGGACTCCCAAATAACCAACTGTAGTTTGAGTCCTAGACCCAGACTCATGCTGTGTGTGTGTGTGTAAAATCCAGAGGAGAATGGAGGAGAAGGGATTGCAACATGGACATCTACTCTGGGAATGATTTCTTATTTTCTGTTTCTCTGTCTCTCTGGTGAGTGCATGCACACTATGGCAAAAATATCTCTCTCAAAACAAAACAAAACACACACACACACACACACACACACACAATGTTGGACTCTCAATAGAACTTTAACTTTCCTTACCTCAGGCTACAGGTCTTGTGAAGTGCTAGAATGACTTCCTTAAGAAAGTGCAAGGGTAATTTAATGAAACTTGGTCCTTTTTAAATATCAAATGTATATTTTGGTAATATGTCTGATTTGATGTTCCACAACTGAAAGCTTTGAGTTACCACATTTTCCCTCCTCTGCTCTTGCTCAACTTCTAGATACACCACTAAGAAATTATGCTCCTTTGTTCACTTTGACAAAAAAATTCAGACCACCTAAACCCTTACTAGTGGAAAAACTCTTAACACCAGGCTCACAACTTAAGCTCTCACAAAGCCTCCCTAGAATATCTCATTTTGTGAATAACAAATAACTTTCTTACCTGTCTGTGAGTATGTGGGATCCTCCACTAGTCCTCCACAAAGGAATGCCCTCTTCATTTATGATTACACCACAATCCCTTTCCCTCCATTTCTCCTAGGATTTTAGACATACATACCCAGTGTGCTTTTTAAGCCACCATATTGGGATTCAAACCATGCAGTCAACCATATGGGATTAAGCCACTTTAGCATCCATGCCATTGACTGGCTTGTTTCCTGTGTTTTGAAGTTACATCTAAAAACTGTGGCAAACCACAGTTTGAGTCCTGGATCTGGCAGCTTGCTTTCTCACTTCTTTTTTTTTCTCTCTCTCTCTCTGGAGAGCTCGTGTGTCCTATAGCAAATTAAAAACAAAATAATGATGATAATAAATTTTTAAAAATTGCTCAAGTTAATATCATGGTGTTTTTTCCTTAGGTTTTCTTCTAGTAGTTTCAAATTTCTGGTCTTATATTTAAGTCTTTAATGTATTTTGAGTTGATTTCTATATGTAGTATAGAAATAGTATATATAGTATGAAATAAGGGTCTATATTCATTCTCTGCATGTGGAGTCCCAGTTTTCCCAACACTCTTTACTGAAGAAACTGTCCTTTCCATACTTATGTTCTCAGCACCTTTGTTGAATATTTGTTAGTTGCAAATGTGTGGATTTATTTGATGGCCTTCTATTCTATTTGATTGGTCTGAGTGTTGTTTAAAGAGTCACAAAGGAAGTAGTTGAACTTTTTTTTGAAAAGTTAAGTCAGAAATTAAATGTAGAAATAAAATAAGTTGTTCATTATTTAGTTGAGAAGATTATGTTCAATTTAAATGACTACCCCATTGGTTTTCTTCCTTTAATGTAATTGTTAGCAATTATTTTAAAAGAAGACAACTTAATAGGTATCAAATTTTTATAGACCTATGTTTTAAAAAGGTAAAATTTAAATTAGCACACTAAGAATGACTATTTGGAAAATGTTGATGCCCTTGTTTTCATTGATGCTTTCTTGGAACCCTAGTGTGATCTGTTTTCTTTGCAAAGAAAATACATTTAATTAACCTCATGTTAGAAATTAAATGAAAATAAAATAGAAAAATTTCACATGACTCTCTAAACCACTTATATGTCATCAATCCAAATTTATTTCCAACTGGGATCAGGTGTATTTAAAAATAAATAAGAAAGGAATTCATCATGCAGTGAGACTTCATCCTCCAAGGAACAACAGGAACATAGGGACTCGAAGAAGTACTTGGGAAAAAAATGTCATTAAACAACCAAGAACAGCTGGTTAATGGCTTTCCCTCTTCAGGATTAAGAACTGCAAAAGCTAATAATTTTCCAAACTTCTCATTGTTTTTACACAGGAAGCAAAAAGTCCTCAGTTACAGAACAATTAAACACATTTGGAGATATCGAGATGGTTTTAATGCAGTTAGAAACAATCATATTGATTTTATTCCCTTCAAAATAATCAGCAGAAAATTAGCAAGATGTTTGGGAACATTTTTCTTAGGAATAAAAATTAGCTACAAGGAGCCAGCAGGTGGCGTGGTGATTAAGGGTGTTGGACTGCCACATGGCCAGGCACGGTTCCAATCTCTACCTGACGGCTTCCTTTCTCACTTTCTCTTTCTCTTTCTCTTTCTTCCTCTCTATCCCTGTCTGGTCAAATTAGAATAAATAAATAAATAGTTAAATAAAAATAATTCTTTTAAAAATTAGCTAAAAAATAACCACAGGTTGAATTAAAAAGCACAGCTGCACCAGTATATATATGTGTGTTTATATTGTCCAAATTCTAAGTTCTTCCATAAAATTAATGCAGTTTTTAGTACTCCACAACAGAATTAATATATTTTTATAATTTGGCAGAGTCAAAACTCAATTGGCCTAAATCAAAGGCTCTGAGGATTTATACTAGAGAATCAAAAAAAAAAAAAGAAAAAAAATATAGAGCATCATTTTTAATTTATACATTTTCTCTTATGTAATCACATTCATTGTCTATTATATGTTAGATATTACTCTATATGAAAGTGAAACAATTCATAAAACATTGAAATTTTACAACAGCAATACTAAGTTATAGCCCTTGCCATATACAAAAATAATAGCTAGTATGTTTGAATGTATATTATTTGGAAGATACCATATACTTACTACTATGATGATCTTCATACTATAAATAAGAAAACAAAAACAAAGGTGTGCAATTTTCTCAAAACATTATAGTTAATTAAAAATAAATCAAAAGTAGTATTGAAACCCAAGATTTCAGTTTAGTAAATTTAGTAAAAATGAGTTTTGGCTCAGAATTTTATTGGGTTTATACATAGTCAATTCTATTAAGCTTCTTCACATTTGTTTATTGTATTCTAGGTCATTTTTACTCTACCTGAACCCAGGATGTGAGGTTTTGTTTGTTTATTTTATTTTTTCTTTAGATTTGTATTCTTAGTTATCTATTTTCCATGTCAGTCTTTTATCTAACGTATCACTTTGCTAAGGTTCTTTCATATCTTTTTTAAAAAAAATGTTTCAAGAGAATTTGTTATAACTTGATAAAGTGTCTTTATGATGACTGACTTAAAATCCTTGTTAGCTTATTGAAATCTGATTCAGCTCAGCTGCTGCAATTTCACCTTCTTTTCTTTTTTTCTACTGCAATTTTCATGTTTCTCTTATGTAAGAAATTTATGATTTGTGTCAAGGAATTTAGATATTAGATTATGCGACTTTTGAGCAAGAATGGAATTAAAAATGACACTGCCTGTTTTAACTGGTGAGGTGAACATTTAGCCCATTCCTCCTCCCTCTATCAATTTTATAATAGCAAAAGTGGGAGGGATGTCAGCTCATCTACTCTCTGTGTCCTACTGACCTTAGAGAGGGTCATACTAAACCCACTACTATGGGCCCTTCTGATATATAGGAAAAAGAAATTTAGCTGTACTTCAACTATTCCTACCTCAGGCTACTTTATTTCTTACTGTTCTCAAATGAAAATAGATGTTCAGAACCTTTCTGGGCTTCCTGGCAGGAGAGGAGAAATGATGAAATAGAATAATCACTAGACCTTTGTCAGCTCTGTGTTCAGCTCAGTTGATGCTATCTTAAAAGGCAATTGAAAAGCCTGCTTGGCCCTGCATACCACAGTAAGAGACAACAGAAGCAAGTCCATCTGCTTTCACTGACCATGAATTGGGGAAAAATATTTCTTTCCTACTCACTTCCATTTAAACATGAACATATGGAGGGGGTGTTTTTCTTTTTCCATTGATGTTTTAGTGGAATAGAATAATTATTGCCAAATGCAGTTTTATTATTATTATTTTTGTTGTTAAATCCTTTTCCCAATTCTTTGGCTAAGAAAAACAGTTTTTTCTTAGAGCCCTTTTTGTCTTTACCTTTGGCAGTTTTACTTGCAAAACGTGCAGACAGGGCACTCATTCTCCTGTCATTTTTCAAATTCTAAGATCCCTAGGCAATCTACCTATTAGTTCCATCATTCAGAATTTTTCTATTCTTTGTTGAGTTAAGTGCAGGTCTCCAATCTTTATTTGATTGAAAGTTTGAGAAACCAGGAGAAATGTGACCACTCCACCTTGGCTGAAATAGAAGTTCACACAAAGTTTTACAAATTAACAAGAAACAAATATGCGCCAATATATTTTAAAGATCAAAATAAGATTCACACTTTAATTAATTTTTAATTTATCATTAGACATATAAATTGCAGCTTATGTTTCCCCTATGTATTTAATCTCAAATAATTTTTTTCTGTATATCTAAGGCATTTTCTAAATGTTAATGACTATTATCTATACAAATGATTTGCATATGCAATGCAGGAGATCAACAAGAATAATAGTATTCCATATTTTTTTTTCTTTTTTTGGAGAAGTTTTTGCTATAGGGTGGATGAGCTCGCCAGAAAGACAGAGAGAGACAGAGAGACAGAAAGCGAGAAATCACCCCCCCCCCCCCCCGAGGGGGTATGGCCACGCTGCAATCCCTTCTTCTCCATTCTCCTCTCGGGATCTTAGGCACACATACTTACACTTCTGGCATGAGTTTAAGCCACCGGGTCCAGGACTCGAACTGTGGTCGACTACATGGGAATCCAGTGACATAGCCACTATGCTAACTGCTGGTTCCAGTATTCCATATTTTTAAAGAGATCTTTGACATATTCTTTAAAAATGTCCTTGAGTGGGAACCAGCAGTTAGCGTAATGGCTATGTCGCTGGACTCCCACGTAGTCGACCGCGGTTCACGTCTCGGACCCGGTGGCTTACAACTCACGCCGGGCGCGTGTGCGTGCGTGCCCAAGATCCCGAGAGGAGATTGGAGGAGAAGGGATTGCGGCGTGACCATCCCCCCTGGGGGGTGATTTCTCGCTTTCTGTCTCTATGTCTCTCTCTGTCTGTCTGGCGAGCGCATGCGCCCTATAGCGAAAAAACTCTCAAAAAAAAAAAAAATGTCCTTTAGTTACTGTTTTTTTTTTTCCAGTTTTATTGATTCCCTTTTTATTTTCATATTTTTTATTTATTCATTAAATCACTATACATTATTTAGATTGTGAAGAGACTTCACCCAGCATGACATACACCTCAGTCCAGCCCAGTTGAGACCACCACACACAACTCATCAACAGACGCGTCTGTGTCCCACAAGAGTCTTACTTCTTCATTTTCCCCCCAACTTTCTTACGCTCTTCCCCTCTCACACTCTCTTTCCATTTTGTCTCTAGGGTCTATTACAATTTTTGATACTTCCATGTTTTCCAGTCTTCAGTCTCTACCATAGAGTGCAGGCATTCAGTATATGTTCAGCGGAGACATGCAATGTCTCTCCCTCATAGCCTGACTTGGTTCACTCAGCAACAAATCTTCCACACTTGTCCAATAGGGAAAGAAGAGTTACTGTTTCATAGTTTGAAATATATTTGATAAATTTTATAACTACAGTTGAGCAATTTTGTACCCTTTTGGTTTTTCTGTGGCCCTACATATTAATTGCCCAGTTTTCTTAGTAGGTTGCTATGCTTAAAACACATATTTATTTGGGCCAACAGGTGGCGTAGTGGTTAAGGCACTAGACACCCACATGGTCAACCACATTTCAAGTCCCAGACCTAGAGGTTTGAACACCGGAAGTGTGTGAGTGTGCCCCATATACCAGAAGTAGAATGGAGAAGACAGGATTGCAGTGTGACCATCTTCGTGGTAGATGATTTCTCACTTTTCCTCACACTTTCCTTCTCGCTTTCCCTCTCTCTGTCTCTCTCTGGCAAGTACAAACATGTTGTGAAAAAACTAAAAACAAACAAACAAATAAGCATATTAATTGGTATGGTTCAGTTACAAGTTTAGAAAGGTCTTGAACTTTAATATAATAATCTAGACTTAGTTTTGCCCAGAGAATGTTTATTACTAAAGATATTATATTACCAGATTTGGCACTAGTTTTCAATATTAATCTAATGCTATCCTATCATTAAAAGTGGATAAATATAAAATTTATACTTTTATTAATATAAGTACAGCATTTTTATTCACTATAGATGAGTACAGACTTAGTAACACACTATAAAGTAAAACAAAAATGTTTTTAAATTTTTATTAAAGAAATCATTATTTTAATAAAAAACAGGAGAAACGTGACTTTAGAATATTTGTTAAAATATTTTGTAATTATTAATATTAACCTTGGCAATAAATTAATATAGTAAAATGAACAAAATCAGCATTACTAACGGCCAGTGAAGTCATTATTACACACATTTTGTAATGTATATTTCCTTAAAGGAACTGTATACCATCTAGTGATCTAATGGCAAAATTACAACTGTTAATTCCTCATTTTTCCACAAGCATCATCATTATTGAACTACGGTGAAGAACAACATCAGATCTCCTTAATTAAATTTGAATTAGACATTTTACTTTGGTTAAAAAAAAAAAAAAAAAAAAAAAAAAAAAAAAAAAAAAAAAAAAAAACCTTTCTGGGAAAAATTTTGAGTTTTCGATGATTTTTATTCATAATAATTTTCACTACCCAAAAACAGAAGAGATCTTTATGAATTCTTGTGACTTTGCTATCTGTGTGAAATACTTGTGCAAATACTACAATGCATGCTTATTTTTATCACCTAGAAATATATATTATTTCATAACTGTTATAATTGTCAATATACATATATATCCAATATGCTTATATGCTCATTTCTATTCCAAAGATTTCTCTTTACATACAAATGTATGTTGATAAATTGACATATATTGATTTTCTAAAAGGAATACATTCAAGAGATCCACTATACAACATAGTAACTACAGTTGACAATACACTGTGTTCTTGAAAAATTCCAAGGCAGTAGCATAAAATATTCTTACCAAAACAGGATAATTATTTGAAATGGGTTATGTGTTAATTAGCTATATTTAAGCATTCCATGATTTATGCATACTTCAAAATATTCCACATTATATGTAAATATAGTTTTATCTGTTAATTTAAAAATAATACAAGAGTAAATTATTTTTTAAACAAAGAAGAAAAGAAAACTAAAACAAAAGAGGTTAATATTTTAAAATATACCTAGAGGAAATAGCACATAAGATGGGGCAGTTTAATATCTTCTAACTTTAATTTTCCTTTTGTATTCACTTTATTTAAGAAAATATTCTACATTGGCTACCAGAGGTGCATAATTATACTGTTCAGGTTTCTTTATTGTTTATTTTAAATTTTTTCAGAATTTAAAATTTCTTATTTAAAAAAAGACTTACTTCTAAAGTGTCCCTGGATCCTAATTTTCTATATATTTCACACTTAAAAAATTTATAGTCAACACTAACTATCTCACTTTCAATAAAGTAAAAATCAAGTTCATCAGGGCCAACAGAAAGCATGGTGTTTAAGACTCTGGACTCCATCATGGCAGACAGCAGTTCAAGTCCCAGACTTGGTGACTTGAAAATCACACTGGGCATGTGTTTCTTGCATGCTTAGAATCCCCAGAAAAGATGGAAGAGAAGAGATTATACAGGACCATCCCCCTGGGGGTGATATTTCACTTTCATTCTCTGTCTGTTTCTCATGAGTGTGCATGCCCTATGGCAAAAACCTAAAAAACAACAAAATAAGCAAAATAAATAAAGTTTATCAGGCCATCCCAAGTATGATGGTTAATCTTCTGGATTCAACATGGTCGACTGTGTGGTTTGATTCTCAGACCTAGCAACTGGAGAAACATATAGGCATACGTGCATGCATGCTCCAAATTCAGAAAGATAGTAGAAACAGAGAAGGAGCTATGGTAGGGCCATTACCCGTGGCCGTGGGGGTGGGGGGGCTTTCTTACTTTCACTCGCTCGCTCTCTATCTCTCTATGGGGAGTACACACACTGACAGAAACATAAGCAAATGTATCTAATAAGGATAATTACTTATTCCCATCCCCTTTACCTCAGAATAATTCTGTCTTCACTCATCCTTTGTTTCTACTCTAATGTGAAGAAGAAGCAAATTTTTCCTCAACCTCCTTTCCAAATTTATCAAGTTTCTATATTCTATTCATATTCCATTCTTGTCTTTTTCCTCTAAATTTTAGCACTTTCAAATTTCTCTATTCTCCAAAAAAATCAACCTTTGTTCCTTTTATTCTTTAATTTGGATTTGATCTTTATAAAAACAATAAGCTCAGTAGTTTCTTCATTTTTTCTCAATACATCCTGCACACTCTTTCTAGATAAGTTATGGTTTAATGTCTCTCAAATTACTAATTAAAAATTTTTAAAATTAACATAGTTATACATATTTACAGAGTTTAGAGTCATTTTTTAAAAATTTGCTATAAGGCACATGATCGTCTTTGACAATCATCAAAAAGAGATAGAAAGAGAGGGAAAGTGACAAAGCATTCCCCAAGGGAGTTTATCATGTCCCAATCCCTTCTCCTCTAGTCACCTGTCAGGATTTCTGACATGTGCGCATATGCACCCATGTCTTTTTCAAGCCTCCAGATTTAGACACTAATCTTGTAGTTTTCCACATGGAATCCAGCCACCTTAACCACCATTTCACCAATTGGTCTCAGTGTGAATTTTTATATAATTAGCATGCCTTTCATCTCAAAGCTTTATTATATCTTTGTGTTGACACTACAGAATCTACTCCAATGAATAGGAAAAAGTGAATACTGCATCAGATGACCAAAAACCAGTGCAAAGACAGAAGAAACATCGAAGAAAAAAAAATAGCTCTCCCACAAAGGAACACAATAACCCCTCACCAGCAAGAGACAACACAAAATAATTCATGGAAATGTCGGAAAAAGAATTTCCAACATTCATTACGAGAAAACATAATGAAATACAAGAGAAAACATTTCCAGGAAATGAGGAAAATCATTCCAGGAAATGAAAGAAGAATTCCACAAAGAGATAGATACCCTAAATCAATTGAACAGAAATTCTGGAAATGAAGAATATAATACAAGAAATTAAAATCTTTCTAGAAAGAATTAACAACAGAGTGGACCATACAGAAGAAACAATCTCTGACCTTGAAGACAAAGTCTGCAACATGGACCAAACCACCAAAAAAAGAATGAAAAAAAAAAAGGAATCAAAAATAAAAAATTAGTAACATACGAGAACTTCTAGACACAATTAATGGCTAAATATCCATATAATGGGTATTCCAAAAGTGAAAAAAAAAAAAAAAAAAACTGGTAAAGGCATACAAAACCTCTTCCATGAAACACTATATGAAAATTTGCTAAAACTAAAGAAACATCGAGAAATAAGAACAAACAAACAAAATAAGAACTCCAAATAGAACTAACATAAAAATATCCTCCTTGGGACCAGCAGGTGGTGCAGTGATTGGGGCACTGGTCTCTCATGTGGCCAACTGCAATTGGAGTCCAAGGTCTGGCAGCTTGAAAACTCACACTGGGCATGTGTGTGTGTGTGTGTGTGTGTGTGTGTGTGTGTGTCCAAAATCCTGAAAGGAGAATGGAAGAGAAGGGATTGTGGTGTTCATCTCACTTTCTGTTTCTTTGTCTCTCCAGCAAGCACATGTGCCCTATAAAAAAACTCTTCAACTCAAAAAAAGATAAATAAATAAAAATAAATCTTGGGACCAAAAGTTAGCGTAATGGATATGTCACTGGACTCCCATGTAGTCACCCACGTTTAGAGTCCCAGACCCGGTGGCTTAAACTCACACTGGGCGCGTGTGTATGCGTGCCCAAAATCCTGAGAGGAGAATGGAGGAGAAGGGATTGCAGCGTGGCCATCCCCCCCCAGGGGGTGATTTCTCACTTTCTGTCTCTCTGTCTCTGTCTGTCTGGCGAGCGCACGTGCCCTATAGCAAAAACCTCTAAAAAAAAAATTGTAGGGGAGGAAAATTTTCTTCTCTACCTTCTTAGTGTCTCTGGCTGGTGTAAGAATTAAACTAATAGAAGATAATTGGAAATAAACATACAGATTTTACTTAATGAAATTTACAGGTGCAACGAAGTCTATATAAGCAAAAGAAAACACAAGAATGTGGCAAAGACTAGGTGCCTATATACTAGACTGAATATAAAATAGCAATTGTGGAAAGTAACTAGAAAGATAAGGATTAGATGAACAAGGTTTACTTGTACGAGTTTCTTTCAGCCTTAACTTCACATCTCTAGCAGTAAGAATGTTTCTTTTATCCTGGTATAGGAGGAACATTTTTCACATGGAGTTTAATCTGTTACCAGGATGAAAAGGAGAGGTCAGAGTGCCCTTCTAGCACTTACTGTTTTTCAAGTGCATGAAGCTCAAGATAAACAATATGCCAAAGTGGCCTATTTTTAGGAGGCGTGGCCTAAACATCAATACCATAGTAATGTGTTTTCAACCTTGGCATCTGGGCATGGATAATTCTTTGTTTGGAGGAATTATCCTGTATATTATAGGATGAATAACAGCATTTCTAGCGTCTATTGCCTACATGTTAGCAAGACAATCCAGTTGTGACAATCAAAAATATCTCCAGTCACGTCTTTGCGGGTGGTTAAAATGAACTCCAATTGAAAAATATTCCTGTAATAATAAATAGAAATAGTTCTCATCTCTCCCCCCCCCCACCATAGTTGTTGTTCTTGAGGACTTAATATTGTTTCTTGAGTAGTCTTTTACTGGTGGATGTTTGATAACTTGCCCTCTTTTGTTACTATTATCAACATGGTAACTAACAGCTTATCAAACATCAATAAGCTGTTTTTGAAGTTGATCTTTAGAAATAAATGAGACTAATCATTAAAAAAATATAACTATAGCATTGCTGGGTGTCACCAAAGTACTCTGCATCTCACCAATCATGTATGGGTCAGCAAACTTTGAATGTTATGCTTTTACTGAAAAAATAACTACCTTTCTTGTTTAATCAAATATAGTGATCCTTTATTCTAATTAAGCATTTTCATTTCTTGTCCCATTTTGATGAATATTAGCATTTGTTTCCATACTTCAATATCCTTATTGATTTGATATTTTAATTCACAGTTCATTACTGATACTGTATTGTTAAAATATATGTTATTGCCAAAATAAAAAAATGATTTAGCTTGATAGAGAAAAAAAATATTCTGGAAAACTAAGTAAAATAAACACTACCTATACCACTTTATCTCCTATCGATAGCTTTAAAACTGACAAATTAGAGCATGAACAATATAAATTACAATTTATTTTGGAGGTACTTATGTACTATGCAATTCATATATTTTGTGCTTTTTAAAACAAACAGAAAAATATTCTAGATAATAAAAGGATACACATTAAATAAAAATATCTAGACAGAATTCATACCAAAGAAAACATATAAAATTACAACTAGAAAGTCTTTTAATTTATATGTTCTCTTGGAATCAGTAGATGGTGTAATGATTACATCACTGGGTGCCCAGGTAGCTGAACACAGTTCGAGTCCTAAACCCAGTAGCTCATAACTCACACGGTCACGTGTGCGTGCATGCCCAAGATCCTGAGAGGAAAATAGAGGAGAAGGGATTGTGGGGTGGCCATCCCCCCTGAGGGGTGATTTCTCACTTTCTACCTCTCTGTTTCTCTGTCTCTCTAGTGCATGCACCCTATAGCAAAAATCTCTCAAAAAATAAATTTATATGTTCTTCGATTTTTATTGCAAACTCCATTTGATAAACACTTCACTAATTCATTTACATAGATTGTTTTAATGCAGATAGCATTATATGGGCCAAGCTCAGTAACGTTTACTGTAATTAAATACATTTCAAAGACATTAGAAATTATTCTTCTACTTTTAAACAAAATAAATTAACATACTGAATCCCTAATACAGACATAAAATTTCCCTTTGTTTGGAAGATGTATTTTTTTCTCGGAAAAATTAGTTTTAGCGGCCAGCAGGTGGCGTGGTGGTTAAGGTGTTGTATCCCACGTGGTTGATTCTACTGTTTGAGTCCTGGATCTCATGGCCTGAAAAGCATGTTGGCACACATATGTGCATGCCCAAAATCTTGAGAGGTGAATGGAAGAGAAGGGATTATGGTGTGACTATCCCCTCTGTGTAGTAATTCTCATTTTTCCTCTCTGTTTTTCTTTCTCTCTTCAGTGATCACACATGTCCTATGGGAAAAATAAAAAACAAGCAAAAAAACTAAAAATAAATTATGAGAAATGTCCTCAAGCATACTATAATTACATTAATTCTTTCAAAAGTCTTGTAAGTAGTTTTTGAATGTGTTGCTTCTCCTGAAAATTGTGTATTAAGAGCCACTTTTACTGGGACAGGCAGATGGCATAAGGGTTAAGTCGCTGGACTCCCATGTAGTTGACCACGATTTGAGTCCTGGACCTGGTGGCTTGCTTAAACTTCACGCCAGGCATGTGTGCATGCTTTGTTCAACATCAAGAGAGGAGAATGGAGAAAGGATAGCAGCGTGGCCATCCCCTGAGGGGGTGATTTTTTCACTCTCTGTCTCTGTGTGTCTCTTGTAAGTGCACACACGCTATTGCAAAAATCTCTCTTAAGAAAAAAAAAAAATCACTTTTACTATAAGCTTTTTGTAGGCACCAGTGTTATAACTAAAATACCTCTAGGCTTAGTGAGATTAAACAGAATCTACTCTAGGAATTTTTAAATAAGAACATCAATACAAGAAACTGACAATGGAACTAATCCCATAGTGCAGCAGGTAAGCACTGTGCACTAGGAGTTTGATCCCACATGGCTGATCATGGTTCAAATCCCAGCCCCAGAAGCTTGGAAAACACACCAGTCATGAGTGTGTGCATGCCCAAAACCCTGACAGGATGAATAAAGGAAAGAAGAAAAATTGGCAGCCTGACCACACTCTATGGGAGTGTTTTCTTTCTGGTCATGGTACACACCCTCTGGCATAAAAAGAATAAAAAAAAGAGAGAGAGAGAGAGAAATTAGTAACATGTTGCAAAAGAGGTAATAGGACTAACGGTACATGATTAGAATACCCTATATTGACAAGAAGACAGCTATCAATCATGAGGCTAAAGGGAAAATGGGAGAAACTAGAAGATAACCTAAGGTAGCTGAACCTTTGGGGACTGGAGGACCAGATCCATATAAGAGAATGGAACTCTAGAAAATAGTTTTACAGTGCCAGCTAGAGCCACAAGGGATAGAGTCACTTCTGTAGATGCCAGATATAAAAGAGACAAAGAGTTTACATTTGATTTTCTCTTCCTCTAACTCCAATCTCTTATAGTACAATCATTTTTTTTTTTTTTTTTTTTTTTTTTTTTTTATCTCAGATGAAGCCTAAAGAGAGCAAACTTCTTGTTATATAGACGGGAACTAAGAAAGTGTAAGAAAAACATGTAAAACCAATGAGGCAAATGACCTTCTCATTCTTGTCACTAATGGTCACTTATTACCAAGGAACTTTAACTGAGGTATAGCTTTATTATTGCTATTCTTCTGTGACTTTTAACGTAATTGGTTGATATTTAGAAATTATTTTTCTTACTGTGATTTATCATATTATCATTCTAAAATAAAATTCCGGAAAGACAAGAATGATGTTTGCTTTGTCCATATCTGTGCCCTTAGTACAAAACACAGCAAAAATTGTGTGATTTTTGTCAGTCAATGCAAAGTGGTGATTAAATATGAGGAGTCCTCAGAAAAAATTATGAAATTTGCATATCATGAATAAACTATGTATCTGGATTTCATTTTCTTGGCACTGAAACAAACTGGTAGGTTAATTCCATATGTGTAGGTAATTTTTTAATGTTCACAGAAAGAATGAAATTAAGATATGCATTTATTTTGGTGCAGAAGTTTTGAAATCCATGCATAGTTGTTTATAATATGAAGATTCCATAAACTTCTTTTGAATGATAGCATGTCTGTGTGTAGGAGAAAGGAGAGAGAGAAAAAAAAACATCTTCACTAGGGTTAACATTATGCTGTGATCACCTTTGTCCAGTCCTCCAATTCATCAGCATCTTTGATGCATATGCATGCACCTGTCATGTTTTCAACCAATCTAGTTATAAGAACCCATGCGTGGTCACCACATGGCTTCAAGAACTGCAGTCTAATACACAAAAAGACTATGCTACCTAGAGGCCTCCATGAACTTTTTACGATCCTCTTATATATAAATAAATTCCATTTCATTAAAGAACCAAATAACTGGGACCAGTAGTTAGTGTAATGGCTATGTCACTGGACTCCCACATAGTAGACAGCAGTTCGAGTCCCAGACCCGGTGTCTTAAACATGCCGGGCGCGTGTGCGTGCGTGCCCAAGATCCTGAGAGGAGACTGGAGGAGAAGGGATCGTGGCGTGGCCATCCCCACCACCCCTGGGGGGTGATTTCTCGCTTTTTGTCTCTCTGTCTCTCTCTGTCTGTCTGGCGAGCACAAGCGCGCTATAGAAAAAAAAAACTCTCAAAAAAAAAAAAAAAGAAAGAAAGAACCAAATAATCAGCAATATATAACATTCTGCACTTGAAAATAACTATTATTCTGAATGGTTTTGTTTCTTATTTGAAATTCAAAATCCATGTTTCAATAAGGATGAACAACAGAAATTCCATGACATATATATGCCTCAGCATTTTAAATGCCAAATAATATTTAATTTCTAAATTTACATAATCTTTATTTACTTATGTATTATCTATAAAAATTATTTAAAATATTTTAGAATAAAAAATATGTGTGATTGTCCTTTCACTTTCTTAATTGTTTTCTTCACTGCAGAAGCTTTTTATTTCAATGAAATTCCATTTATCTGTGTTTGTTTTCATTTTCTGTGCTTTTTCCAATATTCTAAAACTTTCTCATGTTTTCTCCTAGTAAACTTACACTTTCTGTTTATATGAATAAACTTTCTAATGTATACTTATCCTTTGTTGTCCTATAAGCAAATCTTGCTTCCATTGGAAATCTTGATATTATATTAACGCTCAGCTGACTAATCAATAGATGATTAAATTTGTTATACCTACACCATTGTAGAAAGATGATTAAGGTTATTGCATATTACAACATACTGAGGGGGTGGACCAGATGTTTATTAGAATGCTCCAGTGATTATCTCCCTGCAGAAAAATCAATTTGAACAACCTTAAATATACAAAATTACCTCCACAAGTGCTAAGAAAACCTAATCATGAGAACAAGGGGAACAGCATTTGGACAGTAAAGGTGAGGAAAACTAAGTCTGAATGATGGTAAGGAGAATTGTTATCTGAGATCACATCTCTCTTCCCAAGCTGTTACTATACTACACACAGATTAATGGTTTCTACACTGGGAAAATTGGCCTGGATGCTAAAATTCAGCTTCTCTGTTACTCTGGGTCCCTCCATGGAAAAATGGTTTCTCAGAGACCCATAAGGAAAACTGGAGTTGTTGCACCACATAAGGCCAACTAGGGACAAAGAGAGAGAGTTGCACTAACACCAGCCAACATAGGAAACATGGCAGTGGCTCTCCATCCTTTCCAATGGAGATGTTGTACTGAAGATGCTGTTTAGGAGCACCACACTTTGAAAAACAGTCAGTGTACTTTAGATAGTCTACTCATTCTGTTACATAACCCAGGTGACTTCCTTGCATCTCCTATAAGACCATGAGTTTTGCAGGATTCTTTCCTTCTTTGAAGGGTGGGTAGTAGAAATACAAGGAGTTAGGAAAAGATGTGAGACACTGATGCCATGTTGTTTATTGTTGAGTTCAAGGTGAGCTCAAAGACCTCTAGTAGCACTCACAAGTGCCTCCTCCCTTATGGAGCTTATAACATGTGAGAAGAAAGTTCATAGAGCACTTCCTTTCTCTTAGAGTTTACAGTGCAGAGCTGAGCCTAGCAGAGCCAAGGCAGATCCAAACTAAGGCCACCAAGACTGAGCTAACAAAACTGAGGCAAAATTGAGCAGGACTAGCTAGTGGGGTAGGTGCTCCCTTTCTCTTAAAGGGTTCCAGATAAGAGTGGCTCATTGCCAAAACCAAACTGTCTCAAACACACACATACGTGCATTTCATTCAATGGCATAAAACAGCAAAGTCATAATTACATAACAAACCCACAGCACACTACAACAAATAACATAAGTTGTTTACTTTATGGTATTCAAACATGTTAAGATAGGTGGTGAGTGAGCCAAACTAAACTATCCTGACTCCAATTTTCTCTATACCATCCTTTTCTGACACTGCCTCAGTTGGCAAAGTCATATCCAGACTTTCACCTAGCTAGGAATAGGGCTTCCTTTAGTGCTAAAACAAATAGAACAGCCAGACTGCTCAGATGTTCTAAACAAGCTCAAAAATAAATAAATAAATAAATAAATAAATAAAATAACCACAAACAAATCCAACTGCAGAGACTCAATACTTAATGTGTCAATAGACAGAAAGGCACATGTATAAGAGTAAGTATAGAGTTAGGAAAGATGCTATCAATCAATGGACAAAGAAGTTGACAGTGACTGATCCTAAAAATGTGCAGATGAGGGACCAGCAGGTAGGATAGTATTTAAAGTGCTTGACTCCCACATGGCCAACCACAACTTGATTCCCATACACAGTGTGGTCTGAAACTCGTGCTGGATGCATGTGTGCTAAGTCCCAAAAGCAGAATGCAGGAGAAGGAATTACAGGACGGCCATCCCTCCTGGAGGATGATTTCTCAGTTTTTCTCTCTTTGTCTCTCTCTCTCTCTCTCTGTTTCTAGTGGGTAGATGCACCCTATAGCAAAAAATCTCTCTTTAAAAAAAAGTACAAACAAACAAACTGATAGACATATTTCAAAGAAACTGTTTTAAGAAAATTTATCAAACTTCAAGAAACAAAGAGGTATTTAAAAAAATTAACAGCTATATTAAAATAATAAAAAAGCAAACAGAAATTCAAGCTTAAAAGTATGATAAAAATATGAATAATGTACTAGGATACATCAATAGAATGATCAACCAGAAAAAAGAATCTGTGAATATGAGGACATGCTATTTGAAAACACACACTCAGAAGAGATTAAAACAAAGAATGAGGGAAAAATAAAGATTATGGGATCTATGGGTCATCATCAAAAGAGGAAATGTAAATACCATTAGGATTCAAGTGGGACTAGAAAATGACAAAGTAATAAAAAGTTTTTTAAAGAAATAGTTACAGAAAACTTTCTAGACCTTAAGAAATATACACATATCCAGAATATGGAATATTAAAATTCACTGGGCAGATTAAATCCAAAAAAGACAATCTCAAAACATAGCATAATCCAACTCTTAAAAGGTAAAAGATGGGATCAGCAGGTGGCAAAGTGGTTAATGCTCTGAACTCCCACGTGGTCAACCATGGTTTGAGTCCTTGACCTAATGACTTGAAAGTCACACCGGTAACATGTGCATGATGAGAGTGGAGGAGAATGGAGAAAGGATTGCAGCATAGCCATCCTTCCTGGAGTGGGGGATTTCTCACTTTCCTTCTCACTGTTTGTCTCTGTTTCTCTCTCAGGCAAGCACCCACATCCTAAGATCAAAACCTCTCAGAAAATAATAAAACATGGTGGACAACAAGACGATAATTCTATACATAGCAAGAAAAGCAGAAAGAAAGAGAGAAAGAGAGAGAGGAAATGACCTGTATCAGTCATCAGACTTCTCACCAGAAGCCTTTTAGGCCAGGACGAAATAAGATGATACATTCAAAGTGCTGAAGGAGAAAAAAAATGCCAATCAAAAATACTGTACTCTGCAATAAAGGAGAGTTAAATACACTCCCAGGAAAACAATAGCTGGGAGAAGTCATCACATCCATACCAGCCTCACAAGAAATGCTAACGGCTGTCCTTTAAACAGAAAGAAAAGGACACTAGTGTGTCACATGAAACCATCTGGAAGTATGAAACTCAAAGATAAAAGTATTTAGGCCAATTCGGAATATTCTAATATGGTCACTATAGGGTCTGAACCACTTATATACTTGGCAGAAAGATGAAAAGACAAAGCAAATAAAAACAACAAACACGATATTTGTTGAGGCCAGACAATGGTGTAGCAGTTAAATGTGACACTCTAGGAGGCAATCGCACATGGTCAAGTCTGAAAGCATTCCTGTGCACTCTATGCGCATGGCTGTCCATGATCCAGGGCTGGCTGACAAAGGGACATATATTGCAGTGTTAGGGCTCTGTTGAGGGCATTGTCTCTCTCTTTCTCTCTCTCTCTTGCTTATGGAAGAAACAAATAAATAAGCTTAAAACATTTTAAAGCACAAAGTTTAGTAAAAAATAAACAATATAAAATATGTGAAATATGACATCAAAAACTAAAAGCAGCATAATAATGGGGTTAAAGAGTAAAGTTCTTATTTTCTTTTATTTGAATCAAGAGTATTAGTTCAAAATAACCTGTTTTAACTGTAAGATTTTTTTTTAATGTCTCATGGTAACTATGAAGTAAAAACCTTTAACAGATGTACAAAACAAAATGGGAAGCATCAAAGCACACTGATAGGAAAATTTAAAAAGCAACAGATAACAACAGAGAAAAAAGAGAAAAAAAAGAGAGACAGAAATCAGAAGGGAAGTAACAAACAACATGATAGGACCAAGTGAGTTCTCCTCTGAATGTAAATTCATTTAATTCTCCAGTTAAAAGATATAGGCAGGTTGATTGGATTAAAACAAAAAGACCCAACTATTGAATATATGCGGTCTACAAGGGACTTCACTTCACTTGCAAGGACACACTTAGAATGACAGTTAACAGAGAGGGAAAAAGTTCATATAAATGGCAACTAAAAGAAAGTAGAATTCATTACACTTATATGACATAAAATAATCTTCAAGTCAAAATTCATAAAGAGAAAGAAAGAAGGTCATTGTATAATGAAAAAGGGGACAACACAAGAGGATAAAAGACATATGCACCAAATTCTGAATACACACACAGATATACATATGTATATGTACGTGTGTGTATATATATATATTTAGGTGTGTGTGTGTGTGTGTTTGTTTGTATATATATATATATATATATATATGTATATGTATATATATATATATACACAAACATACACACATATATATATATATATACATATATATATATATATATGTGTGTGTATATATAAATATATATATATATATATATATGTATCTGAAGGAAGAGAGAAATAGCAATACAATAATAATGGGGAATTTCAACACTTCCCCTCTCAATAACGTACAGATCATCCAGACAGAAAACCAACAAACGCACATCAGATTAAACTGTACTCTAGAACAAATGGACCTAACAGACCTGTACAGAACATTCCAACAATTGCAGAATTCACATCCTTCTCAAGGGCACATTCTTCAGGATAGATCATATGTTAGGCTATAAAATAGAGCTTAACAAATTCAAAACAATTAAAATAATATTGACTGTATTTTCTGGCCATGATTAAACTACAAGAGATACACAGGATTATGAAACTTTGTAAACTATAAATAAGTGGCAATAATACATATGTCAAAAAAAGAGACTTTCTAAATAAAAGTAAATAAATTGGTTACAGAGGAAAGATACTGGATAGATACATGGACAGAAAAAAATGATTCTTTATAAAGGCTTCAGGCAGAATAATTAGAATGAAGAGCAAATTAGTATTTATGCTACAAAATTTATAGAAAAAGTGTGATATTTTACATAGAATAATTAAGAAAAAAACTATGACATGTCTTCAGAAGTGATATATACATGTAATATAATTATGTTAACTACATTTAATGAAATTCAGAAAATAAAACTCAGAGAATGATATTTGAGTTCTTTGATTATCTCAGACAAAGCTAAAGCATTGGATGCCAAGTTTGATTTTGCTGTCTAAACAGCAAGTCATTTTTATAGCAAAAGCAATACTGAACAAAAAATGATGTTCCATGTCTCTATTTTATACATTATCTGTCATAGTATTTTGGAGCAATGTACCTCAACCATACAATTTAAGGATGTTTATATTTGCCTTCTTTTTTGTATTTAGAAAGGTTGCAGAGGCACAAATCTACACAGTTAACATATTCCAGTTTAATGTGTAATTGAACGTCTCATTTCTCCATTATACTCTCAGCTAGAATAATTGCATTGTTAACTAGACATTTATATAGATATTTGCCCACAAGTCATTAGTAGTTTTTAAAATAATTCCTACAGTAAGTTGCATTGCACTTGGAAAAAAAAAAGAAGGTTATGCAAGGGGACTTCAAAAATTACATGAAAAAAGTGAATTAATGTATAAGTTTACTTTAGTGCAAAAAGAAATTTTAAATCCATACATAAATATTTTTCAATCATATGTATTTCCACAAAATTTTTGAAGTTGATCTGACTATAGGATCTTAATAGTAATCTAATTATATGTGAGAAAAAAGAATGTTTAAGATATATTTTTACTCTTTCAAAATAATATTTAGGTCAAATACTAAGAAGTATAGTCTAAAATATAACTGTAATTATAAATAAATGATCCATATTTGACTTTGATAATGATGCCATACATAAGACACAAGTAAATATTAGAGTTTAGCCTGTAGTGATGTGATGAGCAATTATAAGTTGTTTCTCAACTTGATTATACCTTCAGAGTTTTTCCTGTCAATAAGTCAGGTCAATATGTTCAAGTTAAAACATTATATTAAGTTCTTTCGGTCAGAGAACAATCTATTCATTTCACACTATCTACAAATAATTTGTGATAATAATTCAATTGTCCTTTAGGCAACAGCTTGGTACTCATTCATATTCACGAAATCGACATTTTATGTTCTATTCTTATTTGTCAGAGGCAGATGACTTCCTGACTCATGTTCTTACAAAAAATAAAACAAAGAACAAATTTTAAGTTAGTTAACCTAATATATTTTAAAATGTAGTCACGCTAAGCTGACTCAATTTCTATCAGCTTGATCACATAGAGATAATAGAAGTTGTTGAAAACTTACAATTATTTATTGGGTTGTCAGAAAAGTCATGATGCATTTCTTAAATGTTTTTCTATGCAAAAATGTGTCATGATTTTCCAACAACCTAATATATTCTGATACTCTGATTTATATTCAAACTCTAAGAAGTCACAATAAAACTAAGCATGGTTTATCTCAAGAATAGGTTTGCAATGTTGTTCATTTTATATAATATATATGTGTGTGTATATACACACACACACACACACACATATATGTATAAATGTTAAGAGAAGCTTTTCTTCTTTTTTTAAAAAGAATTTTGCTGCAGTGTGTGTGCACTAACTTACCCAACACAGACAGAGATGGGAAGAGTGAGATAGCATTTCTCAGTGTGGATGGCTTCACCATAACTCCTTCTTCTCTGTTCCTCTCTCAGGATTTTGGGCATGCATGCACATGTGCCTGGTATGGTTCTCAAACCATCAAGTTTGAAACTTCAGCAGCACATAGGCCATGTGAGATCCAGATAAATTAATCAAGCTACCTCCTGGCCTCAAGAATATTTTCTTTTTCTTTTCCTTTCTTTCTCTTTTTTTTCTTTCTCTTTTTCTTTCTTTCTCGTTTCTTTCTTTCTCTCTCTCTTTTTCTTTCTTTCTTTCTTTCTTTCTTTCTTTCTTTCTTTCTTTCTTTCTTTCTTTCTTTTTCTTTCTTTCTTCTTTTTTTTTCTTTCTTCTTTCTTTCTCTCTCTCTCTCTTTCTTTCATTTTTAAAGATTTTTGCCATAGGATGCATTCGCTGACCAGAAAGGAGAGAGACAATAAAAAGTAAAACGGGAAATCACATCCCTCCCAAAAAATGAGATGGCCATGCTGCAGTCCTTTCTCCTCCATTGTCCTTCTGGGATTTTGTACACTTATGCCCATGTGCCTGGTATGATTTTCAAGCTGCCTGGTCTGGGACCTGAATCACAGTCGACCATGGGAGAGTCCAGAGTGCAAACCACTAGAGTGTATACTGGTACTCCCAAGAATCTTTTTAAAAGTACAAATTATAGAGGCCAGTAGGTGGCATGGTAGTTAAGGCACTCGACTCACATGGCTGACCACGGTTCAAGTCCTGGTCTGGTGGCTTGCTTTCTTATTTTCTATCTCTTCCTCTGTCTCTTTCTCTAGGGAATGGACACGTGCCCTGTAGCAAACTTAAACATAATAATAACAATAATAAAATAAACATTTTTAAAGTATGAATTATCATT
Organism: Tupaia tana; assembly: GCA_026018925.1. Classification (NCBI taxonomy): domain Eukaryota; kingdom Metazoa; phylum Chordata; class Mammalia; order Scandentia; family Tupaiidae; genus Tupaia; species Tupaia tana. The sequence goes on from JAKSZU010000001.1 coordinate 50,541,525, forward strand.
CATTTCAATGGTAGAATTACTATAGATAGGAACTAGACTATTTCTTATTAATAAGAATTTCCTATTTTTACACTCTGTGTATTATTTTTAAAGGAGGTAGCATTTTGTAAAAGAGAAGATTTTGAAGACTTTTTAGAAATATCATATTAGCTATGGGCATTAAGCTAATTAGTTGTTAAGCTAAGTAATGACTTGCTCTATAAAAATAAACAATAAGATATAATAGAGAATCATTCATGTTCCTTTTTGAATTGATGATTTTCATACCAAATAATCGCTGCTAACTTATATTCATATATAAACACATAGCAGTCATTTATTTCATGATGTATTTACTTTACCAACCAGAAAGGAATGGAAATTCAAATAAATGGACCTTTGTCTTCAAAGACAGTAAGTAGTAAGTCCTCACTCATCAATATTTGCCTTAAATTAAAGTGGGTTAAATTCTCTAATTAAAAAAAAAGACTGACTAAATGAATAAGAAAATAGTACCCAACTAGATATTGCCTTCAAAAGACTCACTTCTTTAAGAATATACATAGATAAAAAATGAAGCAATGGAAGGATATCACATGAAAACAGAAATTAAAAGGGAGCAGGGAGAGCTTTATTTACTTCAGATAAAACCTTAATAAATACAAGAGTATCAAAATCTCATCATGTATCTCTTCTGATCACAATGATATAAAACTAGGATTCAATAATCTAATTTCATATAATTCACAAGTATCTAGAAATTAATATCCTGTCCCTGATCAACACATGGGTCAAAAATAAAAGATAAACATCATGTAATCTCACTTACATGTGGAATTTATAAAAGTTGAATTCATAGACACAAAGAGTTGAATGGTGGCTACCAGGGTTGGCAGTGGAAGCTGGAAAAATGCTCATCAGAAGACCAGTAGGTGGCTGGCCATGTTCTAGTCCTGGACCTCGCACCTTGCTTTCTCTATTTCTCACTTTCTCACTTTCGCTTTCCTTCTAGTAACATATGTGCCCCATAACAAATCAAAAAAAATAATACTAAATAAAAATTTGAAAATATGTTCTGTCTCTGTCCCTGTCTCTGGTGAGCACACACACTTTATGACAAAAAAACTTTTAAAATAAATTCAGTTAGAATGAATGAATTCATTAGACCTCATATTTAATGTAGTTACTGTAATTAATAAAAATGTTTCCCTGAAAATCACTAATAATGGAGACTTTGTGTTTTCACTACAAAATTTCATTTTGGAAATTTTATTCAACATAATTAAAATGTACCCAGCATAATATAATACATTCTTGTAACATACTAACATTATAAATAACTGATAACAATAACCCTCTAGGTTTTTAACATGGCATCAATTAATATGGAGTGATTTTATGAACTATGTTTTACTAAATATTTATCTTTTTGATTAATATTGAATTAATGCACTTGTCATTTATGAAATCATATATTTTTCTTTTTTGGAGAGGTTTTTGCTGTAGGGCGCGTGCGCTCGCCAGACAGACAGAGGGAGATAGAGAGACAGAAAGCTAGAAATCATGCCCCAGGGGGCATGGCCACGCTGCAATCACTTCTCCTCCATTCTCCTCTCGGGATCCTGGGCATGCACACACACGCGACCGACGTGAGTTTAAGCCACTGGGTCCAGGACTCGAACTGCGGTCGACTACGTGGGAGTCCAGCTACATAGCCATTACGCTAACTCCTGGTCCCTGAAACCATATTTTTGACACAATTATTAGCTTCAGCATTTGTAGAAACTTATTAAAAATTTTTAAAGTTCCTAATATCATCTTAAAAAATAATGTATTGAATTTATCAAAATCAAATGGAAAATAGTATATTTTATATCATGAATTTTTATCAACAACTTTGTCTCTAACAATATAAAATTCTTTTCAAGTAAAAACACTAAATCTAACCCTGTAAAACCCTTTCATACTAATTTTGCATGTTCATTTTCTATACAAAGATGATATGGTATAATTTTATTGATATTTATTTTTATTCAATTATGTATGAAGTATTTGTATCTATGCACTGAGTGTAATACTAATATTGTACTTAGTTAGATATTTGTCATTTTATTTTTTAGATATTACTTTTTTTATTATTTTGTTCCTTGAGAATTTGAGTGATTTTTTCCCCTTGTGGAACTTATTTTTACATATATATGTAAATGCTGATAGTTTAAGTTCTTCATTTAAACAATTCTGTGCAAATCTTGTTTCTGCCTATTAATAATTATGTAGTCTTAAAAGATATTGTGACAATTGAATAGGCTAATCCCTTTGAACCATTTAATATAGTATCTCAGTTTCATTAGGCACCTAATCAACAGTATTATTTTTAGAAATATAAAAATACTTTCAAATTTTGAATATGATTTCCATTTGCAATTTATGTTTTTCCTTAAAGAATTATTCACATTAAAATTATACTTGTAATCAATGATTACATAAAGCAATAATAAACGCTACACTAGTAAGCTAATAGAAAGAAATAAATGAAATTGACTTTTTTTTAAAGGGTTATTTTTCCTTAGTGCATGTCTGCTTGCTGGAGAGAGCAAGAGACAGAGAGTGAGAGGGAAAGTAAGAAATCAGTCCCCGGGGAGGGGGATCCCACCACGTCACAATCCTTTCTACTCCATTCTACTCCTAGGATCTTGGGCATGCACACACACTCACTTGGCATTAAATTCAAGCCACTTGATCCAGAACTCCAACCGTGGTTGGCTGTGTGACAGTCCAGCAATATAACTGCTACGCCATCTACTGGCCCAAAACTTGATTCTAAAATCCAGAAAAAAAATTTTAAATACTCTAGAATAGGCAAATAACATCATTAAAATTGTACTTCATAGGTTGTTTTTATCTATCCAGGTAGGATAAAATACTACTTCTCTTTAGAATTTCTGAATGTTTTCATGACTGAGGTCTGAATGAGAAAGAGGATAGAAGTAATTGAGATATTAGTTAATCTTTTTATTCATCAGTCAATTGGAAGATTATTCATGGAAAGTATATTGTTTGATAAAAATGTTCCTTAAATAATAGGTCATTTTTCATATCTAAACCACATCCTTTGACTCTTGATCAGTTCTTGATCTTATTGCCTTTAATATTTATTTATATTATTGATATTATCTTATTTCCTCATCCTGCTTTTTGGCTAGTTAGAAAATTCCTTTTTTACCTTTTAATAATAATCTTCTTTGGCAGATCTCCCTAGATTAAGAGTGAAGCTCAAAAGACTTCGTTAGAAAAAGGGAAACAAGAGCTGACAGAGCAACAACTTAGGTTTGTTTATACCTGAAATGTATCAATTTAGAAAAGACTGTACTTGTGTTTTTTTTTTTTTTTAATTTTTATTTACTGGACTAGCAGTTAGCGTAATGGCTATATCGCTGGACTCCCACGTAATCGACCACAGTTCGAGCCCCAGACCCAGTGGCTTAAACTCACGCCAGGCGTGTGTGCGTGCGTGCCCAAGATCCCGAGAGAAAAATGGAGAATGGATTGCGGCGTGACCATCCCCCCAGGGGGTGATTTCTCGCTTTATAGCTCTCTATCTCTCTCTGTCTGTCTGGAGCGCACATGCTCCCTATAGCAAAAACCTCTCCAAATTTTTATTTATCTATTTATTATCATCATAATCTTGTTTATATCACATTGAATTACATAGAACTTTACAGTGTATTACTTTTTTTTCCAGAAGGAATAGCATGCATATCAGTCAATACAGAGACATTAAAATCCCCACTTCATCATCCAATAGCTTTTCGTTATTTTTCCCAATCATCATTATCATTATTATTATTCCAATTATTCTTTTAAACAGTCAATCACTACTTATCACTTTGCTTGTAGAAAGACTTTACCCAACATTAAATACTTCTCAGGCCAATCCAGTTGAGAATACTACACACGACATCATCAACAGGTAATAAACTGTATCTGTGTCCTACTAATGTCATGTCTCTTTATTTATTCTCTTGCTATCCTTCTCTATACTCTTCTCCTGCCCCATTCCATACTGTCTTATCCTCGTTAATTATTTTCTCTGCTTTTATGTCCTGCAGTATTTCGATCTCTACCAAAGAGTGTGGATAGCCGGTATATATTAAGTGGATACATACAACATCTTTTTTTCATATCTTGGGTTATTTTGTACTTGTGCTTAAAGTAGGATTGCTTCCTTGATAAGGTAAATTATACAATGTCTGCACTTTCAAGTCTTGGCTGCTTCCTAAATAATAATATTAAATTTTTAGTTTTTTACTACTTATAATTTTTTATGTGACTTGGAAATATTTCTTTCCAAAAAGTCTTCATGCATAACTTAAATATTTTGTGTTTTAAAGATCTAAATTCTTTTCTAGACTAAAATTTTTTTTTTTGGGGGGAGAGGTTATTGCTATAGGGCGCGTGTGCTCACCAGACAGAGAGAGACAGAGAGACAGAAAGCGACAAATCACTCCCCAGGGGGGATGGCCACGCCGCAATCCCTTCACCTCCATTGTCCTCTCGGGATCTTGGGCATGCACACACACGTGCCTGGCGTGAGTTTAAGCCACCGGGTCTGGGACTTGAACCACAGTCGTCTACGTGGGAGTCCAGCGACATAGCCATTACGCTAACTGCTGGTCCCAAGACTAAAATATTTTTAAAAGAATAACTTTTTTTTTAAAGAATAAAGGGCTGCTCTTGCAATAGTAATTCTGATTTTCTGTAGTTCTATGCTAACATATTATTTTTTAAAATGATTCTTGAACCTCATTTATTTATTAATTTCATTTTTAGAGACTTTTGCTATAGGACACATAGGCTCAACAGAGAGACAGAAAGCAAGAAATCACTCCCCAGGAGGGATGACTACTGCACAATCCCTCCTTCTCTATTCTATCAGGATTTTGGGCAAGCACACACATGTGTCCAGAGTGTTTTAAGCCACTGAGTCTGAGACTCAAACTGCTGTCAACTACGTGGGAGTCCAGTGATATAACCATTACTACATCCACTGTTCCTAATTCTTGAACATTTTAAGGTTTGTAGTTTTTTTATAGGACACATACAAGTTCAGTATATATAAAGCTGAGATCCATTTCACATTTTTTTCAATTATCTTAGAAATACTTTGCTTGTTTTCTACCAGGCATGTGTGATCTCCAGGGAGACAGAGAGACAGAGAGAGAAAGAGAATGGCCACACGATAATCTCTTTCCCTCATTTTCCTCTTAGGATTTCAGGTACCTACCCTTATTTTTCAAGCTGTCAGTCTGGACTCCAGTCATGCAGTTAGCCATGTGGGGATTCAGCTGCTTTAACCACCACCAGTAACATTTTTAATGTAACTACATTATCATTTATATGACAGATAATATAATTCTTTGACCTAAATGGGTTTGAATGTACATTTTTATATATATATGTATTTTTTAAAGAGCTGCTTATTTTTCAGAAATTTTTCACTTTTATCCTTTCTTCAAATATTAGATCTGAGTTCATCAGCATCACCTCAACTACCATCATAAATTGGCATGTGGAAGACTAGTTAGGGGTGAGTAATCAAACAACACTGCAAATAACTCCCTTCGAAAGAATTTTCTGCCAAGATTAGTGAAAAAGACCTTCAGAACTCTAGTGTTAGGATTCTCAAAGAACATAAGTCTTCAAGAATGACTTTTCACTGAATAAGGTCAATTAAAAAAATAGTGGAGCTTAAATAGGGAACAGCAGAGATAGGCTTGATAATCACATTTAAGTCTCGGATCCAGTTTTGTATAAAAATGATGATGTTTGCGCCAGCAGGTGGAATAGTGGTTAAGGTGCTAGACTACTGAAGTTCATGTCCTGGACCTGGTGACTTTAAAACCATACCAGGTACATGTGTCTATGTGCCCCAAATCTCAGGAGGATAAGGAGAAAAAGGGATTGCTGCATGGCTATTCCTGCTGGGCAGGGGAGGGGGTATTATTTCTCACTTTCCTTCTCACTCTCTTTGTCTCACTCCTGTGAGTGCACATGCCCTGGGGGGGGGGGTGGAGCAAGAAAATGAAAAATAAAATAAAATATTATTTTTTCAACATTTTTAAAGATAAATTTATTTGGATTATAATACTTTATTTGGATTATAATTCCAGTAACTAAATGAGCCAAAATTTTTCACAAGTATTTATATTTGATTGTATACCAGGTAAAAACTTTGTTGAAAAGTATAATTTGTTGTCCTTAAGCTTTCGATCTATATAAACACATATTTAAAAGAAGAGTTTGTTGAATTATCTGTTATAACTGCAATTTTAAAATACTAGATTAAATAGCCAAACATTCCCTTTATGTAGAAGCATCAATATTTATGTAGAGATTATTTTCAGTAGCGCAGAGTGAAAAAAATTAATTAATTCCCTAAGCTCTCATAGTTTTAACAAGTGTACATTTTTAGTTTAAAAAATGGAAAACTGAGCAAGTGTGATGTAAGTAAACTTTGCTGTTTTCCATGAGTCTATACAGAAGACGTTGTTGCCCTGATGAAAAAAAGTATACTTTCTTTGCAACTTAAATCTAATTGCAGTCCTTGGAGGAAAACCATATTTAATAGTTTAGGATTGCCCTCCACATTGGTAATAAATTGTAATTTCTTGACTAAACAATGTGTAATAACAAAAAGGTTGCTAAAAATTATAGTAATGAATATTGTGTACTTTTGCATTATAGTAATTTGAGAAGGTAGACTCACTTGTTTACTGAGTACTCTCCCGACTTGATAGTACCATATATTTAAATGTGTTACAAAAGCAGTAAACACATTAATTGATAGGGTAAGTAAATACACTCAGAGAACCATGGTGAGCACAGCATGTTAATATTAAAGAATATTTACTCTAGTCTCCATCTGTGAATATTTTTCTCAATGTCTTTATACACACAAGTAATACATTTAGACTTCATGAAACAAAATGCCTGTTTATTCTTTACCCTCCATGTGCCTTTGAAATGTTATATAATTTCTGTCTTTCAATTCAGAGTTTTGGAACTGATGGATCACATTATCTTAACATTTAAAACTTATAGTTTATCTCAATATCCCATTTTTCAATATAATTCAATACATGAGGAATCATGATGAGAATGCATTCATTATTTTTAAGAAAGGAAATTACATATATCATAGGTTAACAAAGAAAGTAATTTATAGTTAAATTATAATAGCTGAAAATAATTAAATAAGGGTAATGAACAAGTGGAGTTAATAATTCTCCAGCTAAATTAAAAATTAATAATAAAAAGATGACACAGTGATAGAAGATCAAATTATTCATAGAAAAATTGTTAAAAATAAGATGGTCTGTGTGACAAAGAACATACAATTGAGGAGTAGCAATTTTGAGAAATGAAGAATTAGATTACTGCAATGAGAAATGCTATCACATTTTTCCTCTGGAAGGCCACACTGAAATTACTATAGTTTCTAGTTTCAGAACATTTTTATCATGCTAAATAGAAACCCCATATATATCAAACAGGTTCTCCCCATTCACCTGTACTTCCGTCACTTGGTAGGCACTACTCTATTTTCTGTCTGTGAATTTATCTATTCTGCCCTTTTTATATATGGTATCAAGCAATATATGACCTTTAATGCTTAAATTCTTTCACTTATCATTACATTTTTAAGGCTCATTATAGTGTAGTAGGTAGCAATGGCTCACTTCTTATCGCAGAATATTTCCTTATGTGAAGACACTACATGTAGTTTATCAGTTTATAATTCAGTGGATATTTGCGTTGTTCACACCTATTGACTGTTCTGCATGTGAATCTATGAACATTATCGTACAGGTACAAGTAGAATGGTTTGCAATTTTTTTTTCAAAATGTTCTGTTTTCTTTCTTTTTTCCTTTTTTTTAAAATTTAACTTTATTTATTTATTAATTTAAATTTGACCAGTGTGAGAGGAAAAGTGAGAAAGTGACAAAGCAAGCTGCCAGATCCGAAATGTGAACCGGAGTTGGCCATATGGGAGTCCAGCACCCTTAACCACCATGCCAATTGCCAGCTCCTGGTTTGCATTTTTAAAATGTATATTACTAGAAAGAGAATTTCTGGGCCATATGGTAATTCTTTGTTTCATTTATTGAAAAACTAATGAACTGCTTTCTAGAATGTTTCCATTGTTCCAAATACTAATAATGTATGAATGTCTCAATTACTCCACATTCTCACTACCAATATTTATTGTGTTCTTTCTTTATTTTTACTTTTTTTAAAATCAAATTATAGGTATTCTAGTGGGTATGCCCAGGTATTTCATTGTGATTTTGATTGTATTTGCCTAAAGACTAATGATGTTGAGGATTTTGTGTTCATTGACCATTTATATGTTTTCTTTGGCAAAAAAAAAAAAAAAAAAAAAAAAAAAAAAAGAACATTTTTATGTTTCATTTGCCCATTTGGTGATTAAGTTGCTTGTTCTTTTGTTCTTGGGTATAATTTTTATCATTTATTCTGGATACTAGAACCAGCCAGTCATGTGATTTACAAATATTGTATCCAATTATCTGGATTAGCTTTTATTTTGATAGGGCCTCACAAATATTTTAAATTTTGGGACCAGTAGATGGCATAATGATAACATCTCTAGACTCCTATGTAGTTGACCATGGTTTGAGTCCTGGACTCGGCGGCTCGAAACTCACACAGGATGTGTGTGTGTGCCCAAAATCCTGATAGGAGAATGGAGGAGAAGGGATTGCAGCATGGCCATCCCTCAGGGGATGTCTTTCTGTCTCTCTCTGTTTTTTTGGCAAGTGCACATGCCCTATTGCGAAACAAACCTCTCAGAAAAAGAAAACAAGTTTTCAGTCCAATTCAGCTATTTTGTTTTTGTTGGTTGTGTTTGGGTGTCATATCTAATTCAGTTGCTAAATCTAAGGTTATATATACTTATTCCTATAATATTTTTCCAAGATATTTTAAGGTTTTAACTGCCATATTTAAGTTGTTTTATTTCCCTGGAGTTAATATTGTCATAGTGCGAGATATGTTTCAAACTTTATTTTTTGCATACAGAAATACAACTGTCCCAACATCATTTTTTAAAGAAAGCATTTTTTATTGAACAATCTTGGCCTTCTTGTTAAAATCAATTGATTATTGGTACCAGCAGGTTGCATAATGGTTACATCATAGGATACCTACGTAGTTGGCCATGCTTCAAATCCTGGACCCAGTAGCTTAAAACTCATTCATGGTGGGCTTGTGTGCATGTATACCCAAAATCTCTAGAGGAGACTGGAAGAGAAGGGATTGCGGTGTGGCCATCCCCTGTGGGTGGCATTGGTGTGATTTCTTCCTTTCTATCTCTCTGTCTTTCTTTCTCTCGGGCGACCGCATGTGCCCTATACCAAAAACCTCTCTAATAATAAATAAATAAATAAATTAGTTGATTATAAATGGATGTGTCTCTTTCTATAATACCCTTTCTGTTCCATCATTTTGTATGCTTATCCTTATGCCAGTACTGCATGGTTTTAGATAGTGCAGCTTTGTAGCACCCTTCAAAATTAGGATGTAGAAATCCTTCAATGTTGCTCCTTTTCAATTTTTTGAACTATTTCAGCCCCCTTGCAATTTTATGGATTTTCAAGAACAAGTTTTCTGTTTCTTAGAGGAAAAAAAGACCTTTTTGATAAGGATTGCATTATATGTGTAGATGGCTTTGAGGAATCTTGACATCTTAAAATATGACACTTTCTTAAATATATTTAATCATCACAAAATTTAATGGTAAAAATAAATAAATGAAATAAATGCATATATGTGTTCTTAAAATATAGTATAAAGTATTTCATCAATGTGTCATTTATACAGGGATTAAATAATTCTAAATTTGTATCATATAAATGTCCTTATAGTCTGACAGAATTTTTTTTTTGTGTGTGATGAAAGTTCTATAATGATGAATGTGGGAGTAACAGGATGAATGAAATCCTAACTTATGTAAACTAAAAAAAAAAATAGAAGAAAGTATATTCAGGAAGGAAGTGCACATTTCTATTAAAAGTAATCTCATATGGGCAGTAGGTGCCATGGTGATTGGGATACTGGAAACAAACATATTTGTGTAGTTTGAGTCCAGAACCTGGTGGCTTTAAGATCACACCAGGTACATGAGGGTATATGCCTAAAGTCCCAGGAGGAGAGTGGAAGAAAGGGGATTGCAGTGTAGCCATCGGTCCTGTGGGGAGGGAGTATAGATTCTTATTTTCTCTCTCTCTGTTTCTTTCTCTATCTCTCCAGTGAGCAGACTCACACTGTGGCAAAATCCTAAAAATAAATAAATAAATAAACAAACAAATAAATAAATAAAAACTTACATGATCTTAACAAACTTCTAGTCATGTTTAACATGTATTCTTTGTGAAAAACAGAAAACAAGACACTTATCAAAGGGAAAAAAGTAGGTGTTAGAGAAAGTTTTGAAATAAGAAAATTATCCTGAAGATTATTTTGTGCTCTCTATTAGCAAGAATATTTAAAAAGTAGTATGTAAAAACTAATTTATTTCCTTTCAAAAATTCAGCAGTTTTTCATGGCCACACACTGTGTATAGCATGCTGCAATAAAGTGTACATCATAATGTTTAGCTCTTTAAAAAATAAAAACATAAAAGTATTCTCTGCAACCTCAATAAAAACATAAAAGTATTCTCTGCAACCTCAAAGTGACTGAGTTCCATAGGTGTTACAGGCAATCCAGTACTTGTAACTGAACGATAATTCTTAAAGTATTTCAATGATCAAGTGTATAATAAACTTATATTACCATGGACTAATATTTGCTTGTTACTGAAATAAGACTTTGAAGTTAAAAAATAACTTTCTACATGCATTAACAAAGATCTGTAAGTACATTTTTTAAGGATATCCTATAGAAGAGAGTCTATACATCTTTTCTAGAATAATAATCATAAAGTAGACAATTTCATAGTAGTGTACAATTATAATATTGCTACTCTTTCACATTAAACACTTTTCTATAAAGACTTTCCCATATAACTTTATAGCAAAATCTAAACTTGTAATATACCCCAAATGCAAATACCATTTAAAGACTCTTCCAACAAAACTATTGACAGATGTGTAAATGCATGACTTACTCTTAATAGCTTCCATGTAAGTAAAGCATTATCTCCTGGGAACACCGAATGCTAGAAAGGAATGAGATTTGTAATATTGTATTTATTGCCTAAAGTGCTGGTGGAGAATTGAACTGCTGCATCCACAATATCCTATTCCTCCATCATCCAGTATATTTTGAACTCCTTTAGTGCTTTAGGGGCATTAACTAATCATTACACTCAATAGTTTTAAGTTTTTATCCCTTTTTATACAACTAAAAGAAAGCAGGTAAGTGGTTTTCCCAAGTCAGCAACATAAGTCAGCATAGCATAAAGCCTAGCTAGAAGCATTTTATGTCTTTTATATGATTTAAATGATGAGACCTGTGTTTCCCAAAATGATATTCACAAGGGAGTTACTTATGGAGGTTAAGGGAAACAGCCAGGAAGTGAGAGAGATGGGAGAAAGTATAAAGACATACTTGACCTGGTCATTAGAAATGATGTATTATTTCCCAATAACATTTCTCATACCTCTGCTTTGTGGTCAATAATAGACACAGTAATTAGTGTGAATTGACAGCCCTCAGATTGAGAAAATATTTTTGTAAATTTTGCATCAGATAAGGGACTGATAACCAGAATACACAAGGAACTAAAGAAGCTGTTTGGAAAAAAGACGATCAATCCCATTAAAAGATGGGAGAAGGAGTTGAATAAAACACTCTGTAAAGATGACATACGAATAGCCAAAAGGCATATGAAAAAATGTTCAACATCCCTCATCGTAAGGGAAATGCAGATAAAAACAACAATGAAGTACCACCTAACCCCAGTCAAAATGTCTAAGATTAAAAAAACAAAAAATGATAAATGTTGGCGGGGGTGTGGTGAAAGGGGAACTCTTTTACACTGCTGGTGGGAATGTAAATTGGTCCAACCACTGTGGAGAATAATTTGGAGATTCCTCAAAAATCTGCAAATAGATCTACCATATGATCCAGTAATCCCATTCCTTGGTATCTACCCAAAGGACAGAAGAATTCTTCATTGGAAAGGTGCTTGCTCATCGATGTTTATTGCAGCACTATTCACGATTGCAAAATCATGGAACCAACCCAAATGCCCTCGTATGGAGGAATGGATTGAAAAACTGTGGCACATATACTCTATGGAATACTACTCAGCCATAAAAACCAACAAAACCCTGGCTTTTGACAGAAAGTGGAAAAACATGGAAGATTTACTGCTGAGTGAGGCAAGCCAGGCTATGAAGGAGAGACATTGTAGGTCCCCACTTAACATATACCGAATGTCTGCACTCTATGACTGAAACTGATTGACTAATGGCTCTACAAACACAAGAGATGGGTGTGACTGTCAAATGAGGTGTATGAGGAGGAGTGGGGCCTAACGAAGGACATTTGGAGAAGGGATACAGAGGTAAATCATTGATGGGATGCGGAAGTGTGGTGTTACCGGTTGAAGATATTTTGATCAATGGGACTGGGGAAATGTTCACATATTGAAATGCTCACATTGTAAGCTGAACAATGCAATTGAATATATATACAAAAAAAGAAATAAAATAAAAAAATAATAGATAGAAATTGGGAAGGTAGACACAACAGATTATCTAGAGATGAAAATTTAGTTTAATACACATGGTGGAAATGAGGTATAGTTTTCATGGGTAAAGGACGTACTAATTGCTTTTGACACTGGTTAAAGGGACACTTGTAATCATCTTTTGTTTGGATACTCAACAAAATATGAATTAGTTTAGGATCATCATCATCCTATTGTTTACCTCTAGTTTTCTGATTACTTGTTTACCTTCACATATGGTCCTGATAATTTCACAGAGACTCCCAATGATGTATTTAGGGCACATTCTTTTGGATCTATCTCAACACTTCTCTATAGTCATGTGTCTTCATTTGTGTCTTCCAGGTCTAGGAAGAGCTGCAGTATTTAGACATTTTGTCAGAGACTAATTTGTAGGACTTGATTTTGGTCCACCCTCCCCTTTATTGTTAGGATGGATCAAGGACAACATTTATTGTAAGCAGAAATTAGTTTAGGGACATTTTGCCTGTGTATTATGTTTGTATTTATGCACCCTGTAGTGACTGACAGTATTTGTTTCTGAAGTCACACTACTTGCATAAAGTTGTGGTTCCATCAATGACATGGATAATCTTAAGAAAATGATTTCACTGGGTTCCCCATTACTCAGCTGAAAAATGTGATAAGAAATTCATACATTTCTGGTGCAAATTGAACAAGGACTTTTGTACATGAATTGTTTGGAATACTGCTTCCTATATAGTGAACTTTCAATAAATGTCAATATTATTAATTGTATTATGATCTCCATTAATTTAATATTGTTAAATTAACATTTTCTCCATTCATTCTACTGGAGATTTTTATATATTTTTACAAACTGACTGAATTTTATACCCAGATAATGTTCCAGACTGGGTAACAAAATAACATATTTAGGGGCCAGCAGGTGGTGTAGTGATTAAGGAGCTGGACTCCCACATGACTGATCATGGTTTGAGTTCTGGACCTAGCAGCTTGCTTTCTTATTCTCCCTCTTTTTTTTCTCTCTCTGTCTCAATTTGATCAAGGTGAATAATAACAATAATGTAATAAAGTAAATAATGTTTTTAAAGTAACATTTATATTATTGTATTGAACTTAAAGTTTTATCAGAAAGAAGCCATTTTAACCTTTAATTTATTCTTCAGAAAATATATAAACATAAACTATGTTTTGCATAAATTCCTTCAGATCTAAAATTGTGTAAGTCAAAAGCATAATTTTGGATTAGATTTTATCAGATATTTAAATCTCTCTACTAAATTTACTATTCTCAAATAATCTATCAACTATTCATTTGTATCATAAAATATTTGTTGTATTAATATTTAATCTCTTTAATCTATAAATATAATAAGGATGATTTTTAAAAGTTTGCCAGAGGGCATGTAATATTTTTAAAACATACGGAATGTGTACATTTTCATTGGTAGTCCATAACTATAGACACATTCAACTCCATAGTATTTGTTTAATGATGCCTTCAAATATTTTTGGAATTTAATTCAATTCAGCAGGTGGTGTAGTGAATAAGGCACTAGAATCTGACATGGCCAACCAGGGATTGAGTCCCAGACTCAGCAGCTTAAAATCACACTGGGTATGTGTGAAAGCATGCTCCCAATGCCAGGAGGACAATGGAAAAGAAGGGATAGTGGCATGACCATCCCTCCCAGGGGCAGGTATTTCTCACTTTCTGTCTTATTGCCTCTCTCTCTCTCTCTCTCTCTCTGGCATGTGCATGTGTCCTCTGGCAAAAACCTTTAGCCAAAAAATGTAAACATACCTTTTCTCACCAATTACTGAGTGAGGCAACAAATTCCATTCTATTTTGTTATTCTACTATGGAATACAGTTATGAGTCCAATAAATGAGTGAAGGTGTAACAGCTGTTTCCACATTGGTGATTTAGTAAGATATGTTTACACATAAAGAATAAGATAAAATTAACAGGCCAGCTCAGTGCTCTGCACCAGGAGTCATATTTCATGTGGGTAACTGAGGTTTGAATCCCAGTCCTCGAGGCTTGAAAAATAAGCCAGACACAGGTGCATACATGACCAAAATTCTTCCAAGATGGGAGAAATAGGAAAGAAAAAATAAAACAAACAAACAAACAAAAAGACTATGATGTGACCAGTCTCAGTGAGGTGTGCTTTCTTTCCTCTTCTCTTTCTCTTTTTCTCTGGCATGTGGATGTACCCTCTGAGAATAATAATAATAATAATAATTAAACATTAAGAGAAGGAAAAAAAAGAAAATTATTTACTGAATATATAAGATTGTTTTTTTGAAACAATCTCTCACGCATACATACACATGAACATACACAAGCACATATAGCTATCATGTGAAAAACCTGTTTCTTTGTATTTATAGTAAAACCCTTTTGGGAGAGATGTTCTTTTATGCAGCTTTTATATCCCTGAACATGTTAGTGGATGTGCATGGAATACAAGGTTCAGACAACTCTTTACATGGTGCATTTGTCAGGTCTAGATTTCCAGTGAGCAGCCTTCAAGAGTAAGGTAACATCTCCCTCAGGACAAGGAGCAAGCTTGCTTACTGCTTACTATAAAAGTGACAGGTGCCCATAAGTTAGTATTCCTCAGCTACAGTATGAACTCCCTGCAGGTACAGTGTCTAGGAGAGCCTGATTTGCTTCAGCCATGTGAGACTGGGGCAATCAAATTGATACAAGTATGTTGATTTACCTATTGCTTTCTAAGCTGTGAATATTTATAACATTTTCGGCTTCCGAACTGAGAGAGTTTCTTTTTTTTTTTTTTTTTTTTTTTTTTTGTCATCATCTGGGATACCAGCAAGCTAATTTCTTAGCTCTTAAAGAAGCTAAAAAACAAATCCACACCTTACTAAACTGATGTATTGTGAACTTTTTTCTCCTCTTCGAATTTAGAAGTAATATTTTATCATGTGACAAGATTATTGAAATGCTCCATGCCTAATTAAGTTTACAACTGTATCTTATTAGTCTGATTTGAAAAACAAGTTAAGTTCTAGGAAGTCCGTTTAGACTTGTTTATAACAATTATACAGCTTTAGAGTAAAATACTCAATTATTATAATCATTATAAATGACGTCTTCTTTTTTTATAATGAATTTTGAAGACTCTAAGTGAAGGGTAGAAGCACATTTTAGGATTAGGGCATTCTCATTATGTCTAATAAAGAAGATGTAAATTATTTTATTTGTAGTTTTAGCCTCAGGCTCTGTCTATATAATGATACATTATCTAGTCTCTTTAATTTAATTAATATGTCTAGTATCTTGTTTTATCAGGTTTACAATGAAAGCTTTAAAATTGCATGGGTATTAGTAAAATTCCTTTAAGAATAAAATTCAAGAAATATAAAGACTTATAAAAATCGAGTATATCTAAAATATGAAAAATTACGTTTCACATATTAATTTAAGACATTCTTAAAATTTCAAAAAGTTCAGACTCTTTTTCTCCTCTTTGATAATAAATATTAAGGAACAATTTAAAGCTTTGCCTGTATCAATTTCATTTCAAGCCAATCTAATAAATATGCAGGATATGATATGCATGAGATATTTTATGTGAATGCTTACGGAGATTAATCAGTGAAGAAAAATCAAGTCACTCTATTTATGATAAGTTTTTTTTTTCCTTTTAAGAGGCATACACAATTACTTTTATTACTAGCTCTAAAACATGGACATGTTAAAACACAGTTGTCAATTTAAATCCCATTTATTAAAGGGGCAGGAAAGTAAGGCAGCTCAAATATCTAGCAGTATGCCTTGTACAAAAGTCAATTTTGAGTTGGCAAAAGGAATTCAGTTTTAGAAGTAATCCTTTCCATCATTTTAAGTAATATAAAAGTTATTACTTCTGTTATCTCTCTTAAATACTTCTCTACTCTGGTTGGTTGTTTGAATTTATAATGAGCATAACAATACTGCATGGAATTCCTACTCTTCAGTGGGATGTAGGTGTGTGATGAACATTCTAAGGGTACTGATTTCAATTTAGTCTTTTGTAACATATTGCTGAACTATTTTCATTGCTTTAACAACTAGATAATGCTAAAATTTCCACAGAAAGACCTCTGCTTTTGCAGACATTTGCCATTTGCTATTGGTTTAATTTACTTTATTACAGTTACACACATAACATATGACAATAATAAAATGGTAGATATGTTTATGTTATGGCTAAGTTAAAGCTATAAAATAATAAGTTAATAATATTTAATTAAGGAACCATCTTGAAGGACACCCTGGATGCTAAAGCTCAGACTGATACAAAAATATTTCTGTTAAATATTAATATATAAATAACTTCAAACCCACTACTTCTAACGATAAATCTGCCAAAACCTACTTTTCTCTGATGAGCAAGAAAAAAAATGAGGAAAAAAAAAAAAAAAACATGATTCTTGTCAATGATAACAGTGATGTAATTTTAAAATTTTACAATGTACAGAAATTCCTTTTCCCACAATTATTTCAGTGAGGAAAGAAATCTCATTGCTTTTTGCTATCCTTATTGACAGGCTAAAATATGAAACCAATGGGGACACACAGGCTAAGGATGAGTGCAAGGGGACACACATTAAAGATTATAAATAACCTGATAATAATAGTAAAACTTCATACTATGCAGTCTATTGATAGTTTGAACTTGTACCTCAAAATGTAAACTGCTTCATGTATTTTACCTAATGGCTTGTTGAAGAAAGAATCCAGGGCAAACAAAATGAACCCTTCTATGCTGGGAAAGAACATGTACAGTTAAATTTTATAAAAATAAATGAATGATATTGGGACATCATGAATTCATGACATCTGTTTCTATGTTTTTCTGTGGAAAAAATACATCATGACTTTTCTGACCATCCAAGAGTTGTATAAAATAATTAAAATAATAGTTCTAAATCCTTGTGTTTTAGTTGATTCTCTATTGCTTAATTATACCTAATCCTGGAAGATTTATAAGAGTAGAGTTTATTTATCCCAAGGTTTTAAAGGTAGAATTTTAAGGGCCCATCTGGTGGAGGTCTTCTCGGTGAGAGATCTCTGCAGAGTCTGAAGGCAGTGAAGGGCTGTAAAGAGTAAATGCAAGAGGAGAGCATATGTCCACGTGTCTATTCTTCTTATGAAGCTACCAGTAATCAATCCTAGGGCTCTATCCCGATGATCTCATTCCATCTCCACCACTTCCCAGAGACTGCATTTCTTAATTCCTATTGAATTAAGTTTTTACCCTCTTAGAAACTTACGATGGCTTACCATATTTTAATGCATGAAGTTTGGGGGGCACACATTCAAGCCATAGCACTCTGTCCAAGGTTAATTAGTGAAAGAAATAAACCCAATCTGAACACAGCAGTTCCTCATTGATGATGGATTGTTATATATTGTAATTTTTTTAAATGCTTGCATTTTTTTTGTTGTTCTTTCATGTGATTACTCTGAATATAGGAGAATACCTGAAAACACCTTATCTATAAATCTCTCTCCAGTACCCATGCACTTAGATATCTAGATCTGTGATCAGGTTGAACTATATTCCCTATCATCCAAATGCTTTGTTCCTCAGTTCTAAGAATCACTTGTTTTCAAGGCTAAAATTCTTGAAATTTCAGGTAATCCCTCTGTCTAAGGACCAATATATTGAACTAACTAGTTTCTGAAGCTTATTATTATAAGGTGACAAAAAGATTAGTATAGCAAGAGTAGATTCTGAAAAGTCAAAAAGATGGGTCAGAAGAGCTCTAAAGAATTCTATACATTGGTTTATTTCATTTTCTCCATCAAGAAAGAGAGACTATAGATTACATTTATTTAGTCTGTGAATTTCTTCTTTGTGAATATAGCTGATACTGATTTATTTGAAAGAAACACTAATTCCAGGACAGGATCCCTTTCCACTATCACATTATCTTATGATATTCTTTTATTGCAATTACTTTGCTTCTCAGAGATCCCCACTGCTATTCTTTCTGATAATGAAAATATGTACTGGTAACACTTGAAAGTTTAGTTAGAGATTCATCAATCATGGCATTGAATAATAATAGCTTAACAATATTTCCCAGTGAAGTGCCATTTTTGAGGATAAATTCATTAAAAATATTAGTTTAGATCTCACTTTACAGAAGAGATGTCAAACCATTTGTTAATTAAGGGCCACTTAAGAAAACTAAATAAGCACAAAGTGCCACAGCCGGCAGAAGGTGCATAAACATGATTGCATGAAAGGAAAGAGCTAAAAGCATTTATATGTGACAGCAATTTGAAGCTACCAGGAGAGTGCATTCCTATTAACATAAGAAATAAGTCATCAGTAATGATGTTAGATTGCATGAAAACCATTTTAGGCTGTCCTTAAAACAAGAAAAAAGTTGACTTGTTTTATAAAGATGTCTACAGTTTACAATACTGCAATATTGACTAATATATTTCCAAAGTAGCTAAGCACAATTTGGAGAGGAGACAAATGTATCTCAACAAATTGTAATTATCTACTTTCATATTCATAGACCTTTAATTATTCTAAATGAAAAGTAATGTATACAAGGCCAGCTATGGTGGCACAGTAGTTACATGCCACTTTGAGATGTTGGATTCATATGGAAGATTTTTTTTCCCCCTCTATTGACCCATACACAGTGGGCATGCACACTTGGACCTGTGATTTTGGCTAGCTGGGATTGCAGAGTGGACCACAATATAAGACCTTGTTGAAGGTGCCGGTCTTTTTCTCTCTCTTACATGAAAAGAATTAAGTAAATAAACTTTTTTTTTTTTTTTGAGAGAGAGATTTTTGCTATATGGTGCATGTTTATTCTCCAGAGAGACAAAGAGACAGAAAGGAAAAAATCACCCTTGGGGGCAGAGGGACAGTAATGCTGCAGTCTTTTCTCCTGCATTCTCCCCTCAGGATTTTGGGCACACACACACACGTGCGCACGCGCACACACACACACACACACACCTGGAGTGCGTTCCCAGGCCATGTGGGAGTCCAGCATCCCAACCACTATACCATTTTTAGAAGTAAATATACATTTTTTTTTTTGGAGTGGTTTTTGCTATAGGGCGCGTGCGCTCACCAGACAGAGAGAGAGAGAAACAGAGAGACAGAAAGCCAGAAATCACCCCCCAGGGGGGATGGCCACGCCACAATCTCTTCTCCTTCATTCTCCTCTTGGGATCTTGGGCACGCACGCACAGGCGCCCGGCGTGAGTTTTAAGCCACCGGGTCCAGGACGTGAACCGCAGTCGACTACGTGGGATTCCAGCAACATAGCCATTACGCTAACTGCTGGTCCCAGAAGTAAATATACTTTTAAAAAATGTGACCAAAGAGAAATATAGTTGCTACTTTGATAAAAATAGATTGTAGTTTAAAAATACTTTACATGCTTTGTTTTCTGCTCAGTATGTATTACTTTTCATAAATTATTATTATCTAAACGTTTCTTTGAGGCATCATACATATCCAATAATGTGATTAGGATTAGAATTATTATATACCCACCTCTAGGCCCAATATAACTGTCACTGTTGGCCATATCTTGTGACATAACCATTACACCATCTGCTGGTCCCAAAATACCTAACTTTTGCAAAACATTGCATCCACTGGCTCCTGATTCTTTTGACATAAAATATGACTATAAAACAAAGAAATATTCTTTTAATAAGTTTATTTCTCTCTTCCATGAGAGAGAGAGAGAGAGAAAGAGAGAGAGAGAGCATCCCTCCTAATAGGGTCCTCAGGCAATGATCCACCTCTAGTTCAGCCAGCCCTGGATCATGGGCATACACGTACCTAGTGTGTTCAGGGCAGGCTCCAGATACCAGTCTAAAACCTCCCATATGGTGTAACCTCACAGAGCATTGTGTTGCCACTGTGCCACTGATCGGCATCAAGAAGCTTTTGATTTATAGTTACACAAATTATTCACAAAGACATTTTAATCTAGTGAAGTTGATCAAATTTGAGGATAATAATCTTAGATATTGTGTTTCAAAAAAAATCAGAAGTAGGGAAATAAAAATGTAGTTTTTTGTTTGCTTATTTATTTACTTGGTCTGGATTTTAGAAGAACCACATTTTGTGATTCAGCAATACTTCTGGATTTTATTTTTCCATATGTGTTGAGGATTTTACATTATTATATTATCATTTTACTTCCTGCTTCCTTTCATGGCAAGTTCTGGCAACTTCATTTTGGTTCTTAGAAACTCAGATTGCTTCCCATTCTTACGTGTAAGTATTCAAAATGATTATCCTCAAGAAAATAGACTCTCCCTTGTTGTTCCCTACGCCTTATGGGAAATAAGATATTAGGAATGCTTGAGAACGTTTGCATGATTAAAATGATAGCTTAATTAGTATGCTAAGTATATTAAAGTGTTTTACATTTGAATGAACTAAGATTACCATACATAGCTAAATATAAAAATCTGAAAAGGACTATATAAAACTGAAATTAGTTTAATAAATATTAAGTGTCAATATATGAGTTTATGATTCTAAACTAATTTTTTAAAGAGAGATTTTTGTTATAGGGCATGTGTGCTCAGCAGAGAGACAGGGACAGAGAGAAAGAAAGTGAGAAATCACCCCCGCCCCCCAGGGGCATGGCCATGCCACAGTCCCTTCTCCACGATTCTCTTCTTGGAATTTGGGACACATATGCACACATGCCCAGCATGAGTTTCAGGCCACTGAGTTCACAGTCGATCATGTGAGAGTCCAGTGACGTAACCATTTTGCCATCTGCTGGTCTCAATAATTGTTTCTTCTTAACTATAAAATAAAATTATTTTCTCAGTGAAAAATAGTTGATAAGATATATTTCAGGATGTGAAGTTAATAGCAATTTTTTCCCCACTTGATGATGCAATCATTTTAAAGCAGGTGAAAAAAAATTCAGTAGTTATTTTTCTAAATCTTTGTTTTCTTGGATTATGGTTCCAATTCTAGGAGTCAATTAGAAATTTTATACACCATAAATTTGCCTTTTTTAATAAATAAAATTCGAATTATTTTGCATAATTAAAAAAATACAAATCAAATGAGAGAAGAATGATAACAGGTCCTTGTTCTCCCATGGAAACACCATGTAAAGAACATCATGGAAATGCAATCAGTTAAATGAAAACACTGGTAGATGAGGCAGCACATGAGAACTGCAGGGAAACTGCAGACTCACGGGTATCAAAGGTAAAGAATTATGAATAGAAGAATACAAAACACTTGAGGCCCTGAGAAACTGCAGAGGTGAGACTTTTTAGGGAAATTAGGGTCTTAGAAGCATGTTAAAAGTGTACAGAAGGGTCAGGCCAGCAGGTGGCCTCATGATTAAGGTGCTGGACTACCACATGGTTGACTGAGGTTCAAGTCCTGGGGCCAACAGCTTGAAAGATCACTTAAGGCAGGTATGTGTGCATGCCCCAAAGTCTGAGAGGACAGTGGAGAAGGATGGGTGATTTCTCAGTTTCCCTCTTTCTGTCTCTCTCCAACGAGCACGTGCTCTATCGCAAAAACAGTAAAAATATTTTTTCAAAGTGTACATAGGGGGAGTAGAAATTAAAGCACATTCACAAGCCCAGGAGAGATGGATAATGGATATCCGAGGGGGAGGATCTTAACCATTCACTTTGGATTGATTATATATATTTGATTTTCATCCACATTTACTGGCTCATAACTCTCATTGCCTTTGTTATTTGTTTTTATTTCTTTTTTTTGTTTTTGTTTTTGTTTTTGTTTTGTTTTTGTTTTTGTTTTTTTTTTTTTCCTTTTGGAGAGGTTTTTGCTATAGGGTACATGTGCTCGCCAGAATGAGAGAGAAAGGGAGATAGAAAGTGAGAAATCACTCCCTAGGGGGATGGCCATGCCTCAATCCCTTCTCCTCCATTCTCCTCTTGGGATCTTGGGCACACATGCACACGTGCCCGGTGTGAGTTTAAGCCACTGGGCCCAGGACTCAAATCGCAGTCAGCCATTACGCTAACTGCTGGTCCCCCACCTTTGTTATTTCCTAAGTGACTAAAATAATAAGTATATTGCTTCTTAAATCATTTGCTCTTTTGTCATTGGTTCCTAAAACAGCTTTTGAACAACTGCAGAGAATTAGTTGTGAAAGTTAGCCTTTCGTTATAACCTTAGAGTACTTAAGACTCAGCAGTATTCTCAAAAGGAAAATCTTTCCCTCTGATAATATCCTGCTTTACTTTCACTAGGTCCTCTTTTTTCACAAGGCAAGCCAAAGAAACTTGAGTTTCTTTTCCCAGCACGAGTCATAGAAATTAAAAATACACTCTAACCTTGCTCCACCTTTCTGTCATGAAGCTCTCTATTAAAGAAAGTCTCTGTACTGGGACCAGTAGTTAGCGTAATGGCTATGTCGCTGTACTCCCTTGTAGTCGACTGTGGTTTGAGTCCCGGACCCGGTGGCTTAAAATCACACCGGGCACATGTGCGTGCATGCCCAAGATCCCGAGAGGAGAATGGAGGAGAAGGGATTGTGGCGTGGCCATCTTCCCTGGGGGGTGATTTCTTGCTTTCTGTCTCTCTCTGTCTTTCTGGTGAGCACACATGCCCTGTAGCAAAAACCTCTCCGGAAAAATTTAAAAAAATAAAAATAAAGAAAGTCTCTGAACTACCTTGCTGGGCATTAGACCATAAGACTCCCATTTCTAAAGAGGATCATTCCACAGCAAGGAAAAAGAAACATTGCACCAAGAAGCCAAGAAAAATTTAAAGACTGGTCATTCTGGGTGTCTCGTCTAGTTTACTGTCATCAGGTTATCCCCTTCCTTGTCCAATCATTTCTACACAAATGTTTACTCTTTGATCATGCTTCTGTTATGAAATTTCTATAATAAATAAATACATAAATAAAAATTTTTTTAAAAATTACAGAGCAACAGGGTTTGGAGAGTTTCTGGACAGCTGAACACATGGAGGCATGCAGGAAGGTGATCAAGAGTGAATACATTTGTTGGAATGGTGGCATGCACATACTCCTTGGGGACAGAAGCTTCTGTACTTGGGAACCTTTCAGATCTAACCATATGTATCTTTTCATTGACTTATGGCTGTTTATCTGCATTCTTTAAGATGTCCTTTATCGGGCCAGCCCTGTTGCCCAGTGGTTAAGAGAGCCAAATCTCACATGACCTATTGTGGTTCAAGTCCTGGCTCCAAGACCTGTCTTTTGAAATAAAGGAGCTAGATAGAGGAACTGTTAAGGTTCACCCTTTCCCTGGATTTGGCAGTATATTTTTGATCATCTTTCTAATTTTATCAGCTAGATTGTCTTGATGAAGCCTCTCAAATTAACAGAAACTAAAAGTTTAAGAATAAAAAATAGACAAAATAATTTGAAATGTCATAAAGAGATACACAAATTTAAAAGAGATAATGAAGAAATCATTTAAAACCTTGACATTGGCACTAAGTAATTTTTTAATGTAAATATATTGATTACAACTGTAATCCTTGTGTTGTTTATTGTAGTTATTTAAGTTTTTCAAAACATTAAAATTATTGGGACCAGCATTTGGCATGGTGGATAAGGTACTCAACTCCCACATGGCTGACCTAGATTTGAGACCCCGGCCCGGTGGCTTGAAAATCATGCTGGGCATGTGTGCAAGCATGCCCAAAATCCTGAGAAGAGAATGAAGGAGAAAGGAGTGCTATATGGCCATCCTCATGGAGAGTGATTTCTCAATTTTCCTCTCCTTCTCTCTCTCTTTTCTCTCGCACACGCACGTGCGTGAGCACACGTGCCCTATATTAACAAACAAACAAAAATACAAATAATTAAAATATCTGATTTAAAGTCAGACTTTGGCATGGTGTTCAAAGCAACTGAATCTCACATGGTCAACTGCATGGTTTGAGTTCTGCATCCAGTGGCTTGAAAAACATGCCAGGTACATGTATGTGTGCCCAAAATCCTATGAGGAAAATGAAGGAGAAGGGATTGTGGCATGGCCATTCCCCAAGGGGGGTGATTTCTCACTTTTTCTCTCTCTCTTTCTCTCTCTGGTGAGCACATGCGACCTATAACAAATTAAAACAAACAAAAAAAAGTTCTGATATGAGAGACTTGAAATAACTATTAAATATTCAGATGTATTTGATAAGCAAATCAATATTGTTCAGATTTGGGGATATGCAATTGATCAAATTCAGGAATGTTATTAATTATTTGAATATTGTGTGATTAGTGAGAATAACCTATTGTTTAATAAGTGATTAAACTGGACATTAGTTAAGGCACAAATAAAAATACTTTTCTTTCTTATAACAAATATTAAAGAAAAATCTCTTTAATATTAAAGAATATATTGCTAATAAAATGTTCATCTGTCCCTGTAAGAAGGATTATTAACACACACACACACACACACACACACACACACGACACATATAGAAAGGGCGTTAGTTAGCACATGTGGCTATCTGGAAAACACTTCAGACATATACACACTTAATTACTCTGCCCTTCTTTCCTGTAGGCTGAAATAGACGACATTTTTCATAACCAAATGGATTTTGTCCCCTCCCTCCATGGTATATGTGCTTACAGGAGAAAAATAAAAAGACAGAGAGATGGAGGGAGAAGCCATTCCCTATGGAAAATGCTCACAGTCATCTCTTCTGCTTTTCTCCACCCTGTTGAAGGCTCCTGGCATGTGTCTAAAGTTGTGAAGTACGGGATTTTAATCCTGGGTCAGTCATGTGTGATACACCTCTTGTAACCACCAGTCCACAGGCTGTCCCTGAAACTTTTATTTTTTTTTTTTCCTTTCTTTTTTTGTAGTCTACTTTATCTTCTCAAAATCTTCTGTGTAGATTTCAAATAGACCCAGAATTAGTACATTTCTATGCAAGTTATCTTATAAATGCTTTGTTCAATGAAACTCTCTATTATATTCAGTTAAAGGAAAAGAAAATCTATTTTAAACACTGCCTTAGAAGTTTTCAGGCAACTGAATCCTTCCCTGGAGGAAACGGTATTTTTACTTGGTTTTCCCTCTTTAAAATGTCCCTGTGGAGTTTTACACAATGTCAGGCAGAAATGTTTCTTTGCTGGATTTATACACTACTCACCTCTAGCAAGTATTCTTTGCAGTGGAGGTAGAATATTTTGCAGTAGGTATTGTTATTCTCTACCTGCCACAAATACCTAATTGTGTGGACTGTGTCCAGTACATTGCTTGAAAATGCTTCAGTTTTGAATATTCTTGATAAAGAAACACATTAACAGACTAAGAAACAATGTGAAACAACGTACACTGAAGAGAGGCATCTTGTTAAAACATACTGCATGTGCTCTAATGTCATGTAACACATAGCATGCTAGACTCTGTATTCTAGCAAGCTTTCCAGCGTAACCAAATAAGCACCTTTAAACAATGAAGGCCCCTTTCTATTCTTCAAATAACCTCTCAAACATTAAAGACCATAATAGAAAATATTTAATCTTCTCTGAAAGACAGGCCCACTCTTTTAACTCAGATACTGAATTTGGCACCTAAATGCACCATTATTTCACTTCAGTGAGCACTTAGGTAAGAAAATGGATATTTGCTTAGCTAAGTGTCAACGGGAAACTCAAATGTACAATTTATATATACCTTTTCAATTCCAAGATTTGGAAATTTCAGCCTGAGTATATTGACAAGTTGTGAATTTTTCCACATGTATAAAATGCTATGATTTGACCAGGCCAAAAATACCTCTGAGTATTGTAAAATTTCATTAAAACAACTCCTAAAGGACCAATACATGGGAAAAGCATAAACATTAAAATTAAACACTCATTCCAATAGTGAGAAATCTATTTGAACAACAGATTTATGCCTTGACACACACTAAATTGATTGTAAATTACTGCACATTGTGCTATTTCATTCTCCCATAATTTTACATTGTATAATTCAGTTCTCTTTATAGTCAAAATTCTGAGGTAATAAAACATCAGAGCTATTTCCTCATCCTTTCATTTACTCAATTTTTCTAAACATAAAGCACATTTCTTACAAGCTGGACCTCTGAATTCCTAGGGGGAAGATAAATGCACTTTTTCATAACATCAATAATAAGAATGATGATAATAACAAAAATAATAATGTCTTTCTGGCTACTAGAAGTTAGGCAGCCATTTTACTGACTAATGGAGCTACGTTTTTTCAGTCAAATGTGAACTTCCTTTGAATATTATAAATGGCACTTTTAGTAAGGAATCCAGTACATTTGCTGCTGTTTAAATAAGTTAAATGATTTTTAAAATTGATTTATCGATGTTGTTATTACATCTACACACAAATTAGAATATTTGTCTCGAAACAAATGAATTAAAAATTTCTTGACTCTTTGGAAAAGTTGTATTTTAATCATTGTTTTCTACCCACACTAACAAAGAAAAATAGATTCATCTATTTTATGTAACCCAATGCTCTATCTTTATTTCTACAGTAATAATTTCTTTTATTGTTGTTAAGTCTAAATAGAAATTTTTAATAAATTTTTCTCTTTTGCTAGTTAATATCTTTTGGAAGGTTTGAAATGCTTAAGGAACTAGGATTAGATGCATTGCCCTTTATTTATGAAGACCAACTATACCAATCAATATTAGTACAGGTACTTTTAATCTCTTCGTATGACTATCTGTAGGGAGGAATTTGGCTGACCTTGACACAAAGTTTAATTTAGTTATTTACAAGGGCCAGCGGTGTGGCCAGTGGTTAAGGCACTGAACTCCCACATGGTCGACCATGGTTTGAATCCTAGGCCTGGTAGCTTGAAAATCACATCAGGTATCTGTGTGTGCATGTCCAAAATCCCAGAAGAGGAAGGATTACATCTCGATTATCCCCTCTAGGGGGTGATTTCTCAGTTTCCTTCTCACTGTTTCTTCTTACTTTCTCTCATTCTCTCTCTTTCCTACAAGTGCACGCACCGTATGGCAAAAATCTTTAAAAAATAAAATTATTTATGGATAAGAAGGCACATTGAATAGAGCAGATAAATCTACTCATCCCTTGACAATCCTTAGAAAGCTACTTGTAAGATTATCTTGTTTTAATGAAGAACAATTATTAGCTTGCATTTATTGAATACCTACTTATTATCAGACACAATAGGAATGAAAAAAATATAATTTATCCAAACAGGTAAAAATTAAATGAAAAATTGTTTATGAAAAAAATTAATTACATTTGTGAAAAATATTTATGTAACTGTGCAAACATGTCTTAGAAAAATGGTCAAAAATATATTTTGAATATAACAATATGTGCTTTAAAAATTACAATAATTTATGAGACCAGTAGATGGCAAGGTGGTTAAGTTTGCTGGATTCTACATGGTTGACTGTGTGGTTGGAGTGCTGCACCCAGTGACTTGAAAATAGCACCCAGCATGTGTGCATGTGTGCCTAAAATCCTGAGAAGACAATGGAAGAGAAAAAATTGTGGTGTGGCCATTCTCCTTGGGGGATGGAGAGATACTTTCTCACTTTCCCTCTCTCACCCTCTGTCTCTGTCTCCAGTAAGCACATATGCCCTATAGTAAAATGATAAAAATAATTTATAATAATTTTAAAAGGTAGCATTTTCAATAATTTCAAAATTTTGACAATTTTAATGGATTCCAAATAGCACTATATTTATTATAACATAGAATTACTATTTTATCATTGATATACTCTAGACTATTATATATATCTAGATTTTCAACTGAGTTTAGAGCCATGAATAGGGCTGTGACTAAAATTTTGCAACTAATTAACTGATGCTATTGATACTAATATTAGAATATTTTATATTCTATTTTATGAATTAGTTAAAATTTGCCCTTGTTATTCATAAGCAAGTATGAGAAAGTATAAATTAGAGTAAATAGAATATTAAAAGTCTTGAAAACTGAGCAAAAATGACCGAGAAACATCTCAGATACTGGGTCCAGGGGTAAAATTGCAAGTCAGCATTCTCCCCAAAAGACATTAATTCTGTTGCAATTTGGGCAATGATAATTGAGTAAAGTGAAGATCTTTTTTATATGTCAGAATTTTTCAGTTTGTAAAATCCAAGTAAGCATTATAGCTCTGTTTATCAACCTTATTTGAAACTCATTTTTAATGGAAACTATTATAAAATTACAGACCCTCAGAGTTTTCCAATAGTACCATGTTGGAATCATTGAAATAAAAGCATTATTTAATAATTACTTTATTTGAGAAGCAGAAAATGAGCCCAATATGAAAATGTCAGCTACTTATTTATATTTTCCTTAGGAATTATAGAGACCCAAACTAGTAAGGAATTATAATATTACCATTTAGGTCATGAACCACCTAAGGCTGATCATAATATTATATATATTTGCAAGTCAAAAACATAGAAGGCCATTATCTGTATTTGCTAATTTTATTGCCATTTATTTTTTCACATGAAGATTCCTTTAACAAGTTAAAATCAAGTGGTGAGGTGAGTCATTTTTATAGCAAGGTAATATATTTATAGCAAAATGTCTTCACTTCTTTTTTGTTGTATTGCTGAAGTTTTTTTTTAACTAAACTCAAATTGGCAGCACTTGAGTTTTTCTCAAAGGAAATAAAAGCTATAGGAGCAGTAAAATATCACTGATCTGTCTTGAGTTTTATGGAACCATGAATAAAACAGATAACAATGGTTTCATGTGTCTTGCACTATTCTGCAAATCTTAGTAGCAAATTAAAACATTGGTTGGAAGTTAAATATTTATAAGGAAATGTTATGCAAGTCACCTGATTTAGCTAAGATGATTTGGATATTTATCTAAGGAAAAACAACATTCACATGTAAAAATCTTATTTTTAAAACATATATATTAGATAACCTCTAATAAGAGTAAAAGTCTTTTTATACCAAGTGCTTTGATTGCCTGGCAAGGCTCCCAATTAAGTCAAGTAAATCTGAAGCCAGAGTCTTTTCAAAATTGTTCTGTCCTAACGTCTATGTTTCTCTCAATTACTTTGCTCCCATGACCCCTGTACATTCCTTTCTTATGATTAGAGTCTCAAGCAGTGAAATTACATGGATATAAAACACAACTAATATAACTAATGCTCCCAAAGAATTTGGAAGAGAAAATTGACTAGCCATAGTAGATAGTAGCAGAAGTAATAGCTAATTACTTATATAAATGATACATAATTAAATGATATGACATGGATTAGCAGCATTTTGTTTAAAATTCATAGTAATCTAGGTTATCCTGTTTTAAGGTTAATGTTATGCTTTGTGATCTCAAGGACTTTCGCTCACTTTTTTCCTTTTCTCTGGAAGTTTGATATGTTACTACATATTATTTCATTATTGCATTCATTTATAGGATTAAATAGCCTCCTATGGAATAATTACTATGTCTGAATTATAATAGCAGTAAAAAGAAAAAAATAATACATTATCTATTGCTATATCACTTGTCAAAAGAATGCTAATGTGAACAGAATTAAGCCTTGTATTACTGATACATATACTATTCTGAAAAAGTTCAGCCCTACCTTCTCTGTGTGATCAGCTAAATCCCAAACTGAATCACTGCACGTAAGTAGTACTAGCTACTACTCCAGCATCCATTGCTAAATGTACCACTCTGCTTAGATGTGATTCAAATGATAAAAATTATAGAGACACTGAATTTCAAAACAGATTTATTATTGCTGAAATACTGAAATACATATTTCAGAAATCTCTTCTCACTAGGTCATGTTATTGCTTTATTCTAACTAGTACCGATTTACCTTGAAACCTTAGCTCATTTAAAAACAGCCTGTTTATTTTTGGTAGAGGTTTTTGATTTAGGGTGTTGTGCTTATCAGAGAGAGAGAGAGAGAGAGAGACAGAGACAGTGAGAGGGAAAGTGAGAAATCACTCCCAAGGGGGATGACCACTTCACAATCCCTTCTCTTCCATTCTCCTCCTGGGATCATGGGCACACACATGCACCCAGTGTGAGTTCCAAACCACCGAGTCCAGGACTCAAACCGCAGTTGGCCATGTGGGACTCCAATGACGTCACAGCTATGTCATCTGCTGGCCCAAAGTTTCCTTTCTCACATCTACACTTAAGGCATCTCCAAGGTGATAACTCCTAAATTAAATTTCTAATTTTTTCAGAAATATCTTTCTCTTTTTGTTACACCACTTCAGTAAATCACATCAGTTTTCATTCCATGTAGTGGGATAAATCTTCGGAATCAACTCAACTCTCTTCCTCACCACATTCTACATACACATCCTTTAGTTTCTTAGCTTGGATATGAAATCCACCTCTAATCACTTTACATGACCTGCATCATCACTATAATTCATTCATTATCCTCTTTTATTGGGCATTCCAAAAAATTCCACCTGTTCCACATGATTTGAATTATGCCCCTCAGTGGAAGGTGTTCATGCTGCATCCAGAGTGGTCCTTTTCATATAATATAAATCAGCTTATGTCGTTTACAGGTTAAATACCTCCAATGCATTTGGGCTCAGCACATTTGAAATCAAACCAGATATCATTAACTGCGGATTCCTGGGTCCTATATCAGCTGACTTCTGGATATGTAGCTGGTTTTATCACCTGACATTCTCTTTCTAATGCCCTCAAGCTATGTTAGCTTTCTTGCTATTTATTTAAACTGCCAGGGTCAATCCTAGTTTTTTTTCCCTCTTTTTCACATGTTCTTCCTCATTTTCCCACAGATACTCAGATACCGCTGCCCTTTAATGTATATGCAGGCATAACTTTTACCCAAAATTTAAATAATTTAAATATTTCTCTAGAGAAGCATCCCCATATCATTTTATCTAAGCTAACACTTCATGTAGTGATAGAATAAAAGCTCTAAGAAGGCCATAACTGCTCTTCAGATATTAAGCTAGTATCAAATTAGTAAAACTAATGTTCATAACCAAATATAAAATGGTCATCTATCTATATTCCAAATCATACTAGTCACTGTTTAAAACAGTAAAATAAAAACAATCTTTATCTTTACTCAAGGCAATTTTTTAGAACTTTCTGCCTCTCAGATTTCCAGAGTTACATATGAAGATAGACTTTTTCAGTTAAAGTAAATAGGGAAATGCTGGTAGAAAATTACTGAAGATGACATTGACAGATTTAACAACTATAGATTGTGTATTTTTAGGTATCATTAATACTATGTTGATCTTTATAATTCTACTTGAGAATGAAGAATTAGAATACAGCGAGAAAACTATCAGTACAGTTTGTTCAGTGGTACATAAATTTGATGGGTTCTTACTTGTTCCTTTGTTTCCTATCTGAATGCAATATGTTTTAGTTTTGGCCTTCTTTTCATGAATAGATTTCTTTAAAAATATGGAGGTCCAGTTGTGGTGTTGTTCAGTTGTAGATCTGCTACTCAACAGGCTGTGACTACCTAGGAAGCCTAGGCTTAATTGCTGGCCCACCCTGAAAACCTTACGTTTTTTTTTTTTTTTTTGAGAGATTTTTACTATAGGGCGCGTGCGCTTGCCAGACAGACAGAGAGAGACATAGAGACAGAAAGCGAGAAATCACCCCCCAGGGGGAATGGTCACGCCGCAATTCCTTCTCCTCCATTCTCCTCTTAGGATCTTGGGCACGCACGCACACGCGCCCGGCGTGAGTTTTAAGCCACCGGGTCCGGGACGCGAACCGCGGTCGACTACGTGGGAGTCCAGCGACATAGCCATTACGCTAACTGCTGGTTCCCAAAACCTTATGGTTTTGTAGTCCCAGGTATTTCAGAGGTTGAGGCAGGAGTTTTGTGATGTAGTGAAACCCAGTCTAAAACACGCATGCACACACAGAGTAATTACTATTTTTCATAAATTTTATAATCTATGCAGAAAAATATGCTCCCCATTTATTTTTTAATTTCATAAATAATAATAAAAATATTCCCTGATTTTGTGTATCCCTACATTTGAGTAATTGTCTATCCATATTTTTGTCTGATTAATTTTGCCTGATAGTACTCATACTCAATAGGAAGAGACTGAAAGAGGAATGGTCATGCCACAATGCCTTCGTCATCTCTCCTCCCTTTGGGATTTTGGACACACATGCAGTTGTGTTTGGAGTATTACTGAAGCCTTTGGGTCCAGGACTTTAACTGCTAAGTTGGCAGTGTGGGATCCAGCTGTCTTAACTACCATGCCATTTATTTGGTCAATTATAAAGGTTCTAAGTCTCTCTACTAGATTCAATTTTATTTCAGATACTTTGAATCAATTCAAAACTTAATATGGTCTGTAGTTGTGTTGTTTCGGTAAAGATTTCTTATTGCTATTATTCTGATTAAGCCAACACAATCTGGAATTTTTCTCCACTTTTATATCCTCTGGAAGAATTTAAATACTATTGAAATGATTAATTCCTCAAAGATACCTTTCAATACATCTGTGAAAATTGTGCCTGTTGCTTTCATAAAGTAAGTAATGCAGTGATTTTCTTATTTTACTTTTAAATGATATTCTCCTGATATCTTCTTGACAATTTAAATTACCACAAAGGCTTTTATTAATCATGGCAAACTTAAGTCCATAAAGTTAAAATATCAGTTGTAGGGGCCGGCAAGTGGCATGGTGGTTAAAGGCGCTGGACTCCCACATGGCCAACCATGGTTCAAATCTAGGACCTGGTGGCTTGCTTTCTCACTTCCTCTCTCTCTCTCTCTGTCTCTCTTTGATCAAACTGGAAAATAATAATGATAATAATAATAATAAATAAAGTTAAATAAAATAATTCTTTTAAAAAAATTTAAAAAAATATCAGTTGTATATAATTATTTTATGTACTCTGTTTATGGTTGTATCCTTAGTCTCACATAAAATTATATGTCATTTTGCTCATTTTTATCTTTTTTGCATGGAACTGATAAACTCATTTTATTTATTATTTTATAGTTATTTCAAATAAACCATCTAAAATATATTCTTCAGTTGTTCTTTCTCCTCATTAATTTCTCTTTTATCATTTATAAAAGCAATTTTCCATGCATTTCTGTGTGTGTCTCGAATTTAGATCTTCTATTTTAGCGACTACAACTGACACTTGTAGTGATATGTGCCAGCCATAGATTCTCTTCTACACACCCCCTAAGTATAGCTTGCTTCCAGGAAGTTTTCTATTTTTGAATAGTAGGCTGAAAAGTTTGGCTTAAAGTTACTTTACTGAATAACCAATTTTACCAAATGATTACTTTGTCTAACTTGCCAAATTTACATATATACTAAAAAAAACTTTTTTAATCTCCTTGGTCTGTGGCAATTTAGAAGTTCATACTGGATAGGATATCTTAAACAATTTTAAAGATATATGTAAAATTTTAGATTTTCCTCTGTACTATTTCACTAGCACAGAGAGGGGAAGGACTCTTCTGACTAGGATAGAAAGAATCATGATATAAAAGAGCCCCAATTGTTGCTCCCCAAAACACATGTATTAATTGGGTGGAAAATATTGACTTGTCTGAAAGGGATGAGTGATGATCAAGAATAAAGAGGACACTCCAGTAGGGGCATGGAAGTTTAAAGTAAAGAAGTGAAGTGTGGAGGATAGAAACAGTATAGAGAAAGAACATAGGATTGCATGAAAACTAGAGTCTAAGGAAGGACATTAAGGAGAAAAATAGAAAGGCAAGTCATTTATGGGACAAATAAATAAGTTATTATCTATTGAAGATAACTTTATAGTATTTTTAAATGGACTGGTGAGAAATGTACACATGTTGGAATATTCACTTTGCAAGCACCCTTAACCATCACACCAACTGCCATCTCTGTAAGACTTTTTTAATCATAAAAAATGGTGAATTTTGCCAAACGCTTTTTCTGTCATAAATTGAAAAGAATAGTTTGTTTGCTTAAATTATGCCTTCAAACTCAAAGGATAGTTTTGCTGGATACAGAATTCTTGGTTGATTATATATATATATATATATATATATATATATATATTTCATTTAGTGCTTTAAATAATTTATTTAATGCCTTCTTGCCTTTATTTTTTATTTTTTTAATTTTTTTTTGTTTTTGTTTTTTACCATAGACCATGTGTGCTCACCAAAGGGACAGAGACAGATGTAGAGACAGAGAAAGGGGAAGTGAGAAATATTTCCCCAGGTACAATGGCCATGCATCAGTCCCTTCTTCTTCATTCTCTTGCACATACATCTTGCACATGTACCTAGCTGGATTCTTAAGCCACCGGGTCAGGGACTCAAATCACACTTGGTCATGTGGGAGTACACTACTTTAACCACTACACCACTTGATGACCCCTCTGGCCTTTATTTTATCTGATGAGAAATTAGTATTTATCATAGTTATGATGGCCCTGTACATGAAGAATCAATTCTTCCTTGCTCCTGTCACGATTTATCATTTCTATTTGACTATATGCGTTTTGTTTCGTTTTGTTTTAGTAATATGTTTTAATGTAGATTTCTTTGAGTTAATCCTATTTGTATCTCTGAATTCATGTATTTTATCAACTTTGGAAATTCTCAGTAATAATTTGTTCAAATATTCTTCCTTTCTTTTCTCTCTTTCTTTCATGACTTTTAAAATGTATGCCATCCACTTGAAACTTTCCAATAGCTCTTTTAATCTCTATTTATTCATTCTTTGTTGTCCTCATTATTCTTTTTTATCCTCTTTAATTATTATATATTGGGACCAGCAGTTGGCATAATGGTTATGTCACTGGACTCCCTCGTAGTCAACAGCGGTTCAAGTCCCAGACCTGGTGGCTTAAACTCAAGCCGGGTGAGTGTGCGTGCATGCCCAAGATCCTGAGAGGAGAATGAAGGAGAAGGGATTGCAGTGTGGCCATCCTCCCTGGGGGGTGATTTCTCACTTTCTATCTCTGTCTCTCTCTTTCTGGCAAGCACAAATGCCCTATAGAAAAAAACCTCTCCAAAAAAAAAAAAAAAAAGAATTATTATGTTTTTAATAAAATATGTAAGATAAACTTTTCCAGTTTCTATTTTAAAAAATAAAAACAGAAGCCTTGGTGTTTTTAGTGAGATGCTGCAAAATGTATAAATAAACAGTGCTAACTTCAGAAGAATTGTCATAATTATAATATTACCTTATCCTACTTAAAAAAAGAAAAACTTTCTATTTTGTTCTATTTTACTTTCTCATTCTGAAGGACAATTTTACACATGGATTTTGTGTGTTAAATTTTGGAATTTTCTTACTTTATTTTAAATTTATCTTTTAATTATATATAATTTTTATGCATTTCTTCTTAACTTTATATAATTCCAAACAAGGTTTTTTTTCTTCCATAACATTTTTTATTTAGTTTGTTGTCTGTATAGAATTCCACAGTCTACTTGCAGCTATTCAGCACCTGAAATGTGGCTAGCTTGAACTGAGATGTGTTGGAAGTATAAAATGCACACCAGATTTTTGAAGTCTTCATGCAAAAAAATAGAAGAGAAAAAATAAGAACTGGAAAATATCTCATTAATTTTGTGTATTTTTACAAGTTAAAATAACAATTTTTAAGGCAGCAGGTGGCATGGTAGTTAAGGTGCTGAACTTCCACATGGAGAAACCCAGTTCAAGTCCTAGAACTGATGCCTTGAAAATCATAGCAAGCATATATGCATGCTTGGAATTCCAGGAGAAAGGAGGAGAAGGGATTGCATCATTGATGCAACTTCTCACTTTCCCTCTCACCGTCTCTCTCCAGCAAGCACATGACCTCTATTGCTAAAATCTTAAAAAGAGTTTTCAAAAATCTTGGCTAATTTAATACATTGTTAAAATTCATTTTATTCCTTTCTGTTTTCTTTTTTCAGTGTGCCTTCTAGAAACTTTGAATTGAATACATACCTAATATTATTTTTTTTATATGCAGCACTGGTATAGAAGGAGGCCATTAATTTTTATATTTTAATTTGATGTTGAGATAACTTTATAACATTTTTAATATCCTTATTAGATTTATCATTAATTATCTTGGTTTCATTCTGTTATGTTATTGAATTATCTGGATATACTGAAAGTTTTACTTATTTTTTATTCTTTAATTTGTAATTATTATATTTTCTCTTAGCTGTTCCACAAAATTACATGGTTGTAGATATAGTGGGCTACCTGCAATTGCCAAACATTGACAAGGATGCAAAACAACTGAAACTGTCGTGTATTTTGCCAGCACAGTGAAATTATATGTAAGTCTGGAAAAAGTTGTAGAAATTTCTTATAAAATCAAGTGTACATCTTCCCTGTGACACAGTATTTTCACTTCCAGGTGTTTATACAAGAGAGTGGAAATAAGCTTATTAAAGATTGGTACAAAATGTGTATGGCAAAACTATGAATATACAAATATGCATAACAACTAAAAACCAGAAGCATAGGAGGTTTGTGCCATTATGAGAAAACATATATGAGTCATAATTTATATACACGAAGAAATACTCTTTAACAATTAAAAGGAATAAACTATTGGCATGTTAATGATTCTTTAATAATATATTATGCTAAGTAACAATACTTTATTGTTTGATTCCATTTATATGCAGGTTTACAACAGGAAAAACTCATGGATGTTAGAAGAAAGCAGAGCATTTATTGCCTCTGGGGATGGAGGAAGAGATTTATTAGATAAAAACATGATTGAGCTTTCAGAAATAATGATAATATTGTTTTATCTTGATAGGGGTTAGATTGCACAGGTGTAAGCCATTGTTAAAACTAATGAAATAGTTCACCTATAATTTGTGCATTTAATTGAATTGAAACTTTTCAGTTAAAAAAACCCACAAGATAAACAAATAACCCTAACTAACAATGAACAGGCGGAATTTACCAATAATGAAACTTCGAAAATTATCAAAAAGTAAGGTACCTCAGAATACAGTTAGAAAGATGCATAGCTTTATATACATGTGATAAAGCATGAACGTTAAAGTGGTAGCTTTATATATTTACTGTATTAGTTTAGCTTGTTTGGTAATTTAAATATTTATCATAGAAAATGCCTTGAGAGAGAGAAAATCAAAACAGAGCAAGCAAAAAGAGAGCCACAAAACAATAAAACAGCTCTGACCTTTGTGAAGAGAATGAAGAACCGAGGATTAAATGGGTAGCTAACTGCAGCAGATCATGAGGGAGTTCTGAAAAGGCTCATGGTAAATCTTGGAGACAAAATTACCAGCAGAAGATGCCATGTCATCAGAAACCGTCCCAAATCCATGGCAGTTCTGCTGGGGCTAGTCATTGGTTGAGACCAGTTTGTGGGAAGTATTACCCTGGTACTGACAAGGGGATAAGGCTGTTCATCATTTACATATCCCTCAGCAGAAGAACTGAGTGGCCATCACATAACTCATATTTCAATACAATGTTTCCTTTTCTTTCTTTCTCCCATTTTCTTACTTTTTTCTTTCTTTCTTCCTTTCTTTCATTTTTATTTAATTATTTATTTATTTGTTTTTAAGACAGATTTTTGCTGTAGGGTGTGTGAGCTTTCTGGAGAGACAAAGAGAAACAGAAGAACAGAAAGCAAGAAATTGCCCCCCCACGGTTGATGGCTACTCTGCCATCCCTTCTCTGCCATTTTCCTCTTGGGATTTTGAGCATCCATGCATACATGTCTAGCATGAATTTAAGTTACCAGGTCCGGGACTCGAACTGCGATCAACTATGTGGATATATAGTGACTTAACCATTACAGCATCTGCTGCTCCCTATTTATTTATTTTAATTTGCTATAGGGCATGTATACTTGCCAGAGAGAGAGGGGGAGAGAAAGCATTTTCCAACAGGTCTTGGTCAAAGCAGTTTCTTCATTTCTCTATCCTAGTGGGATTTGGAGCATGCACACACACACATTCAGAGAGATTTTCAAACCTTTGGGCTTGGAACTCAAACCATGAGGTTGGCCATGTGGAATATAGCTCTATTAACCACTAAGCCATGGGGCAGACCCTCAATAAAACTTTTATTTAAAATATTATACATGTTAGTAAGTTGTTATGCAATATAAAAGCTCACATATCCCTTTAGAGAGTGTAAGTTTGCAGTTGGAAAACATTTTTCTATTGTCAAGTCAAATTCAACATACTATATATTGATAATAACTATAATCTAAAATTCAATTTTTACCCAATTGGCCTATGATATTCATCCCTAAAGCATGTTTTCTGACAAACTCACATCAACAGGAAAATTGTTACAAGTGCAATTTTGTGACTGTCATCCTCAATTCTAGGGAAAGAAACAGAAATTCGTATTTTGTCAATTTGTGCAAACTAAACTTACAGAACTTTAAGTTTATTCAAATTAATATTTGTCTTATGACAATTCCATGACATATGTAGCAGCAGATTTGTGTGAGTTTACTCAAGAAGATTGGGACAAGTATTTAGAATTTTTTTGAATCAAAAGGTGCTTAAGGTCTATCATTCATTCTTTGCATAGGTCCTCATTAAAAGCCATAGGAAGTCCTTAGAATGTGTTCAATTTGTAAACGTTTGTGTAAAATAAAATTATATTGTAAATGAATCATTTTCTTTCATTTGATATTCTTTTTATTACATTTTATAAGTAGCT
Source organism: Tupaia tana (assembly GCA_026018925.1). NCBI lineage: Eukaryota > Metazoa > Chordata > Mammalia > Scandentia > Tupaiidae > Tupaia > Tupaia tana. The sequence goes on from JAKSZU010000001.1 coordinate 50,580,912, forward strand.
TTCTAGTAGCATGAGTTATTTTTACTCTTAGCTAAAGGAAGTGTGAGTTAGGTATACAATGTTTGGCATTCAGTCGGCAAATTTACGTGATTCACAGCCAATTTTATATACAGTAATTTCTTTTATTTTATTCTGGTATTCCTATTAATCACTGTGCCAACTCACTGGGAATCAAGGCACAAATGGGCAGAACTGGAGATCATATGACAATACAAATATGTTCTAGAAGTACTTGGCACTGGAAACATTTGGGTGAGAGAGAGGAAACAAGGTTTGAAATGTATATAACCTGAAACTAATCTATAGAAGAGTACTAACCTTTTAGCTAATATATTTAATTAACAAGATCAGATAAGTCTTCCAAAATTTGAAAACGATCCCTAATTTATCCATAGTAAACACTGTGTCTTAAATGCATTTTTAAACTTTCAGTAATTTAAAATAGACTTTGTACAATCATACTAAAGGACAGTTTGAATTATCTTACCTTTTTGTTGTTTTGTTTTGTTTTTTGGTTTTGTTTTGTTTTGTTTTTTTTTTGCTACAGGGAGCATGCGCTTGCCAGAAAGAGAGAGACAGAGAGACGTAAAGCGAGAAATCACCCCCCAGGGGGGATGGTCACGCCGCAATCCCTTCTCCTCCATTCTCCTCTCAGGATCTTGGTCATGCACACACACGCGCCCGGCGTGAGTTTTTAGCCACCGGGTCCGGGATGCGAACCGTAGTCGACTACGTGGGAGTCCAGCGACATAGCCATTACACTAACTGCTGGTCCCTGAATTATCTTACTTTTTTTGACAGAAATTGATTTTTTTTAAGAATGAGAATCGGTATCTGGTCAGCATGTGGGAGTCCATATGCCTAGCCCGTGTTAGAAATCGGAAACAGATCCCACATGGCTAATTGTGGTTGGGACCTCAGCACTGGTGGCTTGGAAAACACGCCAGATGCATGTGCTCTGTGCCTGAATTACTGAGGATGGGGAAATAGAGAAGAGATTGTGTTGTGACCAGTCCCTATCATAGGATGTTTTCTCCCTCTTTCTTTATCTGACTCTGACAAGTGCACATGTTTTCTGGCAATTAAACACACACACACACACACACACACACACACACACACATAGGGCCAACAGGTGGCATGGTGGTTAAGGTACTAGATCCCACATGGCTGACTCAGTGGTTAGAGTCATGGACACGGTGGCTTGAAAACACACTGGGTGTGTATGTGTGTTCCTAAAATTCCAAGAGGAAAAGGGATTGTGGCATCACCATCACCCTAGGGAGTAATTCTCACTGTTTCTCTTTCTCTCTCTATCTCTGTCTCTTTTTAGAGAGAAAGAAGGCAATTAATGCTTACTAGCTAAAACATGTGGGGAAATACTGCAGGCTGTTTTGCAGGGATATAATAAATAAACGTATCACTATTTTTTTCTGGCATGTTCTGATGTGTGAGTGGGTCTTGTGGGACCTGATATCTTTTATCATTCTAAATAAACATTTACTTATTTAATTTTGTACTCATAATTGTATATTATTTTTCTTAAAGAGGATACTCCCTTCAAATTACATAAAATTTATGGAACCCCAAATCTGGATGCACTATGTATGTTTCACAAAGTCCCCAATTAGAGCCATCACAAATGTTCAATCATAATTGAGCAGTTAAACCAAAGGTTGTACAGAAAAATCAAAAAGACATGTATTTTATTTTTTACCTCAGATTTCCTTCCCATCCTCTTCAAGTTATTATATGGACCAAGAAGCTGACCTATATGTATTTTACACTTTGACTTCTAGGTCTACCTAGCTTTGACATGAGGTTAGATGGAAGAAGAAATATTGCACCATTTTTTTTCCTTTTATATACATATCTGTGGGGTGTATTTGTAATAGCTGTTTCCAGCTTCTGGAACTCTCTCATTTCAGTTTCTGTAACCTCTTTGACATCATATGTCTGGTTAAGGTGAAAATGAAGAATTTGATTATCATAAAAGCAAGCACGGTGAGGACTCTGGAGCAAGGAAAGCAGTTCATTGAAAAGGAGTGTGAGATGAGCTTCCGATGTACTATTAGAATTTTTTAGTTTGTTTTAAGTGCGTTAACCAGTTTACAGAAGTCATAAAGTTATACACTTTGGGATACTGCATTTTTAGTTTTTTAAATTTTACTTTAAAAAGTGCTCTAAATTTAAATAAAATATTAAAATGGAAAGGGAAAATTTGTGTTTAGCTAAGGGAGAAGAATTTTATTACGGCTTAAGAACATTCACAAATGTTCAAGGTGTGGTTTAGTGGTTCAAGGGTGAAAGTATTTTAAACCTAGGGAATGCAATGACTTTTACAACTGCGTTTTAAAAATATGTGCTCCTATTTTTATTTTTAAGATATCCTATATTCATATATACAAATTAAATTTGTGGAGCTTAATATTGACAACAGTTATTTTCTAAGAAAGCACTGGTGTTCAATCTTTGTAATGTGGAACTTATAAGTAATGATTTTGACAGTCACAAACAAAAATTATTTTTACGTACAACAAGATTTATGCTCTAATTATGTGTGTAATAAAAATCTATTCTTTGGGGGAAGAGTGATTTTTGCTTATAGAGTGCATGCACTAACTGGAGAGATAGAGAGGAAGAGAGTGAGAAAACACCCCGTAGGGAGGACAGCCATCCCTCAATCCCTTCTCTTTCATTATTCTCTTGGAATTTTGGGTATGCACACACACGCACCCAGTGTGAGTTTTAAGCTGCTGGGTTAAGGACTCTAACCCATCAACCATGTGGAATTCCAGTTATGTAAACATTACACCATCTCTGATCCTGATATTCAGTTTTGAGTATTAAAACTGAAACTTTGAAGATACTAGCAAGAATAATTTACTAAACATCATAGTGTACAAGTAATTATGTTTATAACCACATGACAGAACTCCTCTCTGACAAACTGTTACAGATAAATATATGTACTAAGTTTAACTCTAATATTAAGCATAGAGAGTAATCATGTTTTTTTGATTGTGTAAAGTTACTTATGGTAAAATATTTTCAACTCTGTTGATACCATCACTCTAACAAGTTTACTCTGCAAATAGGAAAAAGACAATCTGCTTCAGCTCAAATCAATGTCTTATGTATGCTAACAATATGGAATAAGTGTAAAAAATATGAGAACCTTTCTACAGAAGAAGTAGTATTGTCTACTGTCAATACTAATTTAAGTGTAGGTACATATGCTTTCTATATCTCTTTCAGTGAGCAACTATATAATCTTATTTATCTTTCTGCATTATGTATCAGTCTTATCCCAACATTCAATACTCTGTATATTTGATAAAGTATAATGCACAGTTTTTATGCACAGTTTTAAAGCATGCACAAAACTCATAAGCAAATACAATAGATTCAGAGAATAACGTGCATATAAGTAGAAATTCTATTTGACACAGACAATCAGCAAACTAAGAAGTATATTTGCAACCTTTCCAGAGCATTTAATAATCCTTTTTTGTATACAACAGAACCTTAGAAAGAATACCAAAATAGAACTCAAAGAAAAATCAAGAACATGAATAAAACTTAAAACAAAAAATATAGAGCAGGGAACCAGCAGTTAGCGTAATGGCTATGTCGCTGGACTCCCACGTAGTCGACCGTGGTTCGCGTCTCGGACCCGGTGGCTTACAACTCACGCCGGGCGCGTGTGCGTGCGTGCCCAAGATCCCAAGAGGAGAATGGAGGAGAAGGGATTGCGGCGTAACCATCCCCCCTGGGGGGTGATTTCTCGCTTTCTGTCTCTATGTCTCTCTCTGTCTGTCTGGCGAGCGCACGCGCCCTGTAGCGAAAAACCTCTCCAAAAAAAAAAAAAATAAATATAGAGAGATAGATAGAGCAAGCCAGTTGAGTAGTCTGGAAACTATAAGCTGACTGTGTGGTTTGAAATGAGACAGATAACTTGGAAATGTTGGGTGTGGGTTTGTGTGTGTCCCAAATCTCCCCAAATTGAGAGAAATGGAGGAGAAGATATTGTGATATAATCATTACCCATGAGAGTAGGGGGTAACTCTCTCCCTCTCTGTCCAGCGAATTAAATTTGGTATTATATATATAGTATTATATACACACACACACATATATATATATATATGTGTGTGTGTATTCATATAGCAATGATATATATTCCTATATATCATAATACTATATATAATACCAAATATATATATATATATATATATATAAATTATATATATAATACATATATATAATATATATATATGCATATATGCATGCATGGAGAAGAAGTACACTTCTTTAAAAGGATAAAAGTAATAAATACATAAACCAGTACCGTTTATTTATTATCAGTATCAAGTATTATGTACTTGACATTATTATACGTGCTGTTCTTTTATATGATTGGTAGAAGGTTTGTTTATACCAGCATCACCACAAACATGTGAGTAAAGCATTATGCTACACTATGAAAACTATGGTGTCACTTGACAACAAGAATTATTTGATCCATTATACTCTTAGGGGATGACATATTGCCTACAGTCTGCTGCTCATCACTAGGCAGCACGTGAGTGTGTTTCTTGTTTCATTTACATAAACCTTGTTTCAGACATAGCTTGAGAATGACACACAACAGAAGTCCGTTGGAACCAGAGAAGAGTAAGAACAAAACCTAACCTAAAAATATTCTATTTTTTTTCCTTTTCTGCATACTCTTAATTTTGTAATTTTTAAGATTAAATTTAGTAAGGCCTTAACAGCCCATGACTAAAAGCTTAGGCATTATGGAACCAGCAGATGGCAAAGTGACTAAAGCATTGAACTCCCACATGGTTGACCATGGTTTGAATCTCAGACATGTCATACTTTCTCACTTTCCCTTTTGCTCTCTCTCCTCTCTGTCTCCCCCTGGTGAGCTCACATCCCCTATAGCAAATTAAATAATAATAATTATAAAAAAATTTTTTTTAATAAAAAGCTTATCATTGGGGAAATTCAGCCTCTGTGTCCTATGTTTTCCACTTCGTAGTGTAGCTTTGAATTATTTTCTCATGTTCTCTATAGTTCAGTGCTCACTTATTTAAAATTCAAATGATAGTAATGGTGCATTACAAACACAAGATTTTTAGAAACTGTATCTAAAAATCTACTAAAATGGTGTTTGATACATTGTGAAAATGCAATACTTGTTAGGATGATTTAGTATATAAAATACTTATACTCTAAAAACTTTAAGATGATAAGTAAAATTTTGTAATGAGATTTAATATAATAAATAATTAGAAAGGTATATTACAATAGTTATATTTTATAAGACAGTCAGTGTTTCTGTATGCTATCATTAAAGTGATTTTGTGAGATCTTATGGATAGGCACACACACGCACGCACACGCACACACACACACACACACACACACACACAAACTCACAGAGCCCTTGACTATTCTACTTAAAAAATTTCAGTTAATATAATAGCCAAATTTTAAAAGATAATCAAATCTATTTTATATTCTCTTTTATAAAGGTCCCAACATTATGCTTCTTTGGTAAACACTCTACTAAGGAAAAGAAGCACAAAACTTGAGGAAACACAGAGCTATGAACACATGTCAACTATAACCAATAAACCCTATCAAAATATTTTTAATGTCTAATAATGTATAATATCTTAAATGTGAAATACTCTCCAAGTTAACTTTTTTTTTTTTTTTTTCTTTTTTTTTTTTGGAGAGGTTTTTGCTATAGGGCGCGTGCGCTCGCCAGACAGACAGAGAGAGACAGAGAGATAGAAAGCAGGAAATCACCCCCCAGGGGGGATGGCCACGCCGCAATCCCTTCTCCTCCATTCTCCTCTCGGGATCTTGGGCACGCACGCACTCGCGCCCGGCGTGAGTTTAAGCCGCTGGGTCCGGGACTCGAACCACGGTCGACTACGTGGGAGTCCAGCGACATAGCCATTACGCTAACTGCTGGTCCCTCCAAGTTAACTTTTTAAGTTAATAATTTCACTATTTCTGCAGCCTAGGGGGAAAAAAAAAGTACTCAAAGAGGAGTTGTGCTTGCAATTTCATTCATGTGTAACTTTTCTTTCTTATTTTTCTTCGGGATATACCACTTTTTGCTATTATTGTTCTTGACCATTTCAAATATGAGAAATAATTTAATACAGATATAATATCAAAGTTCAAGTTACCTGCTAAAAGTTTATGTATGAATTTCTTTTTTGCTTACTGACAAGTTTTTTTCTTGCTTACTGACATGTCTTCATTTCTTTTTGTTTGTTTGTTTACCAACAGGTTTTTAATCTGGCTGATTCTATTCAATTCATTTTTAAATAAAAAGCAAAAAAGAAAACTTAGGTTAAAGTAGCAGCTTGTTATTATTGTTATTTGAAATGGCTCCACCAGAAGAAATAGTTTATTTTGTATGTAATTTAAGGTATTTGTCATGTTGAGGCATATATCAATATGAATTAGGATTTAAACAACTAAATAATTTACAAAATTCCAGTATCTAGAGACATTCAAAAGAAGACACTACTTCAAAAGCAACTCTATTCATTGTTTATGTCAATATATTACAGACATGTAATAGTAAAAAAAAAAAAACTCCATGTGACAAATATGGAAATGATTCTGCACTTGCAATAAATAATGAAGTCAAGAGATTTTCTCTTATATTTATAGTTTTATTTTAGCCAAACATTACAATTACAATTGGAAAAGTCATCCAATCATTTCCAGATAACATAGTTGCAAACATAATTATATTTGAATGTATAATATGAATTCATAAAAGAATAGACTTACAGAATTCTATTTAAATAGTATATAAATGTGTATCTGCATGTTTTTCTGTACATATATCTTACAGTAAGTGACAATCTTTCTGTCATTCTTTTTACCAAATATCTTTTTCCCTTTGTCTTCTTTCTTCTTGCAATTATGAATGTTAAATGGGTCTTATAAAATGATAAGCAAAGAAATATATTATTATTCATTAAATATTTACTATTAGGGCATTAGAAGTTTTCAGTATTGTTAACAGCCTATTAGGAAAATGCTGGCACTAAAGCATTGTAGTGATTGCAATGAAGTAAAAAAATTATTTTTTTTTTTAGAGATTTTTTTTTCTATAGGGTGTGTGCACTCGCAAGAAAGACAGAGAGAGATAGAAAGCGAGAAATCACCCCCCCCACACACAAGGGGGATAGCCATGCCGCAATCCCTTCTCCTACATTCTCCTCTCAGGATCTTGGGCATGCACGCACATGCGCCTGGCATGAGTTTAAGCCACCGGGTCCAGGACCCGAACCGTGGTCGACTACATGGGAGTCCAGCGACATAGCCATTATGCTAACTGCTGGTCTCAAGCAATGAAAATATTTAAAATATCAATTGAGCATCCATTATTGTCTCTAGAATTATGAAATGTTCATTAAGTATGTCTACTAATTCATAAAATCCAGTTTATAAAGATGCTGATTTTAAACCAGTGTGTCTAACTCAGTGTCAATCAGCCTGAATAGCTTCCCAGAGAACATCTTACAAAAGAAAGCAAAAGGAATTGTTCCAGTATCAATATATCATTTAACTATGTGTCCATTGTGAAAAGATCATCATGATTTGTATATACTTCCCTCATCAAAATGAAACAATATTCTTTACTCTTATTTGGACATCGTTATGGTTTATTTTCAATGATGATTTTCGTTTTTCATGTTATATATAAGGTTCTTCCACTTCTTCATTTGTCTACTTACTGGAAAATGGTATCTGGTTAGACAAAGCTGTCAAGTAAAAGTTATGTGCGTTGGGACCAGCAGTTGGTGTAAAGTCTACGTTGCTGGACTCCCACATACTCCACCAAGGTTTGAGTCCCAGACCTGGTGGCTTAAACTCACACAGGGCATGTGTGCATGCGTGCCCAAGATCCTGAGAGGAGAATGGATTGCGGCATGGCCATCCACCCTGGGGTGTGATTTCTGGCTTTCTGTCTCTCTGTCTCTGTCTTTTTGGGGAGCACATGCACCCTATAGATAAAAAAAAAAAAACTCTAAAAAAAATTATATGTAAAGTGACCAGTAGATTGCATAATGGTTATGTCACTAGACTCCCATGTAGTCAATCACAGTTCAAGTCTCGAACCCAGCGGCTTGAAACTCACACCAGATGTTTGTGTATGCATGCCCAATATCCCAAGAAGAGAATGGAGGAGAAGGGATAGTCATGGGGCCATACCCCCAGGGGGTGAGTTATTGCTTTCTGTCTCCCTGTTTCTCTGTGTCTTTCTGGGGAGTGCGTGCACTCTATAGCAAAAATCTCTCAAAAAAAAAAAAAAAAAAAAAAAAAAAACAAAACTATATTTAAAAACAGAAACTGCAACTTGTTTAATGCAAATTTAAAAATGGACATAATTAACCTACATAACACTCTCTGGCACCTGAGGTAAGAGTGCACTCAATATATGTAAACAAAATCTGTTGTTTAAAATAGCAGTTGCTATTGCAATGTAACTAATATTGAACTATAGAAAAGGTTATGGCTTGATGATACTTTAATTAGGCATGTTAATAAAAACAATCCCATTACTTTCAGGTTCACTGCCTGGCTGTAAGCTAATAGGGGAAGATCTGCCTTCACGTGAGTTTTGCACAGTTGAATGTGTTTTCTGCTCCAACTATTATCTCCCCTAATTCTACTGATGGTGGAGACAAAAATCCATTATTCAGATAAGTGGAGTAACAGAGGTGGAGAATATAACACATGCATAGAAAGAACGTGCTTCAAAACTAAGATAAAGTTTGATGGCGGATAAATCTTAAAGTAGACAATGGAGGCAAAAAACAGTTTACTATTAATTTTTTAAGAGTAAAAGAAAACAAGAACTCCCCATCATTTCTATCAGGCTGGCTTAACCCTGCCATCAAATTCAAAAATGGAAACAATGGCAAAAGACATTAAGTTGAAAGTTAGCTCTTATACACTCATGCAAACACTCTTAGACTAAAAGGAATTGGTAGACATTACAATAACAATGAGAAGTGAAAATGCATTCAGTTGAAAACAGATATGTGAACATCAGATATATCACTAATATCAGTATTTAGTGTAACTTTAGGTTAGAAAGTCATCTAAATACATTCCAGATTAAGACTTGAAGACATTTTGATTAAATAACCAAGCAAGCCAAGGATTGTTGCAAATTTTCTACCCTTGAATATAGATTTCTAATAGAGACCCATTTAACTGATGTTCTAACCAGTTCATATTAATTAGATAAATATTAATTAGATAAAATATTTAAAATATTAATGTAATAAGCAAATTTAGGTTTACTGGGTAATTCTATTTTCTGTGTAAGTCTATTTGTACTAATGACAGTCTTTAAAATAATTTATTTCCCCTGATATATTAATGCACTCATAGGTTCCAGGAAAAAATAAAATGATCACTATGATACATTTATTCTAGTATTTATTGTGACACTTCAAATAGTAACACATCATTATGCTTTCTTCTTGTTATATAATAATCTGCCTTTGAGAACGACATGTTTGTCAAGATAATATATTTCTCTTGTAACTTCTGTGATGTGTGTGGTATTACTAAAAAGTGCTACATTTTATATATATATACATATATATATGTGTGTGTATATATATAATACATATATTTGCTACCGTATAGTTGTGAATATTTCTTTCAGAGTTTACTCACATATAAAACCCTTTCTTTATGTGTGTGTGTGTGTGTGTGTCTGTGTGTAGGTGTGTATATGTATGTGTTTCCCGTATTCCATGAGCTTTGTTGTTTTGACTCTTCAATACATTTTAATAATTAAATTTGTTGTAAGCAGGTTATAGAAACTTGTAAACATGTAAATTGAACAAGTCAGCAAGCTGTAGCAATACTTAATCTATGAAAACTTTGAAAAACAATAATCATAGGAGTTCAACCTCAAATCCCTACGTGAAGACCCATAACACATCCCACTTTTAATTAATTACACTCTTAAAAGAATACTCTTTGGGAGACCAGTAAATAGCATGATGGTTACGTCACTGAACTCCTTAGTTGACCATAGTTCTAGTCTAGGATCCTGCAGCTTAAAACCCATGCCAGGTACATGTGCGTGTGTGCCCAAAGTCCTGAGAGGAGAATGGAAGGGAAGGGATTGCAGCATGGCCATCCCCTTGGTTGGTGATTTCTAGCTTTCTGTCTATTTGGCAAACATATGTCCCCTATAGCAAAATCTCTCGAAAAAAAAAAAAAAAAAAGAAAAGACTACTACTTGGAACCAGCAGTTGCCATAGTGGTTATATCACTGGACTCCCACATGGCATAATGCGTTTCGAGTCCTGGACCTGGTGGCTTCAAAACCACACCAGGTGTGTGTGATGTGTGCGTGCATGCCCAAGGTCCTGGGTAGAGAAGGGAAGAGATGAGATTGTGGTGTGGCCATCCCTCCAAGGGGTGATTTCTTATGTCTGCTTTCACTGTCTCTTTCCAGGGAGCACACATGGAAGAGCAAAAACCTCTTAAAGAAAAAATAATAATAATACTCAAAACACTAGTTTACAGATAAGTAAACTGAAGTGTCAAAGAGAGTGCTGAATTGTTCAAGATCAGAAATCTAAGTTAACTATAGTATCTCAAGAAGAATATGTTTACTCTTTGGCAGCAATGCTCTGGAAAAAATAACTTATTTTTTATCAAAGAAGTTAATAATTAAAAATAAGATGTTATACAACGTCATGCAAGGCATTGGGTAAAATATGCAACATGAAGAGAAGAATGATGCCGTTTTAAGTCATGTGGCAGTGGGAGAGGCAAACCCAGCACACGACCCCCTAGTGGAGCAGTTGGCTGAAGCTGATCTATGCGGAACACAGCTTAAGATGACTCTCCCTGGGCTAATGCTATTATGCTGAGTGAAACCATATACAACTGAAGTAAACAGTACGGTCCAAGAAAGTCATAATGCAGTTATCTCAACCTTGGTCAAAAGCCAGAAAGGAATTTAGCAGAGGTCTGTGCAATGGAAAAGAATACTATCAAGATGGGATGTAGTTAGATTGTAAATAGAAAAAATATAAACTCAGCCTTAGAGCGCGTCTGGAGCCATGTGGACTGTTTATATTCCACTGAACAGGAGGTAGTCTGTGTAAATATGACTTATGAAAAATAATATTCTTTGGGTCAAATAATTGTTTGAAACCATGCTTTGTGCTCCTTATTACCTAAAAAGCATTATTATCCTTCTACAGCTAAAATTACAGTAACCTTAAATGATTATCTAAGTTTACAATAATAATCCAAAGCACTGAAAATAAGCTTGTTCAACAAAGCTCTATCTTTATTATATTAAACTTCTCCAAATGGGAAGTAAATCATAAATTATTTATAAAAAATTTTTGAAGCAATGTTTTCAAAATTCATCTTTTATTCAGTCAATTTTCATCAAAATAAATGAGATGGATAGATTTATGAAGTGTTTTAGTTCATTGAATAATTGTATATAAGACTTAGTATTGTGGAATTCATATGTCCTGAAATATCTCTAAATGATTAAGACCTTATTTGACAGTAATGATATCATCATTATTGATTCCATTTCAACAGATACTTACATAATTTGTGTTTCCAATACTATAATTTGACCTTTTTTCCTCATGTCAATGATCCTATTTGATTGAGTTTGGTGTAATTTTTGACATGAGGAAAAAAAGTGAAAACAATAAGCTTAACGTATTCTTAAAAATTTCCATCGGGGACCAGCATTTAGTGTAGTGGCTATGTCACTGGACTCCCATGTAGTTAACCTCAGTTCAAGTCCCAGATCTGGTGGCTTAGACTCACACCTGGTGTGTGTGTGTGTGTGTGTGTGTGTGCCCAAGATCCTGAGAGGGGAATAGATGAGAAGGGGTTGCGGTGTGGCCATCCCACATGGAGGGAGATTTCTCGCTTTCTGTCTCTCTGTCTCTCTCTGCTTTTCTAATGAGCACACACGCCCTATAGACAACGTACCAATGATTCAGCTCCAATTTCCTTGCCACAAATTAACTAAACCTATAGTAAATGTTTCATGGAAGAACTCTATCCATAGAAACAAGGAGTGCAGTATTATGGGAAATCATAGTTCAGAAAATTCTTTCTAAGTTTTACTACTTCATGTTGCTTTAATATATTCCCTATAAGATACAGGAAAACTTCAGATACATTCTATCATCCATCCTTTGCAAATGACCGATCCTTCAAATCTATTATATAAAAACTGGATTACAAATGTTGGAGTACTAGTTATGAATACTTATACTAATTATGCATACAAATTGTAATTTAAAATAAAATTGCACTGGGAATGGGGTTTCTCTGTCACTTGTGAATGTATGTTTTTCCATGCAGATACATGTATGGATACATGTCTACTTCTGGTAGAAGAGCTAGAAGATTTATCTCTATGTGGAAAGCACTGTCTTCTGCAACCCATTACATTTCTGTTCTGGACTTGGTTTACTTACTATAACCACTAAGTTATTCATTCATTTAATCAATACATTTTTTACTACTTTATGCCAATTTTTATCTGATTTTCCTTTTCACTTGTGGTTCCTTAGTAAAGAACAGGAAAGGGCTCTTATTAATAGTCCTGTTGGGTCACTGGGTAAATAGGAGAAGATGTAGGGGCCAGCAGGTGGTGTGGTGGTTAAAGCATTGGAGTCTCACAGGCCGACCATGGTTGGAGTTCAGGACCTGGTGGCTTGCTTTCTCACTCATTTCTCTCTCTCTCTCTCTCTCTCTCTCTCTCTCTCTCTCTCTCTCTGTCTCTTCCTGGTGAATTAAAATAATAATAATAATAAACAAAAGTAAATAATTCTTTCAAAAAGATGTTTATTTTCAGAGTTAGCAACACAAAGTGAAAGGAAGGAACCCATATCTGTTTTTCAAGAAAATTAAAAGATGTCAATAAAAGCTAAGTAAAATGGTACATAAATAACCCATGAAAATGTGATAGATACTCCTTAAGCCTTCAGAAAAAGTGATTTATAGTGCCTATGTTCACTATACACATGTTAAAAGTCAGGTTAGAATATTTTGCCTTTAAGAAAGATATCTAGAGACATAACAATAAATATCTATTTATGCCAACCTAAAGAGTAATGTCTTTGAGTGACAAAGACAAATAAATAGACAATTATAATAATGGAGATAAGTACAATAGAAATAAAAGAAATAAAGAAATAAAAGGGAGCCTATATTTCTAATCAGTGATTCACAGGAGGAAAAAATAGACAATTTCAAAAGAGGTACAAGCAATATATTTTAGCTTTGAAAACAAATGAGTTCATTATGCTCTAAAAGCACAACAAATACAAAGGCAAATAAAAAGAAATACATACGTAGAACATCCTATTAACACTGGAAAAAAAATGAAAAGTAGGCTGAGGGAAAAGACAGATTAATACATACCAAATGATGGCTTAACCAACAGTTTATTCTTAACATCAGTTTTATATGTCAGAAGATGAGAGAATAATCACGTATGACAGTTTTTAGACTATAATTAGGAGCAAGACTTTACATGTGAATTATCTTTTACAAATGGAATTAGAATCTTTCAAATAAACAAAAGCTGGACGATTTTTACCACTAGTTAAACCTCATTGCAGAAACTCATAAATTAACTTTAGGAAGGCAGATTGAATCCAACTGGAAGGACGACAACGAGCAAGTGAAAGAGAAGAGAATGTTACCTCTAAAGCATCATCGATGACGTACAGCATTTGCAGCTATTTAGAAAGTCAAAACTACAGACTATTACACAAAATAAGATATAAATTGGAAGTTAATGGTTGGAATTAGAGTAATATCTTCATAATTTTTTTTTCTTTTGAAAGAGATTTTTGTTATAGGGTGCTACAGTCTCCAGCGAGAGAGAAACAGAGACAGAAAGCAAAAAATCACACCCTGGAGGTGGGGAGATGGCCATGCTGCAATGCCTTCTCCTCCATTCTCTTCTCAGGATCTTGGGTATCCACTCACATGCATCCAGTGTGACTTTTAAGCCACTGGGTCTAGGATTTGAACTGCAGTTGACTACATGGGAGTGCAGTGATGTAATCATTACACCATCTGCCATTCCTCTCCATAATATTCTGAAAGAGAGTAAATATACTGACTTATATTAGATATTGTTCACTTTTGAAGAAGATAAAAAGGTTACATAAAAAGCAGTACGTAGGTGATAAAAGTTAAATATACATCAGTAATTGCAATACATGTAAATGAAAAACGAAAGAGGGAGCAATAGGAAATAACTTTGATTAAGACAGCTAGTGAAAAGCTTTCAAGAAATTTGGCAACAATTATGCCCCAAAGGAGCCTTGGATTAATTCACTGTATATAGAGTTCTGAAAATATTTTAAATGTTAATAAAAAATGAACATATTCACATTTAGAATGATTACTATCGATATACTTCTTTTAACAATAAAAGTAATTAGGAAGAATCTTAGATTACTTAATCCACTCATTTAGATCCTTACCCTACATATTTTCCTTTCTAAAAAAACAGTATAGTTTATTTTCACATATCTATAATAACTTATCTATATTTAAAATGAATGTTTTAGAAAAAAAAAAAAAAAAGATATAAACATTTTGTGCTAGCATACTGAGGGCAACTGAGGGGCACTGATAAAGCAGACACAGATTACACCTCTTTATTCTGTAATGGCTGTTACAAAATAAGAATACAGACCTTATGATGATTGAAATCTTGGAGAAATTTCAAATATAGGCTTAAAGTAGATGAGCATTTCAATTGTTGAAATATGCCTCTGATGTTCTGATGCAAGCCTAAGTTTAATATATTTTTTGGTTATACTTTTGTAGTACTAAGTAACAAAAGGGTATGCAATACTTTCTTCTTGTTTGAAGCTCCTGAACATCACACAGAGTCACTCTATGCCCATGCTGTTTGTTAACAACTTGTTTTTACACCCTCATCTTTCATGTACAATCCAAGAATAATAAAGACACTAACTGATCCGTAGGAGTTACTGACAGTCACAGGCAGTCTTACAGTAAAGCTGACATGCTGATAGTCTGACACAGGAACACACACACACACACACACACACACACACACACACACACACACATTGTGAATATAGTTGGTACTGCTGAGTTGCTGATAACCAAATCTGAGACCTTTTCTCTATTTGCAATTTTCAACTTTATCAAACATGATAGACTTTCTCTGTTTATTTAGACTGCATGATTTAAACTACCTCTAACCTAAAAATAAAAAATAAGTTTTGCTAGTGATCTCAGTTATTTTTAACCATCTTCCATCTCTTTTTGTTTTTTACTTGCTTTTTTAAATTTTGCTACAGGTGCTTCCTAGAGAGAAAGACAGAGAGAGAAATCACTGCCTTCACCTCCATGCCACTTGTTGGCTAATCTAATTTATTGCTAATAAGTTAGATATCCTTCATTGTGTGGCTATAATCAAAATACCCTTCTACTGAGTGCCCTAAAAACTGGAATTATTTGGGAAATTTCCATAATGAACTATAGTATTTATGATTTGTGACACAAAAAATTTAGAAAATATACAACAAAATAATGAATAATAACTACAGCATTTACATCCAGACTTTTAAAAAGAATTTTTTTAAAACATTTTGTTTTAGAGAAATTTTTGCAATAGGGCATGTGTGCTTGCCAGCAAGATAGAAGCAGGGAGACAGAAAAATTCACCCAGGGGGATGACTGCATTGCAATCCCTTCTCCATTTTCCTCTTGGGTTTTTGGGTTTGCACACTTACAAACCTGGTATGTTTCTGAAGCCACCAGTCTGGGACTGCAAATGCAGTGGGCCATGTGGTATCCATCTACCTTAACACCAATGACATTGGCTGAGCCAGTATTATGGTTCAAGTCCCTGACCTGATGGCTTTCTTTCTCATTCTTTCTCTCTCTCTCCCTGTGTGTGTGTGTGTGTGTGTGTGTCTAGTCAAATTGAAGAAGAATAATAAGCAAATAAAAGTAAATAATTCTAAAAAATTAAATTTCCTGTTCAATATTTAGTGTTTAATATATCCTATGTTAGCATTTAGAGTGATATTTAGAGTGATGACTGGTTACATTAATTTCTATAGAATTCGTAGAACATTTCTGAGAACTTGAAATATACTCAAAGTGTACCTTTAACTGTGAGTCATAAGGGTTAAATATGGCAAATACATTTTTAAAAATGAGAAAAAAACCTTTGATTATGTAGTTGACTTTTTAAACCAATTAAAGACAATTTATGTCATACAAAAATCTCCTAGAAGAGTCATCTATGTGTGGAGTGCATGCAAACCATATAAAAATTTTACAATAAGCTTTTATGACCAAAGATAATATCTGTTGCTCCATCTTGTGCTCTAAAATACATTTTGACTAGAGGATTATGATTATGAAGCTCCTGCAATTTTGTAGAGAGAAGCTAGGTCTACTGAGGTGAAATTCTCTAAAATTAATATCAATATGTAATAAATCTAGTGTTCAATTCAACACCAGCATATATTGGAAATAATAGCAATTATTCTTAAAATAATAATAAAAATAATATTCATACTACTTTTGTAATATTTAAAATCAAATTATTACCTGCTGTAGGCTTAACATTTAGTGTAATGCTTTTTTAATAGTATATACTTAAATAGTATATAGTTTTTATACTTGAAAACCTCTCTCTCTCTCTCTCTTCTTTTTCCATTAATCCATCATTTATTTTGTATAAAAGTCTAGAAATAGTAATCAAACATAATTATTATTAAAACTATTAGGATAGTTCTTGGGTTGTCCACTGTAATTTTGAATTTTCAGTTTAAAATTACTGTTTTTTTTTTTAACCTCAACTATGCAATTTCAACCTCAAAAGAGATACTAGTTAATAGAAGTCAAGAACTTATTAAAGGCTAAATCAACATGATCAAGTACGTATCACTCTAGTTATTCAGGATTGTTCAACATTTGAAAAATAATCAATATAATTCATTTTATCAATAAAATAGAGAAGAAAATCTATGTGATAATCTCAGTGATGTGAAAAAATATCACTTAAAAATTCCACATCTGGGACCAGCAGATGGCAAAATGGTTATATTGCTGGATTCCCATGTAGTTGAATGTGATTCCAGTCCTTGACTCAGCAGCTTAAAACTCAGACCAGGTGTGTGTGCATGCATGCCCAAGATTTCAGAAGACTGGAGGTGGGACCAGCAGTTAGTGTAATGGCTATGTCGCTGGACTCCCATGTAGTCGACTGTGGTTCGAGTTCCTGACCCGGTGGCTTAAACTCACGCCAGTGTGTGCGCGTGCATGGCCAACATCCCAAGAGGAGAATGTAACTCAAGCCGGTGTGTGCATGTGCATGGCCAAAATCCCAAGAGGAGAATGGAGGAGAAGGGATTGCGGCGTGGCCATCCCCCCTAGGGGGTTATTTCTCACTTTCTATCTCTGTCTCTCTGTTTTTCTGGTGAGCACATGTGCCCTATAGCAAAAAGCTCTCCAAAAAAAAAAAAAAAAAAAAAGAATGAAGGAGAAGGCATTGTGGTGTGGTCATCCCCCCAGGGGGCTTGTGTGTGGGGGGGTGATTTCACACTTTGTATCTCTCTGTCTCTCTGGTGAGCACACACGCCCTATAGCAAAAACCTCTCTCTCAAAAAAAAAAAGATCAACTTCTATTTATAGTTTCACAGCTAAATAAAAATTGTAAGAAATTTCCTTAACCTGTTAAAAGCATTTTATCATAAACTTATAGCTAACGTCATACTTGATAGTAAAAGACTGAATGCTCCACTGGTTAATTCAGGAAGAAGGAAAGATATCCTTTCTCATAACTCTTCACTCTTATTTATCATCTTATTGGAAAACCTGGCCAGTGCAGATTGGGAAAGCAGAAGTAGAAGTGTCATCTACTAATGGATTGCATGATTGCCTATGCAGAATATTTGAAAGAGTTTATAAATTAATTTCTAGAACTAATGACTACATTTATCAAGGTTGCAAAATAATACATAAATACATAAAATATACATATAGCAATGAACAATTACTATTTGAAATTTTACAATATTACCCACTGCAATAGGACTAAAAATAAATATTTAGGTCTAGATACTGCTAAGAGTGACTGGAATCCATTCACTGAAAACTATAAAATTCTGATAAAAAAATAAAAGTAGAACTAAATGAATATTGTTAAAGATTTGGAAAACTCATAAATTATAGACAGATTATATTAGTCATAAACTATATAGTAATCATCAGATTGACACAGAGATTCAGCAGAAACACAATTCTAATTCAAGCAGGCATTTTTAAAGTGATTTACAAGTTCATTTTATATTTTACAAGGATAGACAAAGGAGAAAAGATAGTTAAAACAAGTTTGCAGGAAAAGAACAAACATGAGCACTCACTATAATTGACTTTAAAATTTATTACAGATACAATGTAATCAAGACAATGTGCTATTGGCAAAACTATAGATAGATAAATCAATGGAACTTAATAAAGAATCCAGAAGTGACATTACAGAAATATTTATATTCTACTGAGTTTTGACAGAAGTACAAATTAATATATTGGAGAGTGTGTTTTCTTTTAAACAAACTATGTGAAACATTGGACATCTATATGCAAAAACAAACTTCAGACTACATGCTATGCTTTTTACAAAAAGTTATCCAAAAATGAACTGTAGATCTGAATCTAAAATATAAAACAATAAATCAATACAACAAAACATAAGATAAAATCTTTGTGACTCTTAGCTATGCAGAGGTTTTAGGTATAATATCAAAAGTATGATCTATTTAAAGATAAACCAAACTTACTGAAAATTAAAGTATGAGGGATCTTCAAGTAGTTCATGGAAAATGTGTATTATGAAAAAATAATAGATGAGTTTTACAAAGTCTTTGCACCAAAATAAACTCATATTGTAATTTCATTTTTTTCACAAATTATTTGAAATTCCCTCCTATTTGTTCAGTGAAAAACACAATTAAGAGAATAAATATATAACCAAGCCACAAATTTGAAAAAAAAATGCTAATTATATATCTAAAAAAGAATTTGTATTCAAAATCTGAAACAAATTTTCAAATATCAACAATTAAGATGAAAATTTCCAAATAAAAAAATTAATCTGAAAGGGCTATATACTTTATTAATCTAAATAAATAAAACTGAGAAAATGTAGAGACCATAGCTGAAGTAAAAACATCAGAGTTTTCTGGGCTTTAGAGGGAAGGAGAGATGAGAGTGAATAGAGTGGAATTTTAGTAATGAAAACTCTTCTATGTGATACTATAATGACTTGAACATGTGTACATTGGTCAAAATACAAAGAAATAGGGCCAGCAGGTGGTGTGGTGGTTAAGGGCACTGGACTCCCATATGGCCGACCGTGGTTTGAGTCCTGGATCTGGCAGCTTGTATTCTTACTTTCCCGATCTTCCTCTTTCGCTCTGACCCTCTCTGATCAAATTAAAATAAATAAACAAAATTAAATAAAATAATTCTTAAAGAATACAAATAGAACAGTAATAGTGAATCTTGGACTTTGGTAATGAGATCTCAGTTTTGATTTATCTATTGTAACCAATCTAACACAGTGATGTAGGGTGATGTGGTGGGGGAAGATGTGAGTATGTTTGAGGAGAAGGCATAGGAGAGTTCTCTCACTACAACTTTATTTCAACCAAAATAAAACTGCTCTAAAAAATAAAGTTGGTCCAAAAAAAAAAATAAATAAAAGTGTTCAAAGTTACAAATGGACATGTCACTGAAAAAAATGATAAATAATCAGAAAAATATACTCAATATCATTATTTTTAGGGAAATACAAATTAAAATAAGGAGATACTACTACATATTTTACAATGGCAAAAATAAAAACAGCAAAAATCTTACATCGTCGATAATTGATAAGGATTCAAAGCATTAGAAGCAATTAAATATTGATGATAGAAATGCAACATGGTACTGCAACTTTGGAAAATAATCTGATGTCTTCAAATAAATTGTAATAATTATTTATGTGATGCAACACTCCAACTCTTAGATACCTGCCTCAGAAAATGAAGTTTCCTTACCTCAGAAATCTTTATGCAGGTCCAACTTGTGACATTGAGGTTAAAGCAACTGGATTCCACATGGCCAAATTCACAGTTCAAGTCCCAAACTGTGTCTTAAAAAACATTCTAGGTGCTTGTGCACACATGCCCCAAATCCTGAGAGGACAATAGAGGAAGTAGGTATTGTAGTGTGACCATCCCCTCCAGGGGTTTGATTTCTCCCTTCCCCTCTTTTTGTCTCTCTGTGGTATAGGCAAGCCTTATGACAAAAAAAACAGCTGTATGCAAATACAGTAGCAGTTTTATTTATGGTCCCTCTAACTGGAACAACCTACACCTCCTTCAACTGGTGCTGGTGAATGGGTAATAACTGGATATATACATATATATATCTCAGATGATGCTAAATTCTTATCATTTTATGATTTTTTTTAGGCCATTCTGAAAAAAACAAACAAACAAACTAGGGGATGAAAAGAGATCAGTGGTTTTCAGTGGGAACATATAAGGATGTGGACAGAGAACTTTTATTTTACACAAATTAAGAAGCAATTAAACAAGCTTTTGTACTCTGAGGGGGAATCCATAATGGAATACAAAACAGTGAAAGATTCGTTGAACAGGACTACAGAAGAACAACATGCACACAGGGAGAGTGGGGTAGGTAAAGAACTATGCAAATAATTTTTGAAAAAAGCATTTTGACTAGATTAAAAGACCTATATATAAATATGTACTGCTTTTATTTAATTTGTTTCTCATAGGATACAGGTTAGTAATTTTGAAACAATTAATACTTTATCTGTATACTAGGACAGAACCAGTAAGAAAATATTGGGCCATCAGAAAAGTAACACATTTTTATTAGCATGCAAAAAAAACAAAAAACAGTTGGCGTAATGTCTATCCTGCTGGATTCTCATGTAGTCAACCGTGGATTGAGTCCCAGACCTGGTGGCTTAAACTCACACCTGCCACATGTGCATGTGTGCCCAAGATCCTGAGAGGAGAAGGGACTGTGGTGTGGCCATCCCCCCCGGGGAGTGATTTCTCGCTTTCTGTATCTCTGTCTCTCTCTATCTTTCTGGTGAGCACTCACACTCTGTAGAAAAAACCTCTCAAAAACAAAACAAAACAAAAACAGAAAACATATGTCAAGACTTTTCTGACAACCCAATATATTATCAACGAAAAGGACCACTTCTTTTCGCCAGACAGACAGAGAGAGACATAGTCAGAGAAAAATCTTGGGCACGAAAAGAAGCCAAACGCGAACCGCGGTGGAGTCTTAAGTAAGAAGAAAAAAGAAAAGAAGAAATGTCTTAAGTAAGAAGTGTCATACAGGGGATTGGACTGTGGCACAGTGGAAAACCCACATTCTATGAGGCTGGTACACATATGAAGGTTCCAGGTTCATGGTCAGAGCTCTCCCTGAGTATGCCAGTCGCATGCCTGCCCATGATCTGAGGTAGGCTGAACCTGGGGCAGAGCATGGCATCAAGACCCTGTCAGAGGTTCTCTCTCTCTCTCTCTGTCTATTTGTCTCTCTCTCTAAAACAAATTTTTCTTTAAAAAGAGAAGTATCAGCATCTGTAAAGATACAAATGTAACTGTGAATTTGTGTTTGATTGAGTTTATATATATATATATGTGTATATATATATATATATATATATATATATATATATAAATAATTTCCATTGCTTCCTATTAGAAGCAGTGATACTCAGTAGCAATGTATGCACTTAGCACTCAGATATTGGTTTGTAAATATTATTCTTTAATAAAAGTTATCAGGACCTTTTGTAGTGATTCATTTAAGAGCTGAGGGGGGGGAATGCTAGATGATCAAGAAATATTTCATAATTTCAGAAAAATAAAGGAATGCTCAAAAAAGAAAGGGCATTTTTCTAGGAGCACAGGAGAAAACCTGTAATGGCTCCCAATGACCATAGCTGAAATAACTTGAGTAGAAAACTAGATAATTGAAAAAAAATTATTTTAAAATGTAATAGGGTACTCTTCCTGATAGAGGTATTTTAATTAGTAAATATGAAAATAATGATGGAAATAAAAAACACTACTGGATCACCACAGTAATAACTATTACATAGGAGGTGCAAAATTGTATGTTAAAATTAATGGGTAACATTTTGGAGAAACAGGATATTTTCATAGTCTTAGAGGAAATATTATTTATAATATTTATTAACTGAAATGTTTATTTGTTAAAGTACAAAAGAAATGGCTTTAAAATGGAGAAACTGGTAGAAATCATTTTATCCACATGATCAAAACTAACATTATCCATAGAAAGATATTGTAAAACTATCTGCTCCCTTACGTTATACACTAACTGTAGACTCTTGCCCAAAGTGTGTCATTTCAATATAATCATGTGAAACCAATAAACAAATCCTAAGAGTGGTACTTTATAAAACGATTTTCTTGTAATTCTTCAAAAAATAATCTCAAGTCAAGGATATACTCTAACAGAAGTTAATGAAGACTGAGAAATTTCACAGATTGCAGAAAAACTTAAACACACAAGCCATAAGAAAAGCTGACAGCTAAACACACTGTAGGATCCTTGATTGAATCTTGGTAGAACAAAAATGTTTGTGGAAAACTGATGAAATCAAAATAAAGTTTTTAGATTAGCTATTGGTGTCATAGCAATGTTAATACTTTAGATATGATTATTGAACTATAATGATGGAAATTGTTACTAGTATTAGCAAATTGGGTAAAGGCTGGAAGGAAACTCTGAACTACTGGGTTATCATAAACGTCATAATGCATTTTTGTATGGAAAAACATAGAAAAATGTCATGACATTTCTGACAACCAAATATTTTGCAACTTTACTATAAATTTTAAAAAAATCAATATAGGCCTAATTATAGTTTTAATATATGCTGGTGTGTAACTTAGAATAAGTCCTACACTGTCTTTGAAAATAAATGTATTCATGTATAAAATAGTGGACTGCCATGACTGCCAAAGTGACTTCCTGTTCTAATATTCTGCGAGCATGGTGTGACAATAATGAAATATGGAGGTCTCTATTAAATATTATTAAAGTAATGAATGAGTAAGTTGAGAAGCTGATTGATAGGCCTACCAGATAGCTCATTGGAAATATGATATGGGTCTTCAGTTCAGCACATACTTTAAGAGTTTTAGTCTTTTTTATAGCTCTACTATTCTAGTCTCTTGAGACTGTAAAGGACATGAAAAGGTTTGACCAGATTCTAACATCTTAAAGAACTTCAAATTATTTTTTAAATTATTAAGATAAACTTTTTTTTACACTTTATAAGTATGATTTAAAAAAAAATTCTAGAAGTGTGTTGATATTTCACACAAATAGTGTTGAGATTTTGTATGAATAACACCATCACAGAGATGCAAGCAGTTAAAGGAAAAAATATTCTAAATTTTCTTTTCTAATAACAGTACTAATAATGTACCTTTGTGTTAATATTATAAGAATGGCTTCATTCACTGGCTCCTATGAGTTCACTCTTCTTCCTTCATTTTCTCTCCTCTTCTGAAACCCTCACTAATATGGTTTAATGCTTTTTCCACTCTGACCATACTTGACGAAGACACCTGTAGCATAATTTGTGATTGAGGAGCTTGTATTTTGATAAAATCTATTTTTTTATTCTTTAAAATTATGATGGCTCATATTGTCCTTTTAGATTCTGATAATAGGATCATCAGGTATCATAGTAGTTGGGGCACTGGACTTCCATATAGCTGACCGTGGTTCAAGTCCTGGACTTGGTGCCTTGCTTTCTCACCCCCCCTTTCCACACCCTTGTCTCTATCTTGTGAGCACATGTACCCTATAGTAAAATAAATAAATAATAATATTAAATTAAACAGATAAGCATTTTTAAAAATAAAACTAAATATAAAATAGATTCTGGTCATAAAAGATTTAGACATGACAGGAAGATCACTTGTGGGACCAGTAGTTAGCATAATGGCTATGTCGCTGAACTCCCATGTAGCCAACCACGGTTCAAGTCCTAGACCCAGTGACTTAAACTCACACCGGGCGTTAAATGGGCACGTGTGCGTGCGTGCCTAAGATTCCGAGAGGAGAATGGAGGAGAAGGGATTGAGGCGTGGCCATCCCCCCTGGGGGGTGATTTCTTGCTTTCTGTCTCTCTGTTTCTCTCTGTCTCTCTGGTGAGCACACATGCCCTGTAGCAAAAAAAAACTCTCAAAAAAAAAATCGCTTGCAAAAAAAAAAAAAACATAAAACTTGAACAAAATTCAAAAGTGAAAACGTGTCAGCAGCAAAGTATGAACAATTCTAGATCTCTGGTAAGTAGTTCAAGATTATAAAT
Organism: Tupaia tana; assembly: GCA_026018925.1. Taxonomy (NCBI): domain Eukaryota; kingdom Metazoa; phylum Chordata; class Mammalia; order Scandentia; family Tupaiidae; genus Tupaia; species Tupaia tana. The sequence goes on from JAKSZU010000001.1 coordinate 50,605,438, forward strand.
GGAGGAACCCGCAATTAGCATAATGACTATGTCTCTGAACTTCCATGGAGCCGAAGGCGATTCGAGTCCCGGCCTGGTGGCTTAAAACTCATGCCGGGCGCGTGTGTGTGCTTGCCCAAGATCCTGAGAGGAGAATGAAGAGAAGGGACTGCGGCGTGGCCATACCCCTTTGGGAATGATCTCTCTCTTTCTATCTCTCTGTCTCTCTCTGTCTTTCTGGCCAGCGCACGTGCCCTATAGCAAAAACTTCTCAAAAAAAAAAAAAAAAATAAATAAAAAGATTATAAATGGAGGATGAAGATATATGGTGACAGAGGGTTCAGTTTTATTTATGTAGCATTTTCATTAGTTTTAGTCTAAATGCAGTTTTAAGAAAAGTGATAGCAGCTGTGGTAAAAGTGGAATAGTTGATAAAAAAAAAAATGGTATCTCTGTCTGGTGGATCCTGGAAACTAAAGCCAAACAATTATTCTCATTGAAGAAAGTAGGGCAAACCTAGAAGGGAGAAAATAGAAAAGAGGTTCTTCAAATTCTGCCTGTCTGCATCTCTCAGACCAGTGAAACATACAAATGACTGTATAAACTCAATGCAGACCATCTAGAAACAAAAGTCTGATCCGAGATGGGAATTTGTAGCCAAGAAATAGAATTTGCACTTCAGATACCAACAAGATGATTGTCTACATAAACATAGCAAAAGCACTCATCGAATAAAAATAATGGTTTTAAAAATTTCTACTATATGTAAATAGTTCCATATACAATCCTAAATTACCATACATATTTATAACAACAAAGTAATGTAACCTAAAAAGATTAAAAGATACCTTAATCCAATATAATACAAACAAGATGATGAATCTAAATTTATTTTATTTAATTTATTTTATTTTTTTGGAGAGGTTTTTGCTATAGGGCGTGTGCGCTCGCCAGACAGACAGAGAGAGACAGAAAGACAGAAAGCGAGAAATCACCCCCCAGGGCGGATGGTCACACCACAATCCCTTCTCTTCCATTCTCCTCTCAGGATCTTGGGCACGCACGCACACACGCCCAGCGTGAGTTTTAAGCCACCGGGTCCAGGACACGAACCACGGTCGACTACGTGGGAGTCCAGCGACATAGCCATTACGCTAACTGCTGGTCCCCTAACTTTATTTTAAATAAACTATTATAACTCCTTTTTTGAAAAAATTAGTCTTTTTTTTTTTTTTTTTTTTTTTTTTTTTTTTAGATTTTTGTCATAAGTAAAGTGTGCTTGCAGGAGAGAGACAGAGAGAGAGAGAGAGAGAGAGAGAGAGAGAGAGAGAAATTATCCCCCAGGGGGTTGGCCACTTTGCAGTCCCTTTTCTTCCATCCTCCTCTGGGGACTTTGAGCATGCACATACATGCTCACATGGCCAGTGGGTTTTTTCAGGCCGCTAGATCTGAAACTGGAACTTAGGAGTTAGCCATGTGGGATCCATAGCTTTAATCACTATGTCACTTGCTGGGCCCTGTATCTAATATTAATAAAATTAAATATATGTAATCTTAATACTAATGAATTCAAAGAAAAAGTGTCAACAGATAAATAACTGTTTTTTAAATGAAAATTTTAGAACTAAAATATGTCATACATAAAATTTGAAATTTAATACATGTATTAACATCAATCCAAATTAAAAAAAAAAACTAAATGAACTTTTGGAGAAAATAATAGAAATTATCCTAGACAAAAAATTGAAAACAATTTGGAGGAAAAAAGTAAGTAGAGGCTGAAGGACAAATTTTTTGATATGAAATGATCAAACATATATACAATAACTAACTTTAAAGAACAGAAAAATGAGAAGGTGGAAGAAAAAATTGTTGGAAAATTTTTTCTGTATTTATTAAAAGATATTTATGAGATTGTCACAAGAACACCAACCAGAATAAAAGATTGTTTCACCATGATGCACGGTATGAAATTGCTGAAAGACAGATTAAAAAAACATATCCTAAAATCAGCAGTAAGGAAACAAAACCACAGACAGGAGAACAGGACTCCAATCAAAAACTGCTTTCTCATCCGCAATCGGTACACTCATGAGAATACTGGAGATAGTGTGGAAAGAGTTTGGGAGACGGGAGAGACTGAGGAAAGGAATCAAGGAGAAAAATAGAGAGGCATGTCATTTAAGGAACACGGAAATGGAGGACTGTCTGTTGATGACAACGTGTATGATATCTTCAACTGGAATGGTGTGAAGTGTATTCATGTTGGGTAAATTCAGTTTACAAGCTATAGTGATGTATAGTGATCGAATGTACAAAATAAATTGGAACAATAATAAAAAAGGAACACAAAAAAGAAAATATATTAGAGAATGGATAATGATCTCAATTACAGTCTGGTACTTAGTTATGGAACTTAATTAATTTGATATCTGTGCTTTGTAGAATCAGTCATTCCAGATTTTGGTAAATTATTTTCAAGGCAAGTTCTCAGTCTCACACTTGTCTCACACTAAGCTCAGGTAGTATGTTTGAATGCACTGGAGACACACAAGGGTCTTTCAGAAAGTTTATGGAAAATACATATTATGAAAAATATTGGATGGATTTAAAAATTTTTGCCAAGGTAAACATTTTTGAACTAATATAAACTTGTACTTTAATTCTACTTTCTATGAACTTTTTTAATCCCATCAAATTATGCTTATTAGAGTTTTCAAATAAATAGAATATATGCTGTTGGCAATTATTTGCTGGCATGAAAAAATAATCTTTAAAATTAATATTGGCTCTTGAGTAGAGATGATTGGTGGTTGTAGTGGGTAAGCAGAAATTCTTTTGATATTCCTTTTTAGAAAGGAAAAAGTAGGCTGTTTCTGTTTAAAATATTTAAAAAAAATGTATTGAATATATGTCAAACATAAAACAACGTTTATCAGTTAACTGAGATCAGTTATTTGAAATATATATCATAGATTCCTATTTATAGAAATACAGTTTCATAATCTCTTGTCATTGATATATGCTGATCCTTTTGGAATTATCTTTCTAAACTTGATTTGCATGTTAATATCATTAGAGAGCTTTTGGTACATTGTTAAAAGAATTTTTTTTTTATTATCATATCAAATTACATCATAAATGTCCTGAGCACAAGAAACAGTTTCATAGCAATCTTATTTCAGAATTTGGGAAAATGTTTTAAAAAGGGAACAAATGGAGAATTAAACTGATTTTCTCCATTAATGTTCTGTTTTTCCCCTGGATAATTAAGCAAAAAGTGCTCAGAGTAGAGTGGCAGCTGGATAAGTGTTAGAATGCTTACTCGGGTGTTTATCTAAACAATTCACTTAATAATCTGAAAAGCTCTTGCTTCATTTTGTCACTTTAGATCTCACTTAGTAGAATAATTTTACTTTCAATAAAAGTATTAAATATAGCATCATACATATCAAATTGTAGAAGCCTTATTATTGCACATTACAAAATTATTAGTCTTCAGCCATTTAAAGTGCTGCCACTGGGTATAAATATTTAAGTTCCATCATTAAATCTTCATAGATGGATGAGTTTCAATCATTAGTATGTAACACCTCAGGAGAATGTTTTCTGAAATTCATGACTTTTATAAGTTTATGTTATAAAAGAGAAAAGAAACAGGACAACTAAGTCATCCCTAAGCCAGACTTATAATCATGTGCTATAAATGTGACATGGGACTATAGGGAAAGCAAGGAATAGGCCTTTTAAAATAATTCTAATCTTATGTGCTTAAGGTCAATTTATCTACAGACTGGCAATTGAAGCCAACCGAGCAATGGTCTAATCTGATGATTAAAGGAAACCAGGGACTGACCATAATGCTCAGAAGAATTCATTTTTCATTGTATATAATAGAATGAGAGGATCCTTGGTCTCCAAAAAAACATTCATTGTTTCATGAGATCAAAAAATGGAGCATATTTTACAATGACTAACTAAAAATAATCTCTATAATGTCTAAAATCCAACATGTGATTAAAGACATTGTGGAGAATTTTTATGAAAAGCAAAACACTGCAAGCTATTAATGGGAAGACAATATGCAAGTGGGAGAAAAACAGCTCTGCTATTTACAGGTAGCTGCTGTGCACAACAGTCAAAACGTCAAACGTTACATTTCAAACACTGCTGTGCACCTGTTGTCTATTTTACTCTGTTGTAGAATTTGTTTTTAAATACATGGTTCTGTGATACAGGTATAAATATACAGATTGAACAGACTTAATAATTGTATCTTTCTTACATTTCACGTTTTAAAAATAGTGTCAACATACCTGAAATGTCAGGCATTTAGAAAAGATGTTAGGAAAGTTTGAATTCAAGTACTTTTTTTAAAAGTTATTTATTTATTTATTCCAAGAGTGAGAAAGAGAGAGAAATACAGAGATTTAGCACCCCAACAGGTCTTTGATGCCACAGTCCACCCTCTAGAATCAACCAGCCTGGATCATGAGCAGCCTGTGCCCACATGCTCCATAAAAGCCCCTGCCGTAAACTCACAACCTTCCTTTGTGGGTCTGCCTTAAAGACCGTGGTGCTTTACCACTGTGCCATGATCTGGCCCGGAAATTCAACTACATTTGGTCATATTACACATTCTAGGCAAATCAAATAAAAATATATCAAAAATATTTCTCGAAATGTGTAAATTATATGTTACTTAAAGTTGAAGTCTTATGGAAGATGCATTAACCATTTTAGATTAAGATATAGCTATAATAGCATTTAGAAAGAAAAACTACCCTAGTGAATACATACACATATACACATACATTCACATATAAAAGATCTTGAAAAGTGCATGGAAAAATGCATATTATTAAAAAAAAACAATTTATGAGTTTCCAAAATGTTTGCACCAAAATAAATGCATAGTTTAATTCCATTTATCTATGAATTTTTTGATGTTCCTTATACTGGGTTATCAGAAAAATCATGAGGCATTTTGGCATAGAAAAAAATATGTCATGACTTTTCTCACAACCCAATATATTGACCATATTTGATCACTGATAAGTTATATTGATTTTCCAAATTTGTGGTAATTACTATAATATGAGTATTAATTTTAGGCTAGCCTGTGGCCTGGTGGTTTAAGCAGCTTATCTCAAACAGCTGAGCATGTAGTTTGGATTCTGGCCACCTGTGACTTTAAAAATTCGCTGGGTGTGTGTGCATGAATGCCTAAAACTACAAAGGGAGGGAAAACTTTCAGTGTTGTTATCTCCTATAGATGCAGTGCTTTCTCCCTTTCCCTCTTTCTCTCTGGTGAACTCACATGCTCTTTGACAATTTAAAGAAAAAATAATTACCAAATTTAGGTGTAGCACTTAATTCAATGTAACTCTAAAACAAAATTGTTATATGGGGGAGATTTAACTTTAATAATTCCTGCAACGTGTGTATGCCTGTGTGTGTACACATTTCTACGTTATTGTTCTGAATAACCAAATCTGTATGTAAATATAATTAGTAATTACATTCCTGCTTTCCTTCAGTGCCATTATATTCATTACTAATTAAAATATCATTACTCAAAATCAGTAGTTTTCCTTTCTAGCCTGAAAATATAATATTTCCACTATGATTAAAGAAATGAGGCTACTTTTCCTTTTTCTTTTTAAAGTTTTCATATAGGGTGCATGTGCTCGCGAGAGAGACAAAAAGAGATAATTGTAGGAGGATAGAGAGAATTCACTCCCCGGGCAAATGACCATGCTGTATCCCTTCTCCTTTATTCTCCTTGAGCACACACTCACACACATGTGCAGGGTGTTTTTGAAGCCACTGGGTCTGTGACTCAAACCCAGCAGTCACTCATATGGGATTCACTGACCTGCTGGCCTGAGACTATTTCTTATATAAGGTTGGTGTGGCACTGGCATGATGCATAAACAAAAGATATTTTATGAGTTAGATCAGCTCATCAATGAGACAGCATCCCTCAATGGTTCTATGAAAACTGCCGCCAATATAAACAGCTACAAGTTTGTTCCCTTGCTATTTAGAATTTAATATTACCTAAATATTTATCAAGGTAAGAATGAATGAATGTCACCTTTCCATAATGTCACCTTTGCATAACCATTGAAATAGAAGTGATGGAGGAAAGAACCAATGAACTGGAAGATAGAAAAACAGAAATGACCTAGTCTGAAAATGAACTGAAAAAAAAAAATAAATATGACTCAGGGACCTAGGGTTTATAACAAAAGGCCTAATATTCGTGCTGGGTTCCAGAAAGAGAAGTATCTGAGGAAATGATGACTGAATATATTCCCTAATTGGCAAAAGACAGAAATCCACAGATCTAAGGTTATAAATGGGACAATGGGATCTACCAGTAGATCCTAATTGGCATTTATAGAATACCTGACAAAATCAACAGCAGAATGTTTACAATTTTTCAGCATCTACAGAACATACACCAACATATACCACAACATTTAAGCATACTGAATTTGTACAGAGTATGTCTCTGACCACGATGGAACCAAACAGAAGTCAGTAGTCTAAGTTTAAAAGGAATGTTTTTAAACACTTAGAACCTAAAAAGCATACTTCTAAATAATCCGTAAGTGAAAGAAGTCTCAATGAAAATTAAAAAGGTATAAATTGAAATGAATCATGGCGAAGGGGTTACATTTTCTTCTCTCTTAGCTGCCCATCCTCCTTTACACCATCTATTGAATCTAGTGGAACTCTGTATGCTGTGACTTGAGTATTGGAACCTTTCGGAAGCAGATATCTGCATTATGCCAAATACCACGTTACCAAAACTGCATGGAGTCCAACTGGGCTAGGGATAATGTAGCTCCTTGATTAAAACAATATTACAGGGAATATGTAGAAGAACACAAGTTTTTCTTCATGTTTAGTTATCTTGTTAAACTGCTTTCTAATACAAAGAGCTTAGAGAAGATATTTCTTTATGCAAATTTATTTTAGAGAAAATTTAAATATGTAATATAAGGAGAAGGGATTGCAGTGTGGCCATCCCCCCGGGGGGTGATTTCTTGCTTTCTGTCTCTCTGTCTCTCTCTGTCTCTGTCTGCTGAGCGCACGCACCCTATAGCAAAAAACTCTTCAAAAAAATATGTATTATATTATGGTATTTCAAGAATGTTATAATCTTAAATTTTTAAAATCACACTATTAAGATAACTTATACCTAGTTAATAAAAACATGCATTGTTTAGGGGCCAGCAGGTGGCATGGTGGTTAAGGGTGCTGGAATCCCACATGGCTGACCATGATTCAAGTTATGGACCAGGCAGCTTGCTTTCTCACTTTCTCTTCTCTCTTAAATGCTTTCCCTCTCTTGCTCTGTTTCTCTCTGGTCAAATTAAAATAATGGTAATAAGAAGAAAATAAATAAAGTTAATAAAATAATTCTTAAAAAAAAAGAAATATGCATTATTTGAGGCCAGCAGGTGATGTGGTAGTTACAGCACTGGACTCTCAAGGGCTGTATCCGGTGGCTGAAAATCATGCTGGATGCATATGCATGTGCGTCCAAAATCCCAAAAGAAGAATAGAGGAGAAGGGATTGCAGTGTAGCCATTTCCCTTGGGAGTGATTTCTCACTTTCCCTCTCTTCATCTCTCTCTGGTAAGTGCATGTGCCTCATGGCAAATAAAAAAAAAAGTACAGTATTGTCACTGGTTGATTTGAAATAATTGAGAATTATTATTTTGTGTCTAAAGCATTGCATGTGATTAATATTAAAATAAATACAGTCACTTTGCAAAGTTCAAAAAGCTACACAAAATATTAAAGTTGTCCTGAAAGTATTTTATTTGTATTCATAGAAATGCAAAAACCACATTAAATATTTAAATTATGCCTACATTTTTAGTATCTGTATAAAAACTTAGCATTATTTCTTTTACTGATTAGAATGTTTCATATATACAAAGTAAGTTCAAACACTTTGCAAATGTCTATCTAAAGTTAGTAGTTTTATAACGATTCTTTGAGGAAATTTTATCTAGGCTCTAGAGTGAGAATTATTTTTGAAAGCTTAAGACTAATTTGATATAATTATAATTCTCAAAAAATCCTGTATCACGTAGCCAGCTAAATTCTAAAGGAAGTAATTTTTGAATGAAGCATGAAATAAGCATTCTTGAAAGAAAATGTAAATTTACTGTCATAAGTTCACTATATATTCATACAATTTACATAGAGAAATGAATTGTTTATTGCTAGATAATTTATAGGAATTCATTTCTGAAAACAAAAAAAAGTCACTAGATCTTTTACTGAAAAGGGAAAAAATGAACTATATTAGCATAATATATTAAATTGCATTTTTTCCAAAAACTAGAATATCCTAATTATTGAAAGGGAAAATGTAGTACGTATGCAATAATAAAACCACATGGGTTATTGTATACTTCATATTTATACATTAATTTCAGAAACAGTTACTAGTACTGCTTTTTTATATTGAGTTTATTGAAATCCTCAGATCTTTCTTTCAGTTGAGATACTTTATCTTTTTTCCCTTCAAGTAATTTTGTAGTTATTTTTTGGAGCTACATGCATGCTTTTGCAACCATCCTGTAAAATGTCAACTCCTTTAATTTAATCCAGTTTCTATTCTGGATAATGTGACCAAGATATTTAGATGCTAAAATTATCCTATAAAGTCAGGTTTCTACATTTTAGCCTACAGTTTTATTTTTTTCCCATTACAACAATATCCTACCCTACTTCTATCTTCAAGAGACCAAACACTTACTATGTACTAAATATCAGATGATACTTGTCTTAAGAAATAGAATAATAGATACAGAGTTAGTTATTGAGATTGCAGACATGCCTGGGATTCTACATCTGCCATGTTATTGAGATTTCTCATGGAGTTTGCCTGTGGTAGTGATTTATCTAGAACAATCTCCTGCTCAAAATATAAATTAATAAAACGAAAATGACTTTACTTGCAAAGACTTCGTGGAATAAGTATGTATAGTCAGGGTAATAAACTTATAACACCAAAAATTCATGTTAAGTAGAAATGTTTGAAACACATTCTTTATTATTTTGTTTTAAAAATGATCATTATGGTATTTCAAAACAGTAACATATAACATTGCCAGCAACATTCATTCATTCAAGTCATTCATTCAAAAGTCATAAAATTCAGGATACCTAGCTGGTACCCAGACTACAAAGAAAAAAAATATATTTCTCTTGAAAAAAAAAAAACAAACAAAAAAACTTACCCTTTAGAATGACATTCAGAAAACTTACATGAATAACTTTATTTTATTTTTTTAATTTATTTTAATTTCTTTTATACCTTCAATCACTATGTATCACTCAGCTTGTAAACTGAATTTTAGAACATGAATACATTCCTAATAACTTTAAATGTTTTAAACACTATAACATTGAAAGATTATGAGATGATACAATGGCAACTGACAAATCATCCACAAAGACATGCAGAATCTGGATCTAGTTCTTAAATAATCACATGTATTACAGCTATTCATTGCAGAAGCATTTTCTATATCTATTTGCTTAGTTTAATTATTTAAAAAGAAATTAAGCTGCCCTCAGTTTCTTTCTAAGGTGTGTTAAATATTCCTTTAAATTATTAATAAAGATTTATATGACATATTAAAAGGTAATATATATATACGTACATGGTAGTAAATAATACATTATGATTTATAAGGCATCCTCAAATTATTTAACCCAAGGGTAAAAGAAAGAGACACAATAAATAACTATTTTATCATTTATAAACAGCTACCCAGTGATCTATGTGGAATTACTACCTTACGTTCTTAAGCTTTCCTTGTAAGCATTTTTATGAATCTTTCTTACTAAATATTTTACTTATAATCATGTTGTGTGTAAATGACACTTTTATTGATTCTTACTTACTTATTAGAGATTTTTGCTAAAGGGTTCATGTACTCACTAAAGAGACAGAGAGAAAGAATGAGAGAAATGTGAAATCACTCCCCAGAGCGATGGCCACACCTACTATCCTTTCTCCTCCATTCTCCTCTCAGGATTTTGGGCATATGACCAGTGTGATTTTCTAACCAGCAGGTCCAGTACTCTAACCATGGCTGACCGTTTGGGAGTCTAGCACGTTTACCACTCTGCCACCTGTTGGTCCCTTTATTGATTTTTATAAGCTTTGAGTATTCACTTTTTCTTGAGTTTCAATTTTCTAGGTTCTATTCTTTTTTCTTTTAGAACAAGCAAACACTGGACTCTACTCTTAATTATTTCTTTTTTTCACTTACCCAAGAAAATCTTACTAGAGATTCTCTGAATTTTATAAAAATGTATGCAAAGTAGGAAATAATATAATTATATTTTCCAGCAAATAATCTGAAGGATGGCTCTCAAAATATTAGGTAATATCACGGACATTGAAAAAAGATAGATTAGTTGAACATAGATTATTCAATATTTAAAAATGGCAAAACAGACTCATTAATATAGACATATCAGGGACTAGCAGATGACATAATAGTTAAATCACTGGACTCCCCAGTTCCCCAGTTGACCGTGGTTCATTTCCTGGACCTGCTGGCTTAAAACTCACTCCAGGCGCATGTTTGTGCATGCCCAACATACCAAGAGGAGAATGGAAGAGGAGGGATTGCAGAATGATCATCCTCCCTGTGTTGGGGGGAGGTGATTTCTTGCTTTCTGTCTCTCTGTCTCTCTGGCAAGCACATGCACTCTATAGCAGAAATCTCTCTTTAACAATGTATATATTAATTCATTTATAATTTACTTTTTTTTTTACTCTTAAGGCATTTATTTATTAAAAGGTTCTCTGCCAAGACCACATTAACTTAAATGTCAATTCAGTCTTCACATTTCTCTACTGAGGTCACCACTTCAGCTACATAAACACCTCTTCTCCAGCATCAGTGTGACCACCATCCACATGGTTAGTCCCATGGTCAGCCTCCCTGTTCCTAGGTGAACCAACTAGATGATAATACTGCTCTGCTACAACATAAAAGCTCCTAACTCAAACTTATTTGAAAAGGAGTGCAAAATTCTGCAAAGTGCACTTTAAGATGAGGTACTTTTTGCTTTTGTAAAGAAACCAGAGAGTCCACTAATAATAATAAAAGGGAGTATTTCACAGTTGAGCACATGATTTGGAGAGAAGAATTCGGATGTGGCTCTTCTGGTCCAGGTTGTTAACACTCTTCATGCACCTCCTGTGGGCCCCCTTTATCAGGTATCACAAAGCTTTCGTCTGTGGCATAACGAATGTCTACAATCCTCTGCAATACAGGGTCATTATCCCTCTCATTCTCCTAGCAAATCAATTCAATATTCCTTAACTTTCCAAAGAGAAATCTCTCTTTCTCCAAGTCATTGGCAGTAAGTTTCAATACATTGACCTGCTGCATCAGTTCAGCTGCTTCGTCATCTGGATTGCTCACACCAGGATTTTTTCACACCACTCCTTGGCCAGTCTTAGGAGATGCAGTAGTTCTCTGTGTTGAAATGAGCCTCTGTGGGGCTGTACTGCTAGAGCTGAAAGGTTTCTTCAGAGCTGGAGCAACACAGGAGGGAGGCACTGCAGTTTCTCGACCTTGTCTGCCAGTTATAGGATCATAGTCTTTTCCATCATTGTTTGCATCAAAAACTTCTTGAACCATTGAACAAATTCAAAATTGTCCTGAAGGATTCCTTTTACTAAGTTGTCCACAGGAATTATTTTGTCAACACCCATCTTCTTAAAACCTGCCTTTAGTATTTTGAAGTTCTGATGTATTCATGTTCTACCTTGCTTAGAATTTCACTTTCTTGAAGGCAATGCAACCAGAGAACAGCATGTCCACAAACTGACAATAAGCTTCCCCTGAGCACAATTGTTCAATCTTTGTTAGATTTAACTGCAGAGAATCATTGATCCAGACTCCAGCATGTCATGTCGACATAGGTTATCACTGGTGACTGAGGTCAAGTGCACGTTCACTGCCATCTTTGGCTCTTGGGGGAACAGCGTCCACTGCTCCTGCTTGGGTCTGGTTTCATCTTTGTCTCTTTCAAACTGTCCAGTCCCTGCAGAATCATTTCTTAATGTTCATTTTCTTGGACCATTATATTCTAATATTAAACATAAAATAGTATTTTTCAATTAAATAACATTAGAAGGGTTAAAGATTATGTGCAAAATAAGCAGAGAATTAGCAAAGTGTCCAGTATTTTCTAAGTATTAAGTTAGGTGATTTTGCATATATTATCTATTTGATTCTGAAAACAACTGAGAGAAATTATTAAGCACAATTTAAGGACAAAGTGCGGAGTAGGAAGACTTCAGCAAATAACTCTATGTGGAGAAAGTGCAACACTGCAGATAATTCTTCTTACTAAAATTATTTGGGCATATAAGACAATACTGGAGCCAAAAGATATCTGATTTAAGTTTCAGTATTGCAAAAGTTTACTGATGCATTTGGAATAATGCCCATTTGTTTAAGATGTTACATTGAAATTTTATTTAAATGAAAAAGCTATCACATACTGTGATGACCATAAAAGCTTTCTCTTAAAAGTATAAAATTAGGGTTGAAAAGAAAGGTCCAGTCTCCTCTTAAATTCACACTGAGGCCACCATTAATCCCCCAAGCCTGAATCACGGAGCAGGGAGCAGCAGAGTCAGTGAGACAAATAGAGGCAGGAAGACAGCCTCACCTCCCACTCACTACCTTCTGACTGTCCCAGGTACATCCTGAAACAGCCCTCCCACATATATTTACTGCCATTAATCCCATGAGCAGCAGTAGTCAGTGAGACAAACTGAGTCAAAAAGACTGCCTAAGACTTCTAGCTGCTTCCTGCCCACCCAGAAGTATTTTGAGATTTTATACCCTGCTGAACCACATAGTATGTATAGTTCTGCACAAATCCTACTTCGTTTTCCAGATCAATCTCTCCCGATCAGCCCCAGGTGCGCCTGGTTCCAAGAGACTGGGAACCAACACCTAAAGCTCGTTGTAGACACATTTCTCTGATCAGAAGACAAGGGCCTCTACCAAGAATGTGTGTGAGAACTAAAGCTCTTCTTCCTTCCTGACACTACATCATCAATATGAGAAAAATAGGAAGAAGTGTAGAGTCCACCACATGATTGGAAACCAAAACAGAGGCACAAGAAATAAAGAAAATAAGAAAACACCTCTCCCTCAAGAAGACAGAGCAACACTTCTTCAACCATAGACAGCACAAAAAACTTCACAGGAATATTAAAAAATAGAATTTAGAAGACCCATGATGACAGAGATGAGGAAGTCTTCCCAGGATTTCAAGGAGGAGATGTGTACAATGAAAAAAGAACCAATCAGACCTTTAGAGATAAAGACAGTAATACAGGAAATCAAGACCTCCTTTGAACACATTAATAGACTGTACCATGCAGAAGACAGAATCTCTGAGCTGGAAGACAAAATCTTTAACTTAGATAAAAACCACCAAAAATGATGAAAAAAAAAAAAAAAAAAAGAGGACAACATATAAGAAATACTAGACACTATTAAACACTCAAATATCTGATAAATATGTATTCCAGAAGAGTCAAAGGCATAGAAGATCTATTCCATTAAATAATTGCAGAAATCTTTCCAAACCTGGGAAGCATTCAGTCACCAGACTCAAGAAATACAAAGTACTGCAAATATCTACATAAGATGATCCTCTCCACAGCACATTATAGCCAGATTGGTCAAAATTACAAATATAAGATTCTAAAAGTGGCGAGAGAGAAACATTGAATCACTTACAAAGTTTAGTATATTAGGCTAACATTAGACCTGTCAACAGAATAAAGCAGTCAAGAATTAAAAGAGAAGATATATTCCAAATACTCAAAGAAAATCAATTTCAATGAAGAATACTGTACCCAGCAAAATTATTTTTCAAATGAGAAGAACAAATAAAATCATTTACAACAAACAAAAACTGAAAGAATTCACCATTATAAGGCCAGCTATTCAAGAAATACTGAAGGGAGTACTAAATCAGGAAAACTAAAGCGAGACAGAAGGAAATAAGTGAACAAAGAGCAATGAAGAAAATAGCTAATAAAATGGCAGGGACAAATCCACAAGTATCGATAATAATGTTGAATGTTAATTGATTAAGTTCTTCAATCAAAAGACACAGACTGGTTAAATAAATAAATAAATAAAATTAAAAACAAAAACAAAACAGAAACCCTCTATTTGCTGCCTACAAGAAACACACCTCATGGATAGACCTACATAGACTAAAAGAGAAGTGATAAACTAATGAAGAAGACAGAAAGAAACCAGATAAATCAAATTTGCAATGAAACAGGAAATATTACAACAAATATAACTGAAATACAAAAGATCATTAGAGAATCCTATAAGTCACTATATACCAGCAATTAAGAAAATCTGGATAAGATGGAAAAATTTCTGGACACATATAATCTACCAAGACTGAATCGAGAAGACATAAAAAGCCTGAATAGGACAATAACAAGCAGTGAGATTGAATCAGTAATAAATAACCTACTAATAAAGAAAAGCCCAGGTTCTGAAGATTTCAGTTCACAATTCTACAAAATGTTTAAAGAAGAGCTAACTTACATTCTACTCAAAGAATCTTGAGAGATCCAAAAGGAATGAACCCTCCCAAATTCATTCTACAAAGCCTCCATCATTCTCATCCCCAAAACAGGGAAGGACATAACAGGGAAAGAAAACTAGAGACCAATGTCTCTGATGAATATAGATGCAAAAGTTCTCAACAAGATACTAGCAAATCATATCCAATGACACATTAAAAAATTATACACAGCAACCAGGTAGGCTTTATTCAAGGGATACCAGGATGGTTCAACATACACAAAACCAAAATATAATGTACAATATTAACAGAAAGAATAAAAACAACATGACCATATCAATTGATATAGAAAAAAAAATCATTAGATAAAAAAAAAAAAAACCCACTCATGATTGAGACTCTCAGCAAAATCAGCATAGAAGGGGACATTTCTCTACACAATAAAAGTCATCATATGAAAACCCCATAGCAAACCTCATACTGAAACAAGACAAGGCTGATCATGTTCCATTCCTTTTCAATTCAGTACTGAAGTCCTAGCCAATACAGTCAAGAGATGAAAATAAAAGGTACTCCAATAAGGAAAAAAGAAGTGAAATGATCACTCTTTGCAGAGGATGTGATTATGTACATAGAAAGTCCAAAAGAATATACACAAAATGAAACTCCCATAAGTGATAAATTGATACAGTAAAGTGGCAGGATACAAAATTAGCATACAAAATTCTATAGCATTTTTATGCACCAACACTAAGCAGACTAAGATAGAACCAAAGAAAGGAATTCCATTTAAAATAGTCACAAAAAGTACAAGATACCAAGGAAAAAACCTAACCAGAGAAGACAAAGACCTCTACAAGAAAAAAACTATTTTAAAAAATGGAAAATGACACAGGAGGTGAAAAGACAACCTATGTTCCTGGATTGGAAGAAGTAATACAATCAAAATGTAATGCTATCCAAGTTAATCTACAAATTTAATGCAATCCTAATCAAATTATGAGAGATATTCTACACAATCCTAATCAAATCATAGAATTTCTCTGAAATTATAAAATTTCTCATATTTGTACTTGGTATGATTCTCAAGCCACCAGGTCTGAGAGTCAAACCACAGTTGGCCACATGAGAGTCCAGCACCTTAACCACTATGCCATCTGCTAGCTCCCCAACAACTGCTTATTTTTAATACCTACTTTTTCATTTAATCAAGATGTGTCTATAAGTTTATAAATACATAGTCTATAAGCAACAACAAATCTCTGGTAATTGCTCAGTTCTTTCTAATGATGCATTAATCCGTTTGTATAGAATTTCCATTTCTTAAGAGTTCAACAGCATTTTTTAGAGAGCTGTCATGACTTGCATGGCTGAATGTGTGTTCGGAGTGGGAGCAGCTGTAGGTTAGAAATAAACATAAAAATAAACACACATAGACACATAAGTAAAGTGGAGATTAGGTGGTCCAGATTCCTCTGATCCAGGCCACCAGGCCATTCCCAGGTTTATTCTTTTTAAAGGGCAAAAAAGGGGGAAGAAGAAATGGAATGCAAAGCCAATTGTTTTTGGATGTTAATTGGCTGAAGATGTGAAAACTCTGGGTCCACTTAGTCCTATGTGAGTTTTACCTTCTCAGGCGTTTTCTGAATAACACATGGCCTCCTTTAACCAATACTGTCTTGCAGTTTTAGACAAAGAGGTAAAGCACCTCTTTCATATGTTAATGACTTTCCCCTAGTCTTGTAGGGACAGCCCAAAGAACTGTGTTTCTGCATAGTTTAAAGGTCACTATTGTATGCTTACATCTGGCTGCTCACTATATAGAATAATTCTAAGAGACACTGGGAATAGTTTTACTTCACCCTAGTTAGTAGGTATGGGTACAGAACTAAGAGAGGTTTGTAGACTTGTCTTTGGGAAGAAGATGATGCTGTGGCTATTTTAATTATTAGATGCAGTGTTAAAATGGAGAAAAATTTTAAGTGTAAAGTATGAAATATTTAGTGTTGAAAATTTAGACAAATCTGGTTTTGGAGAGGCAGAATGCCTTTAGTGGAGGAATAGAAAAAGGGATATAACAAAATGGGCCTCAACCATTGTATTTATTTCATTATGTACATTACCAATTTTAGAGAAAGTAAAATTGGAATAACAGAGAGTCACATTAAAATGGATGACAACTGAAAGGAAGATTCCAAATGGATTGGCTACAAATTTAAATTAAGAAAAAATAAAACCACCAAAACACAAAACTGAAAGTGAATGTGAAAGAGAGAATCCTGGTTTGAGAAATTACATGACCTTAGAAGCTTCATCATATGAAATTATTTTGCATCAAAATGAATATCGGAACTTTCCAATATTATCTGACAACACTACAGTGCTTGAACTGTGTCTTTCAGTATTTTTTTTTTTTTTTTTTTGGAGAGGTTTTTGCCATAGGGAGCATGCACTCGGGCACGCACACATATGCGCCAGGCGTGAGTTTATGCCACTGGGTCCAGGACTCGAACCACGGTTGGCTACATGGGAGTTCAGCGACATAGCCATTATGCTAACTGCTGGTCCCTGAACTGTGTCTTTCATAGCTATTTCTTCAGTGTCAACTCTGTACAGTCACCAAATAAAGGTTCACTTAAAGAAAATGTGTTCAGTTATAGAGGAATCATGTAAGCATTTGTTTCTATAATGTGATACTCTGAGAGTTACAAAGATGAACAAAATATACCACCCTAAATAATGTTACAGTGCTACTTTCTAGTATTAACAGAAGGATAATATAAACATCTATTTTGCCAAGTATAGTATATTTTAATAAAATATACCCAAAAAACAAACTGCAAATTTGTGAACTTCGTCATTACTAAGATAATAAAAATGCCCATGTTTAAATAAAGTTGGGGTTTGCTTTGAACTGTTTACATTTCTAATTTGGTACATAATTTCTAAATTGAAGTTTCTTCAAATTAATTGTCAGTAAATATTTTTGCAAAAATATTAAGGAAAACCTATATGACAATATTTAAATATCTTCTTTAATCTTGTTATTAGTATTTAAATAGCAAGCTATTTTAGAAATATTTATCCTTTGGGATGATGAACTAAGTTTATACTTGGGCATGGTATTTTTATCACATGAAATCATTTCCTTAATAATTAGAGAAAGCCAGAGTTTCTGAATTTTGAAATCATTAGTAATTGATCTCTTCAAATGAGAGTACTGCTGTTATGACTAATGAATGAATTGTTAAGGTTTGTTACAGATGATATTTTGTACTGATGGAGAAATAACTACAGATGACTATTTATCATCAGATTCTCAACAGGACACTGCAAAAAGCTAGATGATTATATCTTAATTGCTTATTTCCTTTTTTACGTGTTTTAATAAAACTTTGAAGTACAAAGCAAGATATTAACTTGTTCTTTTAAAGTTTAGTTATATTGATATACTATCTGGAGATAATTTTCCATTTTGGGAAAATTGAAAGTATCTGTAAGGTTGCAATGTGTGAACGTTTCTGGCCAAATGTGCCTGTGAAATAACTCAAGTAGATCATCACGAGAGAGCTCATTGGTCCCTTTTCACAAACTTTTTCAAGGGCTGTTTGTCTACTTTCTGTCTTTCAATGCTGTGACCTCAGAATGCTTTTCATCTCTTATCGTACAAAGGGAACTTGTAACAATGAACCATAGACATAAAAATTAAAAATGCAAATAGATAGCATTAATACTTCAACTTATGTTCCAAATATTTTTTTTTTTTTTCCCAATATTTAGGATACTGGAGTACTCTTGACCATTTTCAGCTCTCTGTTAGGCTGAATGATCATGTCGAAACAGCCAATCTTCCTGAATGGTATTGTCTTTAATCTTTTTTTCACTCTCCAAAAACCAAGCAAATATTCATATTTAACTATCTTGCCTCAAGTTCCTCTCCCAACTAACAAATGAAGAAATATTTCCATCAGCTTTTTTTTTTGCATCCATTAATTTTTTATCAGAAATACCCCCAACAAATAACAACCCCAAATCATAAATAACTACCCTTTGGCTATACATAATTATTTCTTGTTCACAGTCGTGCAATCTCCAAGTAGAAGGCTGAAAAAAGAACTATAATTACTGATTAAAGTTTCCAGCCCCCATTTTCCACTGGACACCTGAATCCTGTTGCTTCATTTGACAAGGCAGAAAACACACCAAACACAGGATATCCTTCTGCTTGGAGGTTTTATGAGTAGTTTCATTTTACTTTATAATCCTTTTTGTCTTAATTACACAAACATATTTACGTCTGTCTACCTAAAAGTCAGGTTCCCTAGTTTGAGAACCATCCCAGAAAATATTTTTTCTCCTTTTTTTCTTTGAATTTCAATTTTATTTACTTCTACAAATGGCAAATTAGAATACTCAAGGAGTCACTGAAACAATACATTTGGCTTCCTCTAATTACTAAGGAAATGATTTCATCTGATGAAATACCATGCCCAAGTATAAACTTAGTACATCATTCCAAAGGATAAATATTTCTAAAATAATTTGCTATTTAAATACTAATAACAAGATAAAAGAATACATTTGAAGAAAGATATAATAAGATATTATGGTTAGTTTTGTTATCAACTTATCTGAACTAAAAAATACTTAGAAACTTAAAACATTACTCTGGGTGTATTCATAGGCATGTTTCCAGAAGAGATTAACATGTGAGCCTGAATAGACTAGACGTTGATGATTATAAGTGCAGGCAGGCATAATCCAATCAACAAAGGGGATGGAGACCATGAATACAGAAGAGGAGTGCATCTTTTTTGAGAAAGAGTAAGATAACCTTCTGTTGCCTGAGAACTCAAACTTTGCCTGCCTTTAGACTCCAGGATTTACATCCTCATTCTCTCCACTGTTTGCCACACAGTGGATTCTCAAGTTTTTAGTCTAGAACTACATAATCCCCAAAATCTCTAGTTTTCAGACAGCCTGCTTTGGGACTTCTCAGCTATCATAATCACATAAGCTGAGTCCTTCCATAAGTCCTTTCTTACACTTCTATGCATAGCCTAGGAGTTCTGTCTTTGTAAGGAACCCTGTCTAATGCAGAAAGGTAAAGAATAGAATGAAAGAAAAAGTAATCAAAATAATGTTGTTATTGGGCCCACTCCATAGCACAGCAGTTAAGTCTTATGCATAGGGTGCTAGATACTACATGATGACAGCGCTTGGAATCGTGGCCCGTATTACTTGAAAAGACATTGGGCATGTGTATGTGCACACCCAAAAACCTAACAGGATGGAGAAAAAGAGAAAAAAGGATTGTGGTTTGACCACACCCCATTGTATGATGCATGCTCTTTCTTTTCCCCTCTTCCATTAGCAAGCACATATACCACCCTGCAGAAAAACAAAAAAAAGCACTTATTAAATGCTCATATTTATTGTTGCATTTTTAATAATATAAGAGTACTTTCAAGGCTTTCTTTATCTTAGATTCTAAAGAAAATTGTTCTCAGAATTTGAGGAAAGATATAAATATTTCATTCCCAGATTCAGTGTATATTTGTTATTATTTTACTAATAAAAACAAATTAATTAAAATCACAAGGAGATAGTGAAAACTTCCAAAGTCTCCCCCAAATTTTTTAAATGTTTTTACACCTCTCAGAGAATCATATTTTAAGTGCAGTGGAAAGGATACATTTTCCTGTGTTGTCACTTCTCCAAGTTTTCCACTCTGGGAAGCAAAGGAGACCTTCACAAGTGAGAATACCAAAATAGAGTTGAATATCTTTGAAACTTTGCTATTATATAATTTTTTTGAATTTTTTGCTGGAACAGTCATGGGTTGTGTGTGTGTGTGTGTGTGTGTGTATGTGTGTGTGTGTGTGTATGTGTGTGTGTGTGTGTGAAAATCCCATAAGGTCTCACATAATCATGTTAGTGGTAGCATATGAAACTACTAACAGTAAAATATAACTATAGTATTAACATAGGTTCTTATAGAACTTTATTATCTTGAAGCTTTTAGATGACCAATATTCAAGATAATAAATAATTGCTAGCAGCTATTACATGCTCATTTTGTATCAGACACTGTTTTGATAAAATTCAGGCAGATTTTGTTATGCAGTATTACTACAATTTGAATATTAATTATGTAAATATTGTACTTTAAAAAATTGGGAAAATAATCCATAGTTGCACACTAAAATGTGAAAAAAATGAGTCAGCAGGTGAGTCAGCAGGTGATGTAGAAATTAAGGTGACTGGCTCGCTCATGGGCAACTTTACAGACAGAATCCCAGCCCTAGTGAGAAGAATTTCTCACTCTTTCTCTCTCTCTCTCTCTGGTGAGCACACAAGTCCAAAAAAAAAAAAAACTTTTAAAAAATGTAGAAAAAATAAGATACAGATGTTGAATTTTCTCCAGTGCCTAAACTTTTGATCATGAAGTATCTGTTAAGGTCTTGCTAAATTTGATCTTATAAATTATAGTACTAAGAGTATGCAGAATATGAAAAATCAAATATTCTTGCATTAGGTTCTGGACTCAAGTTTCTTCTGGTCCCAGCAGATTTCTATTGTGCTACATACTCATGCTAAATCTGAAAGTTTAAGGCAATAAAAGAAGAAATACAGACATGCTAAATAATGTTGTTCTAGTGAATGGCAAACTGTAGTCAATACGACAGTTCCATTCCATAAGATTTTAATGGAACTGAATATTCTTCTTGTCGAGTGGCATCATAATTGTCATTGTGTAGCACAATGGATTACTTATGTGTTCAGGGTGATGCTGTCGTAAACGAATGTACTGTATTGCCATCATATAAAAGAACAACACATATAATAATGTCCAGTAGGTAATACTTGATAGTGATGATAAACAAATGGCACTGGTTTATGTACTTATCATTTTATCCTTTTTGATAAGTGCACTCCCTTTTATATTTGTAGATATGTTTATTGTAAAACTTTATGGTGTAACGGCAGTTATCTCATACATCCAGTTTATATTTCCTCTCTTGATTGCATCATTCTGTCTGGGACTTGATTTAATTTTATGTCATTTTGTTCATCGTGGTCCTTCCAATGGGACAAGGTGTGGAGGAATAAGACAGTGATATTTGTTGACACTGTGTCAGCCTTACATAATGTGTGTATTATTGTTTTAGTTATAACAAAATAAGTTTTAAGAGTTTTAAAAAAATAAAAAATGCTTATAGACTCATATTTTTTTATTTATATACTTTTATTATTATTCATACATTAAATTGCTATACATCATTTAGATTGTGAAGAGACTTTACCCAGCATGATATACACCTCAGTTCAGGGTTTAAAGAAAAATTTTTTGTACAGCTATTCAATGTATTTGGGTTTTAATTTGGTGCTAGTATAAAAAAGTCAAAAGTTTTAAAAATTAAAATGTTTTGGGATTAGCAATGGCATAATGATTATATCACTGGACTCCCATGTAATCAACCATGGTCCAAGGCCTGGACCAGGCAGATTAAAACTCATACCAGACACGTGTGTGTGCATGCCCAAAATCACAAAAGTAGAATGGGGAGAAGGGATTGTGATTGATCATCCCCCCCGGGGGGTGATTTCTCTCTTTCTGTCTCTCTGTCTCTCCAGTGAGCACATGCATCCTATAGAAAAATCTGTTTTAAAAAAATTTTAAACTTTTTAAAGTAAAAACATTGCAGTAGATTAAGGTTAATTAGTTATTGAAGAAAAAAACTATTTTAATAACTTTACTGTAATCTTAATGTACAATGTTTATAAATCTACAGGAGTATGCAGAAATGTCCTAGGTCTTCACACTCACCACTCACTGATTCCTCCGCAGACGCTGCAGCATTTCAAGCTCCACTCATGCTAACTGTCATATGTGCATGTAATATATTTTTAGTTTTGTACCTGAGAAAGACAGAGGGAAAGTGAGAAAGCACTCCCCCACGGGGCATGGTCATGACACTATCACTTCTCCTACCTTTCTCCCTCCTTTGGTATTTTGGGAATACACATACACCTGGCATATTTCTCAAGCCAATGGGACAGAAAAAAGAACCACTTGGTCAGATACGTGGGATCCCGCTATCTTAATAGCGTACGTGGTTAAGTACATGGTATAACTACATATAAAATTATATTATTGGGCCAGCCTAGCTTGGTGGTTAAGGAAGCTACATTCAATATGGCAGACTGCACAGTTCAAGTCCCAGTGTCATCAGCCTGAAAAATACTCTGGTTACTAGTATGTGCATGCTGAAAATCCTAATAGGGAAAATAGAGAAGAAGGGATTGCAGCGTGGTCATACTCCCTGGGGTAGGGGAGGGGGTGTTTTCTCACTTTCCTTCTTTCTCTGTTTCATTCTCTTCCTCCAGTAAGTTATATATATATATATACACACACACACACACACACACACACACACACACATATATATATATATATATATATATATATATATATATTTCTTATATTTTTTTTTCCAATTTTTGTGGGGAGAGTTTTTGTTCTTTTTTGTTTTTGTTTTTGTTTTTGTTTTTTTTTGCTATGGGGTGCGTGCACTCTCAGATCACTCTCGGGATCTTGGGCATGCACACACACGTGCCTGGCATGAGTGAGTTTAAGCCACCGGGTCTAGAACTTGAACCACGGTCAACTATATGGGAGTTCAGTGACATAGCCATTATACTAACTGCTGGTCCCAAGCATAATTATATTATTATAAATGTATAATTAATAAAATGTTTGTAGCTTTATTTTTTTACATAAAAAAGACTTCATGCATTTTACTGACTTATTTTTATGCAAAACCTACAAAAAGCACAACAATCATATTAGCAAATATTTACAGTGTGTAATTCAGCCAAGAAAATTAATTAGAAAATCACAACTATCACATTTTGTTTAATTCTAATCATGTTTTATGAATTGATTTATAAAAGCTCTATTTGTCTGGCACAATGAGAAATGATTTTCCACATTATTACTTAGTCCCTTGAACAAGTCAACCTCAAACCCATGGGACTTGGCAATAGTTCATGAAAAGAAAAGCATATTGAGTACATTTGACTTCCTCAAGGACAATGTTACATAATATAAAAACGTGAATATAGGAAGGAGATGTGAAACTTAACAAGGACAAATAGATAATACTCAGCCATTCCATGCTGTTTAAAATAAGTACTTTATGAAAGGAGATTCAGAAAAGATCATCAATACCAATATTTGATAAAATACACAGAAAACAAGACATAAAATATAAATACTCACTGAGAGAAAGATACCTGGAAAGCTTGAATGCCAAAGACGCATGGAGTGAGGCAGCATAGGAGATAGAATGAGAGAAAGAGATGCCCTGTAACAGAGGTTGTCGTAAGCGGATAAAAGCCTACTCCAACAGGGAGCTCCATTTTGACCCCCTAGCCTGTCCGATATGATCCAATCACGCGGAGGCTGACCCGCCCGCCGAGCCACCCGCAACCTGCCTCAATGAGTAAATGAATTTATCTGTCTGGATTTCACGATTTTGAGATGCAACCAAGGTTTTCAGCAGGAGTTTAGGAAAATGACATTCTTCTATGTTCTACTCCAAACCATAATTGAATTTGCTTCAATCTATTTTAATTTTATTTTTTCTTCTTATCCAGCTTCTTTAAATATTCATGTTCTTTGTTGACTTTTTCCTTTGTTTTACCTTAATTATACAAATATTCAAAGTGTCCTTGCATTTGGTTTTGTTTATCCCTATATTACTACAAGTCCTACTCATCTGCGTTGCTTTACTTAGGCCTTTATATTCATTTTATGATAAGATCTTATCTATACATTTTAGGAAGTTTCTATCTTTCTATACAGCAAGATAGAAATGGTTAAATATGCTCATATTGTTTACTACTAAACTAGTAAATATGCAAAAACAAGAAATAATACTGAAATAAATAACTACAGATAAACATTTTTTTTTTTTAAGATACGTTTGCTTTAAGGATGTGCACTCATCAGAGAGACAGGGAAAGACAGAAAGAAAGCTAGAAATCATCCCCTAGGGGGATGACCATATCATACACAACCATTTCTCCTCTGTTGTCCTCCTGGGATTTTGGGCCTGCACACACACATGCCTCGCTTGAGTTTTAAGTTGCTAGGCTGCTAGGTCTGGGACTCAAACTGTGGTCAGCCGTATGGATGTCCACTGTCTCAACCATTATGCCACCCACAGGTCATAACTATCCAGTTTCAACAATTATCAACCTGTGATTGTTTTTTTTTTTTTTTTTTTTTTTTTTTCCTATATACCATATATCTGCAAATTCTCAACATGGTATCATTTAATTTCTCGCTATTACACTGTTTTCTGACAGATACATCCTTTTTAAAAATATAACCCAATAACATCTAAAATTTTGTAACGATTCTTAATTTTAGCTTGTGTTCACTTAGTGATCAAATTTCCCCAATTGTCTTAGAAATGAATTAATAAGTTATCATATGAATTCCTGGATTTCTAACATTTTACTGCATGTGTGGACAACTATATTGGTTTTAAAAATAAAAATCAGAGCCCAGCAGATGGCAAAGCAGTTAGATTGCCGGACTTCCATATGACTGTGGTTTGAAACTTGGACCCAGTGGCTTGAAACACGCTGGGCACATGTGCATGCATGCCAAAGATCCCAGGAGGAGAAAAGAAGAGAAGGGATTGCTACATGACTATTCCCCTTAGGGGGTCATTTCTCACTTTCCCCCTCACTGTCTCTGTCTCTTTCTCTCTCAGGCAAGCACACATGCACTAAGGCAAAATCTTCTCGAAAAAATAAGTAAAAAAAAGCAAGTAGTCTCAGTCCATTGTCACAGTGTGATTCCATGCTGGAGGAAGGTGTAGAGCATGACATAATAATGCTTTCCTAGATTCCAGTGTTGCTCACATAATCTGGAATTAGTAATACTACATAAGTGGAAATTGATTTCATGTTTATTCAGAAATCTTTGGAATTTGCTTTCAGGAATCTTTGAGTCATCAAATAATAGATTTTTTAAAAAGATTTTCAACAGTCTCAAACTGTAACCACCTAATTGTTTTGGCTCCAGATTGAAAGGTAGTGTTGAGATATTTAATTCTTTCATTCCAGGTGGAGAAACTTGTATTTCCTAATACACTTTGAAATATGAAAGGTCATGTGATAAATGTTTTATGTTTATAATTCTACTATTCATATTACAATTGAATATCTATAGTTCATATTATAAATAAAATAATTCTATTATGTAGCAATATTGATAATATTTACTAAACTATAAATAAAATATTTCTTTATAAATCATTAGTCTTAGGATATAGAACAAATCTCAAGAAAGTCTCTGGCCAAGCATCCCACTGCTAACGAGGTAATCTATTTAACTCGATATCTAATATATGTCAGATATACTACCACATTCTGCCTCTTTTTTTAATTAAAATGTTTTTGCCTTAAGGCTAGAGAAAGAGAGACAAAGACACTAAAAGATAAAGTGAAAAATGACCCCCCAGGTGCAATGCACACCCTGCGATCTTTTTTCTCTTTCTCCTCATGGGATCTAGGGCACGCACACACAAGCACTCAGTTAGATTTTCAAGCCACCAGGTCGGGAACTCAAACTGCAGTCAGTCACATGAGAATCTAGTCATGTGACCATTTCACCATCTGCTGGCTCCTATCTCTTAATGTATGTATATGCATTGTGGTATACATAATTTAACTTTTAAAATAAAAATATATTGCCACAATTTTTAACCTCCCTCATTTTATCTTCTACCCACGAGAAAACTAACCTCACAAAAGTTTAATTGCTTCCTATCTTTTTACACGTGGCAATAGAAATTGTATTAAAGAGAAAAATGCCAATATTTATTTCTCTATTTATGAAAGTTGAATAGAAAAACATGTATTTCAAGAGATGTTTATGTTATGAAATATGAGCACTCATTAAAAAATTAATGGAAAATGTTATGAAAAAATTGCATGATTTCAGAAACTTTTTGCAGCAAAATAAAAATAATTTAACTCCATTTTTTCACAAAATTTTTGAACTCTCCTCATATGTACTTTAGGAGATAGAGGTAAACAGAGTTGAAATTACTCAAAACTTTGCTTCTAGCTATTATAGAGTAAATGTACAGAACTAGCCCTCTTTAAATATGAATGAAGTAATTGTTTCTGGGAATTGTTAAACACGCAAAGAAATGCTAAGCCAATAAAAAAATAGAAATTACAATTGACCTACAGTACAGATTGTATTGTCTCCAAATCAGGGTAGACCTACTTGTTTGTGCCACAGATGACCGAAGTTTAATCAGATTGTGGCATTACTATGAAGTGGAGGAGTCAGAGATCTCAATTGGGGGAAGTTGAAGCTGAATGTGTGGGGTACAGTTCTGAAGAAACAACTGCAAGAAGGAGATCCAGACTTCTGTGTTGTGAATTTTTTCAAATGTTCTTGGCTGACTACTAGAATGTAGAAATGCAGAGGTGAATCATAGCTCACCACAGAATGGTTGTTACAGGCTTGAAAGCAGAATAGCACAAGGGATCAAGCAGGGTGGGGAACATTTGAACTGAAGTGTATTGAGAGTGTAGACACAAAGTTAATACATCATTAACACCTTGGGGACACAAACAAGATACTAGAAATATTTCACATTAGAATAAAGGACCAGACTCTAATGAATCCTATATTAGATTCACCCTAACCAATCTGAAAACAAAGACTCTAAGTTTAGATGTTGAGCGGTTTATAAAACATACTGAACATCAAATAAAATGAAGTCTAAAACAAGGCCTACAAAAGTTGGAGATGATGGGACCAGCAGTTAGCGTAATGGCTATGTCGCTGGACTCCCATGTAGTCGACCGCAGTTCGAGTCCCAGACCCGGTGGCTTAAACTCATGCTGGGCGCGTGTGTGTGCGTGCCCAAGATCCCGAGAGGAGAATGGAGGAGAAGGGATTGCTGCGTGGTCATCCCCCCTGAGCGGGTGATTTCTCACTTTCTGTCTCTCTGTCTCTCTCTGTCTGTCTGGCGAGCACACGCACCGTATAGCAAAAAACTCTCTTAAAAAAAAAAAAGAAAAAGAAAACAAATATTTTCATACAATGCACATGCATATGCACAAAAAATCCTCCTCCAAAAAACCACTATTGCTTATTCTGATCTAATGAAATTGAAAATTTGAACTCTCCATAATATAATATGTAGATGATTAAAAGCACACAGCTGGGAAAAAAATGTTTGCAAGTATCGATCAAAGAACTTTTGTCCAGAATATGAACAGAACTTGTATAGTTGGGTTTCTCTTCAGATCATATAAAGTTCCACCTTTTATTAAATAACTGTTACAAACTAATAATACAAAGACAAGTAACCCAGTAAAAATGGGCATGAACTAGAACAGATGCCACACAAAAGATAAGTAGAAATGACCAGAACACATACAAAAATAAGTATAGAATCCATTGTTTTAGTTAGCAGAAACTAAAACAATGGAATATATACTGCTTAGCAATAAAATCCAATAGACTCCCTAATTGAGATAATACATAAGACTTGAACAGATTATGCTGAGTAAAAAAAATTCTATGATGAAAATAAAATGTACATCTATATAATATCATATATATAGTTTCTAGAACAAGCAATAATTAATCTGTATTGATATAAATCAGATCCAAGTTTGCCTGAAATGGGGTTGAAGCAAAAGTTGAGTGTAAAGGTGCATATGAAAACTTTCTGTGATGAAGAAAAATATTCTATATCTTGATTTAGGTCAGAATTACTTTTTAAATTTTATTTTGGAGAGGCTTTTGCTATAGGGCACGTGCACTCACCAGAAAGACAGAGAGACAGAAAGCAAGAAATTACCCCATGTGGAGGATGGCCACACTGCAATCCCTTCTCCTCCATTCTCCTCTCAGGGTCTTGGGCACACACGCACAGGCACCCGGTATGAGTTTAAGCCACTGGGTCCAGGACTCGAACCGTGGTCAGCTACATGGGAGTCCAGAGACATAGCCATTAGGCTAACTGCTGTTCCCAGAATTATTTTTTTGAAAATTGAATAATATTTATTTATCATATTTTTTTGACTATAAGTAAATCATACAACCAATATATTTGAAAGAATTTCAGGAACGATTTGAGAGCAAATGTTAGAATCATGAATAATATGCTGTAGTACTTTAAATTTTAATATAGAGATTCACTTTTTAAATTAGTTAATATTCACAACTGCTATAAGTAATAAGCACTGCCATTTGGGAACACAGACTATAAAATTGTATTCTAAAGAGGTTTATTTGTCTCAAGACTCTCATCTAGTACCAGAATTATGTTAAATTTATTTATCTTAAAGAGATAATCAATTGATGAGATGAGCAGATGGCATAGCAGTTTCATTGCTGGACTCCCACATGGCTGACCACAGTTTGAGTTCCAGAGCTGGTGGCTTGAAAATCATACCAGGTGCATGTCCATGATCCTGTTAGGACAATGGAGAAGTGACTGCAGTGTTTCCATCCCCCCTGGAGGTGATTTCTCACTTTCCGTCTCTCTCACTGTCTCTGTCTTTCTCTCTCTCTCTGGCAAACACAGTGCCCTAAGGCAAAAACTGAAAAAAAAAAAAAAAAAAAAAAAAGATAGTCTATTGAAATAAGTTATGTTTACAGTGTATAAATTGCTTTGTATACAAGTAATTTCCCATTAGTCATTTTTCTCTAAACTAATAAAGACTAGTTTTCCTACGTATTATTTTATGACGATCATTTGTGTTTCCATGATGAGTGATGACAAAATTGTTATTTGGATTGTGAACTTTCTCAGGGATGGAGGAAAATGTAATTATGAAAATTATGGTAGAATAAATTAGGGAAGTTGAACTGTGCATTTTTAGATAAACAGCTTGAAGAAACTCAGCTGTTGACATGACTGTTTTAGGTACGATAGGGATATGTATATTTTAAAATTGAGTTTATAATATATTTAATATTTTTTCGACATTATCTTGTTAATTTACTTAACAAGCAACAGTTATCCAGCTCACAGAATATGTCAGCCAGGTGAAAATCAAAAATTGATAAGAGTCAACTTTCTGTACAATTCGCTTCTAGTCAACACTTCCACAATTAAACTATAACTAATTTCCAGTCTATGGCAGAAATTCAGTTACTGTAGTTTGCAACACAGACCATGTCAAACTAGTTTGCCTTATGCTACTTAGTTCACAATTCACAAATTTACCACTACACCCAGTTAAGTTACTGGCAAAATCTGTGCCTTGATCATCAAAAAAATAATGGACATTTTTATCAAAAGTATTCTAATTTTGTTTGTTTGGTATTTATATAGGTTTTTAGTGAAGAAAAAGCAGAATTCACATCCAAATCCATGGCCTTTAAAGACTGTTCTCTTTTTCCAGAGCCAAAATTAAATACCAGAGAGTCCTTAAAAGTTTCCAAGAGAAGTAACTTATTTCAAAGATTATATTTAGTCTTTAAAGAATAAGGAGAATTAGAGTACTTTTTTGCTAGTATTTGTAATTGATGGAGAATGTCAAGGGAAGCAAAATACCACAGGTATCAATGATTTAAGACTGTGAAGAGAAAAAAAAAAAGAGAATCAATTTTTTCTGGTCAGTCATGTGTAAAGAGGAGTGTTATTAATATTGTGCATTCAAATGGAGGACTATCTTTAGAGCGTTTTTATGTCACCAAGATTTCAGGCACACCTCTAGTCATAACAGTTAGAAATAAATGAGCCATAGTTGATCACAGAACTCATGCTATGCCACATTCACTTCAATTTTCCCGTGAGCAGATGTAGGAATGATCTTAACCAGAAGGCCAGAAGAGTACTCCATTTCAGAATTCACGACAGTTATTATAATTTCAAAAAAAGAAACAAAACAGATACCAATAACAGATGGTCTAAAAGTTACTGTGCGCATTTTATGTGCAATTGCACTAACAACAAGGTATAATTTAAACAAGTAAAATGGAATATTAAAGCTAGAGATTAGATGATTTTAATGAATTTCTCATTGAGGAGCTCCATTTATTTATGTACAAGACGATGCAAACGTGACTACAAGTTATTTGATAACTTGTAGAACATTTTATTACCCCAATAATCAACTATTTTATTTTGTATTTTATAGATTTTATTACAATTAGTATGTTTTACCACTACTTTAAACTTCAGTTCCAAATCTCTGCATAGCAAATTTCATTTCAAAGGACATTTTACAAATTTCATTTCTTTTAATTCAAAATCACAATAAAACATTTTATTAGTGAGTTTATGCAATCTGCATGTTGTTAGAAGAACCTAATATACAGCCACTATGCATGATATTTATTTATATACTTGTTAACTGTACAATAAGGATTTTTTTTCTTAAAAACTGATATTCTTCATCTTCATTGAATCAAACTAGAAATTTATGTTTCCTTTAGTCTTTTGCTTTCCTTTGACTGTCAGACCAACTTCACAACCAAAGCCCTCTCTTTATGAGACCAGATCTCTCTATTCCTAGGACAAGTCATTGACTTAGCCTTGTAACACAATAAAAGATGTCATTAATGATCTTCTTGATTAAAAATTCATGAGCCACTTTGTCTTTATAAAATGAAATAAAGGTGAAGGTCTTACTTAAGTAAGCTAAGTACCTAGAGTGAACTATTGAGGTAAACTGCCAAAAATAGGTGTAGGTTAATGACGAATAGACTATCAACCCTAGAGAGCAAACATGCCTAAAACTCATCTATGAATAGCAGAATAAATTTTCTAGAGCACTATTATTTTACCTTCTTTTAGAATTACTTTTGCTTTTCCTGTAAATCTTGTCCATTACCTATCTTTTGATCCATCTATCTGTGTATACTTTTTTGGTCAATCTTGTCACTTAAAATTTGGTCATTACTAGCAAGGTCATGATAATGCATTCAAATTCAGAGATTGGTAGGGAATCTAGTATTAAATTGCTACTAATGGTAACTTAATTTTACTGTCTCTCTCTAAAATACAAATCAGATGAATTACATTTTCAATTCTCTAAGTTATTATTTGTATATTTATACATATACTTATATATGTATATAAACTTAAGAGACATGGTTTCTGTCATCAAATTCTGTGCCTATTTAATTTTAAAACATTTTACTAGCTTTTAACGTTATATATCAAGGTAATATTGATGACCAATTATATAAATTATTATGGTATATCATACATCAAATTTTAGACTATAAAAAATTGATGTGAATTATAGTTTTTAAAAGAAAATACCATATGTTCTTTAATATATATTTTACATTTATACTGATTTTTGTAATATAAAAACTTAAAGCTGAATTTATATCATTTAATTGCAGTTAGTCCAGCTTCCTTTAAATTCATTTATATTTTTCTAAGTAATTCCCCTGTTTTGAGTGCTTTGGGTTTACTTATGAGTCAATTTTTAATCAGATAAGAGGAGATCTTTCCATTGAATTAAAGAACACATGGCAAGCAATTGTCAGGAAAAAATGTTGAGGGTGTCCTACAGGTCCTTGGTGGTCAAGGTGTTGGTACTCCCACATGGCTAACCTCAATTCAAGTTCCAGATCTGGTGGCTTGCTTTCTCGCTTTCCTTCTCTCACACTCTCTCTGTCTCTGTTTCTGTCTCTCTGTCTTTCTTTGGACTAATTTAAAAATAATAATAAATTGAATTAAATAAATAATTCTTTTTAAAAAGTTATATCAACAATTGTAGCATGCAAAAAAAAAAAAAAAAAAAAGCCTCAAAGCGTAGCCAACAGTGGCATAGCGGTAGCGAAATACTCATCAGTGTTGATAGCCACAAGGAAAATTAGGATTTTTTCCTGTGTAATTTGTACATGACAGGCATGCACACAATGCTGGCTGATTGGGAAAGGTAGAGGTTAGTGGATCATGGTGTTAGTCCTTTCTGTGGGCGCTTGTCTTCTCTTCCCTCTCTCTTTCTCTCTCTCTCTAAATCTTATGAAAGAAAAGAAGGAAGGAAAGAAGGAAAAAAGGAAATAAAAGGGGGGAGGAGAAAAGAAATTATGATTTTGACAAACAAGTTAGGCATCTTTTATTTGATTCTTGTTATCCAGACACTCAAAATAGTAGGAGATCACTTAATATATTTATGAAATACATTCAAGAGTACTTGAAGTTCATGGAGAAATCAATTACAGCTTGAGTTTATTTTGAAACAAAATTTAAATATCCATGTATAGATTTTTCATAATACAAAGTTTTAAGAATCTTTAGAAGACCCCCTTTTGTGTAATGCTCACAACTTTTCTCTCTCACATAAGAAAAGTGCGCAAGTGTTTTATTTGGTCCATTTCCTTTCTGATTAAATAATGAGTAGCATATAGGTTTTTGTTTTCTTCTTGATGGAAGAACACACCTTTTAATTATAATCCGAAACACTTTAATTCCCTGATGGCTACATCTGAGCAGCCTCTGAACTAACATCTTAAAGTTTTTCTTAATAGGAAACAACTAATGTCTAGCTGTTCAATGACTTTTCATTAACAAGGACACACTGTCATTATCAAACTAAATCAGGAAAAATTAAGTGACTAAAATAGACTTCAAAAATTCTGAATTTTTTTCTTTAACTTATAAGCATGTTTTAATCATGGTAAAGTTTAATTTTTTTTTCTTTTCCTTTTCCACTGAGTTTTCTTTCATGCTGCTTTTTAGATCAGTATTTCAGTATTGTTTTTCTCTGGAAGTGGAATCACCTATTCTTACCTCTACTTCAGTACATATCTAGATTTGAAAGAGTAGCTCCCTAGATGTTGGCCTCTGTAGCTCCCTGTGTAAGCATTTCCCAAACCAAGTCCCTGGTAATAAAATGTAAAACAAAACAGATGAATACTAGTAGATTCTGGCCAAATTGGCTTTCCAGACTCTGTCTAAGTCAATATTTCTCTGTTCTTATTCAGAACACTGGTGTTACACTCCATTACAATCTGATCTCCACTTATTCTTTGCATTATAAAGTTGAAAGTAATATTGCATATAACTTTCACACTCGCAGAATATTATTAACCTACTTTTCATAGGTAATTTTTTGGTTGCTAAAATAAATAATATCAATAGTACACCAAGAAATGCTTTATGATTTTCCTTTGTTAAAAGTCAAATCCAACAGTACAGTGATGTTTTGATACAAAGCTATTCATTTGTCTTTTAGTCCAGTAGGATTTATACCGGGGTTAATTTGTTGATCTTTATAATGATTTTTCAATATGTTACAAGGTCAGTGCCATGGCCTGACAGTTTTTACAGTACCATCTGCCTCTTTCACCTGAGTAATTGCTCCATTCCCCAAATTACACGTGTTGTAACACAGCTCTCTGACTTTGTGTCATCTTTACATCTAGAGATATGACTTCATGCCATATCATGTCCTTAGGTTGCATTGTAGCATGAATTATGAATAGAAGAGAGATTACTACCATAGCGGCAACAACTGACTTTTGGGGCTGAAAAGAATTTCACTCTTTTGATGTAGAAAGTTTAGATACACATATAGTTCATCTACAGATGTATAATATATCTGCATTATTCAAATTTCTTGAGATTGATTAACCATAAAAAGAATAAAAGTTTGAGAAACTCTGAGTCAGAGTGAGAACCACTCATTCCAGAACATTACTTTTTATGTTCTCCAAATTCTCAAGTTCAGGAACTTGTCAGCCATCTAGACTGTGTTTACAGTCATGGTCACTGCTGTGTGACTCCAAAAGTCACCACCATTTTGTAATTCCTTGCTTCACTTTATAACATTACCAAAACTACATTTTTTTCAACCAGTCTTCTTCTTAGGTTTATGAATGATACTTGTCAAATTCTGATTTAAGTACTAATATTTATTTTCTTTGAATAATGAATTGACTTCATCAAAGTTATACAATTGGTGATTTAGTCATTAGGGTTGGGATGATGAAGAAAAGTCACATGGAAAAGATGTTATGAAATACGGATCTAGAAGACAGGGAGAGGCAAGAAAAGAGTGGTGAGTCATAGTAGCCAGAAAGAATTGTGAGATATCTGTATGTTTAGAGGCAAAATAAAGAGAGGGATTTAGTCCTTTAAGAATTATATTTAGAGAAAGAAGTTCATGGGGCTAAGAGAAAAAATCTCCTCTGAAATATTATTAGGAAACAAAAACACACCTAACTCATCAAGTATTTGCATCAATATCATTGGTCCAAGCAATGGAATGATTCTTGCAATGAAAATCCTGGGTGAAAACAGGCCAAAATAATTTGGGCATTGAACTATAAACATTCAATTTACCTAAACAGGGCACATTAGAAATATCTTTGATTCTATATTGAGTTCCTTTTTGAAGACACTCAAGAAGCACAAGGGACAATGAATTCCAAAGTACTAAGGCAGATACTTAGGCAGCTGTGTATTAAAGAGCTGGCCAATCCCAGGCGGAGCATAACATCATGGATCATGAGGCAATCACTCTTGTTCCAATAAATTGGTCTTGTACTATGTTGCTCTTAAATTATTCTGCTGGGAACACAAGTCTTATACAGAGAGGGGAAAGGCCATGTGATAATATCCATTGCACAATCTGAGACTAATTTTTGACATATAATTTATTTCTTCCTGACACGATGATATTTTGGGTAATTGCCAGAGAGCAGGCAACATGTGTCTTCAATGGAGAAAGGACAGCTGCTAGGATATCCATTTTTATTGTCCCTCCAGAACCAAAAAAAGAATAATAAGCCAACATTTCTTATGCAAAGCACAGAAACACATGTGTAATTTTAGGAGAGAAAAAAATGACTTTCATGACTCTAAAAATCTGTGTTCTCTATTTTCACCTTTTTGTGGCTATTGCTCCTGCTAAATCTTCCTATACTGTGGCTACACATACTTTATAGGGTTTCTTCAACTCCTTTCCTTCTTTTCTTCAATTTATTCTGCGAAGAGTTCTCACCAGCGGTTTCCTAAATCCCAGTCCTTTCTAAAAATTTGCAGTGACTCCCATTTCATATGGTGTTAATTAAAGTTCTTCACTTGTTTTCTCCTCAGTAGGGCTTGAGTCTCTCTGTTAAACTTTATTCTATGCTTCTTATTTATTTGAATACTTTGCTCGAAGTTAGTAATTTATTGTGTTCCGAGCTTACTGCAGATATTCCTGTAACTTCCACACATCTGTTCTTACTCATTTCTGTGTTTTCTCTAATGATTCCTCTATGCAGTCTTCGCTCTGACCTGCCACCCTCAACACAAAACTGTTATCTAAAAGCTCTTCCTTGCCCAACATACGTGAAATGACAACAGACATATAACAGATAAATTATAATATTAAACTCTTCATTTCTTTTAGGACTTTCCTAACTCTTATTTTATATTTATTTATTTTCTTTATTAATTTACTTACTAAATTTAATCATTTTAGAGTAAAAATTATAATGCTTTTATTACATTCCATATTCCATTGCCTAGTAAGGAGTCCAGTACACAGAGTAAGTTACAAATAGTTGGTAAATTAAATTGTATTGGCAATATGTTACTGAACAAATTTATAAGGGATATTGCTAACTTTCACATGCATCAATTCTGCTCTTTTTGTGAACAACAATTAAGTTACACCAGAAGTCAACAAGATCTTGATAAACTTTGGGGCCATTTGATACTTCAATAAAAGAAAAAAAAATGTAATGGGTATGAACAGAAAGTTCGTAATGGTAATATCTATGGTATGCTCACAAAACAGTATATTATTAACTTCTAATAAAGTGTTCCCATACATAAAAGTATTTATAAAGGTATTCAAAGCTGTTATTTTGTTCCTTTTTTATTTTTTTGGAGAGATTTTTGCTATAGGGCATGTGCACTCGCCAGAAAGACAGAGAGAGACAGAGAGACAGAAAGTGAGAAATCAACCCCAAGTTGAATGGCCATGCCGTAATTCCTTCTCCTCCATTCTCCTCTCAGGATCATGGGCATACACGCATACGCACCCAACATGAGTTTTAAGCCACCTGGTCCAGGACTCAAACCACAGTCAACTACATGGGAATCCAGAGACATAACCATTATGCCATCTGTGGTCCCAAGTTGTTATTTTGTTCCATTTTTAATGTATCATAAAAATATATGAATTACTCCTCTGTGTTTACCGTTTGTTTAAAATTCATGACAAAATGCAGACTATCTGAAAACATGCTATGTACTTGGTATCTTTAATATATATTATCTATAGAATTGAATAAACTAGCTTGTTTTTAACACTAACAATAAGAAAAAAGAAAGTGCCCCTTGCTCAATGGGATTTCATAATCTAGGAAACAGAGGCAGGGCTAACATATGGTTAATTGCAATACACCAGAACAGAGTCTTTTTCTCTTTTTTTAAGTGAGATTTTTGCTATAGGGCATGCACACTAGCCAGAGAGACAGAGAGACGGAAAACAAGAAATCACTGCCCTGATGGATAACCACGCCGCAATCCCTTCTCCTCCATTCTCCTCTCAGGATTTTGGGCATGCACAGACATGTGCCTGGCCTGAGTTTGAAGCCATCAGGTGTAGGACTTTAACTGCGGTCAGCTACGTGAGAGTCCAGTGACATAACCATTATACCACCTACTTGCTGGTAATCAGAATAGAGTCTTAATGGAAGGCTTGCACTGAGGATTTGTAACAGAGCAGTCTCTGCTGCAGGGACTGAAGGAATGCAAAAGAGGAACTTAAATAGGATCTTGAAGAAATAGCCAAGCAAATAGCCACAGGGCAGTCTGTGCAGTAAAGAGGTGTCTATTAGAAATATCAGAATAATTAAGGTACAATTATGGTGCTAATTCAGTAAATATGCTTTCAGCTATATTTTAAAGAAATCTAAATCAAATTGATTTTATTAGTGAAGATATTTATTTTCTCACTTGGGAATCCAGAGGTATGACAGACTTCAAATACCTTAGTTCAGAAGCTAAAATATGTGATGAGTATAATTTTTAATTTTGTGTCAGCTTGACTGGGCCACAGGATACCCAGATAGCTGGTAAAACGTTTTTAGGTGCATCTGTGAGAGTGTTTTTGGAGGGGAGCTGCATTTGAATTAGAGACTGAGTAAAGAAAATTTGTCCTCACTAATCTAGGTGAGCACCATCTATTCAAGACTGGAAAATAAATATGAGAAGAAAGGATAAAATCTTTCTCTTCTTGAGCTCTTGCTCTCAGACGTGGCAGCTGGTGGCTCTTGGGCCTTCAGACTCCAGAGCTTACACCTTGTCCATGTCTTCCCTCTGGTTCTCAGGTCTTCAGTATCAGAGTGGAAGATACTGACTCACTGAGTTCTCAGTTCTTCAGACTTGAATTGAATTATAGCACTGGCTTTCCTCATTCTCCAGTTTGCAGATGGCCTTTCACAGGACTTCTCGACCTCTGTAATCACATATCAATTCCCATGATAAATATTTTTTTTCTTCATACACACACACACACACACACACACTGTATGCTATTGGTTTTATATTTCCAAGTACTATGATTAACAGACCAACACAATTAGAAATCGTGGCTCTATTCCTCCACACTTATGCCATAATGGTCTCGGATTAGCACTAGTTTCTTGTCTGTTCATTAGATAGTCATTAAAAGCATTTGCTGCTTTTTTTCTTATTCATATTTAGTGTAGGTCTAATTACGAACCTTGATCTTAGCCATCTTTAGCTTAAGATTTAACCTCCCGACATTCTGTAATCGCAAAGAAATCATGCTGTGTAGCTGGTTTGAATAGTGAGCATATCCCTGGAATAATACCACTGGTGAAGGAGATGTAACACTATAATTCACACTATTGTTTATTATTCACGTGACCAGGGAATGGGGTCATAGGCTTCCCATTACCATCTACAACAGTATGTGTAAATAAAGAAACCTTCCAAATAAATATTTGAGAAAGATGAAATAAGAAATATCCCCAATACATAAAAGAGACTCATTCTGGGGACCAGCAGGTGGCATAGTGGTAAAGGTGCTGGACACTCCGACATGGGTGATCACGGTTCAAATCCTGGACCTGGTGGCTTGCTCTCACTTTCCCCTCTCTCCCTCTCTCTGTGTATGTGTGTCTGTCTCTCTCTAGTCAAAATAAATGAATGAATAAATAAAATTAAATAAATCTTCTTTTAAAAAAAGACTCATTCTGAGGCTTGAATAGTAATGAGGAACCACTTAATAGTAATAAGAGTCTTATTTTGGATTTCCCAATTAATGCCTGAATCTGTAAAAACATTTCATTAAGGTTTAAAATAATCAAAAGGCAATTATTCTTGTTAACTAATTTTCTACAAGTGTCAAATTATATTTTTATGTTGAGTGTTACTTTTTGAATTTAAAATTTTTAAATAATTATTTTATTTAAATTTATTTATTTTAATTTGAACAGAGAGAGACAGGGTGAGTGAGGGGGCAGGGGGAAGAGAAAGCATGCCGCCAGGTCTGGGACTTGAAACATGGTGGACCATATGGGAGTCCAGTGCCCTTAAATACCATACCACCTGCTGGCCCCTCAATTTTCATTTTTTTAATTTAATTTTTAATTTTGCATTATTCTTTATGTCATAAGTTTGTTCTTTTATTCCAACTAAATTAGAAAGGCCTGGCTTAAAATCAAATGAGCTTTTCTTTTTTTTTGGGGGGGGGGGGTTTGCTATAGGGTGCGTGCGCTTACCAGACAGACAGAGAGAGACAGAGAGACAGAAAGCGAGAAATCACCCCCCAGGGGGGATGGCCACGCCGCAATCCCTTCTCCTCCATTCTCCTCCTGGGATCTTGGGCACGCACGCACACGCGCCCGACGTGAGTTTAAGCCACCGGGTCCGGGACTCGAACCGCGGTCGACTACGTGGGAGTCCAGCAACATAGCCATTACACTAACTGCTGGTCCCAAAATCAAATGATCTTAATCTTATCACAACATTATGATTCAAACAAATTGCTTCATCAATCTGCTTACTAATTTTTTATTTTGCTATCTCCTACCTCTTATACCTCCAAAGAAGGCTGATATTGATTAATCAGGTCAAAGGGCAGAATAGAGATGGTTAGACCTGGCAATGGACATGACTAATATAAATATATGATATTTTTAAGAATTTTGTAGTACACATTTTAAAATTACACTCAAAAGGATGTGAATCAATGTATCCTCCTCTCGTGTCGACAGATTTTCATAATACTTTTGTCTCCTATAAGAATACTACATTGGGAACCAGCAGTTAGCGTAATGGCTATGTCGCTGGACTCCCACGTAGTCGACCGCGGTTCGCATCCCGGACCCGGTGGCTTACAACTCACGCCAGGCGTGTGTGTGTGCATGCCCATGATCCCGAGAGGAGAATGGAGGAGAAGGGATTGCGGCGTGACCATCCCCCCTGGGGGATGATTTCTCGCTTTCTGTCTCTATGTCTCTCTCTGTTGTCTGGCGAGCGCACGCGCCCTATAGCGAAAAACCTCTCCAAAAAAAAAGAAAATTACTTTAATTTACATAACTGATTACAGACAGATTCTTGTTCATCTCTTATTTGTGTAATGTATATGATGTGACCTTCTTGGTCTGCCACTTTAATGTAAATATTAAAAAGAAATTCAGAATATCAAAAATGGGTACTGAGAATTGTCTAATCTTAGCCTATCAACAGAGAAGCAATTTATACAAGCAATATTCAAATTTAAAGCCAAGAAGAAAATTAATAACCAATTTATAAATCTATACCAGAAAGAAATCATTGTCATTGTCATTAATTTTCACATGTACTTTTCAGTTTTTTCAGTTAATGAAGAAAAAGGAAATAGGAGAAAAAATCTCAGCATGGTTATCTCAATTATTAAGAATCAGTTTGAAGTTACAAAGTTTAGTTGGTTTTAGTTGGTAATAAGAGGAAGGTTTTTATTTTAATACCACTCTTGGTGTTCAAGAATTCTAGGCCTTCAGTTACATAATTCGTCTTGCTATCTCTGATAAATAATTTATGAAAATTAAAAGAGGAAGAACAGACAGTTAAAAGACAATACAAAAAATGCATTGTGGATATATCTGGATTCCACATAAAATGTTTTATGACAAAATGACACATGGATTACTTCAAGACAACAATCACTTTACTAATTTGTAGGCATGATCAATTTAAGAGCATTAATGTTAAATCTGTGATGGAGATTATTATTAATATCCTGCTTAAATTAGGTCAAGAAGTTGCTCAGAACTTCAGAACAGTATGTTCTGATGTTTATTTAGGTTTTTACTATAGAGGGCATATGCTCATGAGACAAAGAGCGACAGAGAGGGAAAGTAAGATATCACTCCCCAAGATGGAGGGCCATGCTGCAATCCTGTCTCCTCTACTTGTCTCCTCTACTCTCCTCTACTTGTCTCTTCTACTCTCCTCTTAGGATTTTGGGCATGTACACACACACATGCCAGGCATGATTTTTAAACTGCCAAGTCTAGGACTTGAACCATGGTCAGCCATGTGGGAGACCAGAGTCTTAACCACCTGATGGCCCCCAGAATAGTAGTAGTATAAAATTTCACCCACCTGTAGATACTAAGAACCTGTATTAGGATTCAGTGGATAATATTGAATTAAAAGTGTGTATATCTGCCAAGATCAGACTTATGCATTTTATATTTTTCAGAAATTCATCTGGTGACATCAAGTTGTACAGATGTTTCGAAGTAAAATATTTTCATAAAGAATATCCTCTTCTCTGACACTTGATATTAGAATTGCATAGAACAATTACATTTTATTCTTATTTAACAATGACATATTCGTCAAGATTCTACCACAAATTATTTCTGTATTTTTGCTGAGTACTTGGAAGTTTTATGTCTTAAGTTATATCTTTTAGTTTGATTTTTCCTCATTATTGCTAAACAAATTCAAATTTTAGAGAAATGAACAAAATGTAAAAACATACATATAACAATAAATATATTATTATCATTTAAAATTGTAAATTTCCCTGCAATATCTCTCTCTCTCTCTCTTCTCTCTTCTCTCCATCCTTTTTTTTCTTTTTTTTTTTTTTTAGAGATTTTCGCTATAGGGCACATGCGCTCGCCAGACAGACAGAGAGAGACATTAGAGACAGAAAGTGAGAAATCACCCCCCAGGGGGGATGGTCACGCCATAATCCCTTCTCCTTCATTCTTCTCTCGGGATCTTGGGCACGCACACACACGCGCCCAGCGTGAGTTTTATGCCACCGGGTCCGGGACGTGAACCGCAGTTGACTATGTGAGAGTCCAGTGACATAGCCATTACGCTAACTGCTGGTTCCCTCTCCATCTTTTTTTATGTGGTAATCAAGACTTCTTCACAAACAGAAATATAAAGCTTGTACTGTACTGTCATTTAATAACAGAAGTTCCAGTTAGTTCGTAGTATGGTTATAGTTCTCTTTTCTTAAGGAGAATAAGTTTTTGTTTCTTTATCTTTAAGCAGAGTCTTGATGAGTTGATATGAATATACACACATTTTATTAAAAAGCCCTCATTAACAGCTTTATTCAGAATAGCATAGGTAAATACATTTGTCCCTCTATATTAGCAATCGTGAGTATACTCGAAAATTTTTGTTAGCTGATGTAATAACTATGTGTACATACCTGACAAATATGTAATATTTTGCATTCAATGTGCCTGTCATGCTTCAAGATCATAAGAAAACCAAACTTTTGAACTATTCCAATACTAACCCTACTGGTTATGAAATAACCAAAGAGGGAAAATAACTGTGTATGGTGAATAATATTCTTTCTAATA
The DNA here is from genome assembly GCA_026018925.1 of Tupaia tana. Taxonomy (NCBI): domain Eukaryota; kingdom Metazoa; phylum Chordata; class Mammalia; order Scandentia; family Tupaiidae; genus Tupaia; species Tupaia tana. The sequence goes on from JAKSZU010000001.1 coordinate 50,647,922, forward strand.
TGTACTTTAAAAATACTTTAGCAAATAGTGTATTATTCGTCTATCTATATCTCATTTCTTTATTGATATTCTTACCTATATTCCATTTATTTTCATGTGAAACAGTCACACACATGCAAAGGAAGTGGTCTCAGGTAACTGAAATAAAACTAAAGACCATGTGGAATAAAACTTTTTCAAATTGAAAAACCTATCCAAGAAAATGAACTAGGTAGAGTAGCTCACAATTTATAGCACGTGACTGGTAAGGATGTTAATGATAGCACTTCAGGAGTAAGTGAAGATGGAAAACATCTGCTTCTTTCACACTCCCTGAGAGAGCCTCCTGAGACAAATGACTCAGCCACTTTGAGCTAAGTGCCTCTTCTCAACAGATTTCTAAAGGGAAACCTAAGTTTTCTGCAGAATAATAATGATAAACTATGAACATTTTGCCTGTCTCTAGTGGATATCATAAAGAAAGATCATTTTGATTTCTTCAATTATAAAACAAAAATAAATTATCTTTGAAAGTAAATTGCCTATTTATTTTTCCTGAATAAACTGCTGGTATGTGGTGTATATAATCTTATGCCGTTTATTCTCTCTCTCATTCTTTTTTGTTGTTGTTGTTGTTTCCTGCCTGGAAATAAAGGGACTTTTAGGTATTTAGTAAAACAGTTACCATGTTAATAGGAAAAAACAAAAAAACTCACCAAATCAAATGTCTTTATTAGCATTTTTACATTATCAATATACACTTTGATATTTATTTGTTATTCTTATTGCCTGCTTTACAATCTCATCATTGTGTTCAATAGAAAAATAAGATCTTGGGACCAGCAGTTAGCGTAATGGCTATGTCGCTGGACTCCCACGTAGTCAACCGTGGTTCAAGTCACGGACACGGCAGCTTAAACTCACTCCAGGCTCATGTGCGTGTGTGCCCAAGATCCCAACAGGAAAATGGAGAAGGGATTGCAGCGTGGCCATCCCCCCTGGGGGGTGATTTCTCACTTTCTATCTCTCTGTCTCTCTCTGTCTTTCTGGCAAGCTCACGTGCCCTATAGCAAAAGCCTCTCCAAAAAAAAAAAAAGAAAGAAAGAAAAATAAGATCTCACACATATTATAAACTCTGAAGTTAGACATGCACATGCTTGCATGCACACACACACACACACACACACACACACACACTAATTCTCAGGAAAAGCATAATCAGTAGTTGAATCAATTATTCTTAAGCATTCCTTATTAGTATGTCCTGCCAGAGCCTAAATTCTTCATTAAAGGAATACTTACAGACAATTACGTCATTCTCCGGATATGTGCCTTGGTTATGTAAAAGTAAAAATGCTACCATCTAAAAGCAAATTACTTTTGCCTTATGTCCCAAAAATATTTTACTGCTAGTTGAGAATACTAAAAAGTGGCTAAATAATATATATATATATATATATATATATATATATATATATATATAAATATAAATATATATATATTCATTGTTTGAGAAATTCATACTGTTTATGTATATATATATATATATATACTTTACTTTTTAATACATTCAAGCAATTTATTTCATTTCAGCATGCAAAATAAAGTTTTTCAGCCTGATTACACTATATATTATTAGTCCGGTTAAAGATATTTTCCTACACGTTATTATCAACACATATTTTCATTTTTGTGTCCCTTAAATGCTTTGCTTCTTTCCGACTTTTAAATACAATGAGTATACCTCTTATCTCAAATTTATTTATCTTACTGCCTAAAATACTTCTCTAATGTAACTTGTTACATCAGTTGAGATTATAAATTCTAAGAAATGTGTTGAATATAAGTTAGAAAAAGAAAAAAAGAACTGTCAATGGCATTACTTCTCTTTATCTCTAGAATTTTCTTCTACATGAGAAGCTTTTTTTCCTAAATAAACTATTTTATGTAAGCTTTGCTATTTATTATATTGTGATTAATTAATTTACTTGGATAGGACTTGGATCTTGTTACTAAGAGTTCATGACCTTATGATAAATTCATTACGTTGTAGAAGACAGAATCCTTCTGTTGTAAATAGTGACGGTCCCAAATCTACTCTCCTTCACCAAAGAGAGAAAAGGTATTTAGACCTTTTCCAGCTGTCTGAAAATTGTATAAATGTCTTTAATATTAATGTGCTTCTTTTACTTTTAATATTCCACAGAGAACCTAATACCAGAGGTCAGTTCCTCTGCTTCTGTAATGAAACCTAGTCTTGTTAAATGTTGTGTAAAACTACATCTTTTTGCCTTTTCTCCTTTGCTGCAACTAGAATGTAAATTGCAATACATGTACATACTAAAACTTAAAGAATTTTACCAAGATAAGGCAATTGTTTTTAGGGTAGTATCATTTATTCTTATATTATTATGAAACAATGGCCTTCAGTATTCATATGACAAATTAAAAGCTTACTAAGTGAAACAATATAATAAATGCCCAGGCAGAGTCCATGTATTAGTTACATATTAATTTTTTAAAGAATTATTTATTTATTCATTCATTCATTCATTTTAATTTGTCCAGAGAGAGACACACAGAGAAAGAGAGAGAGAGAGGAAAGTGAGAAAGCAAGCCACCAGGTCCGTAACTCAAACCATGGTCGGCCATGTGGGAGTGTCCAGCACCTTAGCCACCATGTCACCTGCTGGTCCCAACATACTAATTTTTAAACTTTGTTTTCTTTTTTGCCATAAGTCACAGGTGCTCACTAAATGAGAGAAAAAGAGATGGAGATAGAAAGAGAGAAAGAACATCAGAAATCAATTCCTGGAGGGGATGGCCATGCCACAATCCCTTCTCCTTCTATCATGTTCTCGGGGTTTTGGGCATGACACAAGCCCCGTGTGATTGTAAGCTGCTGGGTTTGAGTCTCCAACCTCAGTCAACACATGGGAGTCCCACACCTGAACCACTAGTCCAATAACTGGCCCCTAAAACGCTAAATCTTAAAAATATGTTAAAATAATGAAAAATGAGAGTATGTTATAATTGTTACTCGGATATTTTCTGATATGCTTAAATCACAAAAATGATTACTTCTATTTCTCTGTTTTTCTATTTTGTGTGTGTGGTATGTTTAATTTGATTAGTGGATTTTAAAATAATAATACAGATAGATAGGTAGATAGAAAAATAGATTTAGATGTATAAAGAGCCAATCATTCATTTAGTCACTCAAAATTATTTCTTGATCACTACAATGTAACATGAATATCATGAAGAGTACAACTTACCTATGTAATAGCATTCATTTAACAAATATTATTAATTGTGAACTTTCCTAGGCCATACCTGAAAATAGTGGTATCATGAGTAATTATATATTGTCTGGAAAATATTAAATATTTTTTTAAGTCTGAAGTTTATAAGAATTTATTCCAAACTGAGGATAATTTTCTTCTTTTCATTAACAATCCTAATCTCTAAGAAAGATAGAGTATAACATATTCTCAAAATAGAAATCGATAACTTTTATTAATATTTTTTGAGAGGTTTTCGTTATAGGGCAAGTGTGTTCACCAGAAAGACAGAGAGAGACAGAGAGACAGAAAGCAAGAAATCACCCCCCGGGGGGATGGCCACGCCACAATCCCTTCTCCTCCATTCTCCTCTTGGGATCTTGCGCATGCACGCAAACGTGCACGATGTGAGTTTAAGTAACCAGGTGCGGGACTTGAACTGCAGTCGGCTACATGGGAGCTCAGTGACATAGCCATTACACTAACTGCTGGTCCCCCCTTTTATTAATATTTTAAAGGAAGTTATTAGCAACTTAATTGCTAGTTTTCAATGTACTACATTTCCACTGATCTAGACCAAAGCACATTGATTGGTTTTGTTTTTCACTACTCATCTGTATGTTAAAAGTAATTAAATTCATTTTATTTTTTACTTTTACAAGTGCTAGAAAACACCTGTTACCATGTATATTTTCTTTATTTTACAAAGTAAGCATTGTAATTTAAATATGATTAAAGATTAAATCTTAATCGGTGTTCCCAATAGACTTTAAGATGTATTATTAGCTGTTTAACTACACTTGCACTAGGCAATTATAATATTAGCAGCTAGCATTTATTGATTGTCATTCATGAGCAGATGCTTGCCTAAACTGTAATCCTCAAAACAACCCAGTGAGAATATAATGACACATTTTATAGATGAAGAAATCAAGGCTTCAGGGATGGAAGTAACTTGCTAAATTTAACAACATCTAGTGTGTTTAACATCAAGAGTTGAATCTGATGTAATGGAATCAAATTCTGTTCACCACATCCTGCTGACTCCCCACAACTGCAGGGTGTGCTCCTCCTGTGCTTTGCATATTGAAAGGTGGTACTTGCACCCTTGAATACACTCAGAAAGTAATGGGGACTGAAAGCTGCATGGAATTCATAATAAATTACAAATTATATTGATTCACAGCAATTCAAAAAAAAAGTGACTGATTTGAACAAGTCTACCATATGAAACTTCTGTACTATCCCTATATTTCTTGAGATTATTTAAACTTTATACTTTTAAATAAATAGGGTCTAACTGTGACATGATCTGCCTGCTTCAACCTCCTTAGTAGCTGGGACTACCAGTGTTCCAGGTCCCATCTGGGGCCTCAGCCCGTCAAGTAACAGCTTCTACCATCGTGTGCTTTTGTGGTCAGGTCTATTTAAATTTTAATATATGTGTGGCTATCTGAGAAAGGATACAGAATTTGTACCATTGAAGGGTAGAATATACATAATCTCAGCCAGATGTTCCAGCCAGCAATGAAATGCAATTTCATTCACAAAAATAGGGATGGCAGGTCCAGTTCTTCAGTTGCTCTTATGGAACCGTTGAATAGAATGAAAACTGATGGTTGCGAGTGATAGTGACAACAGTTCTTCAGGGAGTAAATTATGGAGGAAGAATAGAAAACTATACATTTAGTCCTCAAAACTGGCTAGGGAGAGGTTGTCCAGGACAAAGCAGAAGAATAAAAATAGACAGCAAATGAGAAACGAGCTTGTCCATAGGTAAATGGAAGGGTAAAAAGTAATCCAAACTTTATAAAAGGAGGATTAACTTCACACTATTTGCTACAACCCATAAATAGATATCTAAAAGTCACATAGTCATGTTTAGTTGTGCTGCTATAATTAAAAGGTCACTGGGGTGTGAGAAAAGGAATTAAGGGAAAAACTATAGAGGCAAGACAATTATGGGACAAAGAAATGGACGATTATCTGTGATGATAGTGTGTACCTTCAACTGGACTGGGGTGAAGTATATTCATGTTGAGTAAATTCAGCTTACAAGCTATGTGATGTATCATGATTGAGTGTATAAGATAAATTAAAATTTTAAAATATTTTAAAAATATGGGGCTAGCAGGTGGTATGGTGATTAAGGTGCTGGACTCCTATATGACTGACTGCGATTCCAGTCCCAGACTAGTTGGCTTTCTCTTTCTCTCTCTGACTCTGTCTCTCTCTCTCTCTTTCTCTCACTGTGTGTGTCTCTCCCTGGTCAAACTGAAGTACAATAACAATAATAAGTAAAATAAACAAAAATTTAAAAAATAACTTTTAAATAGTCATTGGGATATTTGTTGAAAAAGAGCAAGAAATCACCCCCAGGGGTGATGGTCACACCGCAATCCCTTCTCCTCCATTCTCCTCTTGGGATCTTGGGCACGCATGCACACACACCGGGTGTGAGTTTACACCACCAGGTCCAGGATTTGAACCGCAGTCGACTACGTGGGAGTCCAGCGACATAGCCATTATTCTAACTGCTGGTCCCGAAGTAAATAATTCTTTACGTAAAAGGAAAGATAGATATAAGAGTTCCTGTCAAGTGGCATAGTGATTAAAACAGCTGGATCCTACATGGCTGTGTACATGGCTCAAGTCCCTGACCCTTGAAAAATATGTCAGGGATGTGTGACTGCAAGCCCAAAATCTCAAGAAGAGAATAGTAGAGAAGGGGTTATGACGTGGCCATGCCCCCTTGGGGGTGATTTCCCATGTTCCCTCTTTCTCTGTCTCTCCCCAGCAAGTGTACACATTCTATAGACAAAAACTAAAACAGTAACAAAATATAGAAATAAGGAAAAAATATTTAAAAGAAAAAAAGAGATTAGAACCAAAGAAAATCTAGGGAAACCTAGAATAAAAGCAAGTATGCTTGTAATCTGTAAAATCATGAAGGCCTGTGGCCAGCAGGTGGCATAGTTGTTAAGGGCTCTGGCCTCCCACATGGCTAACAATGGGTTGAGTCCTGGACTTGGCAGCTTGCTTTTTCACATTCCCTCTCTATTGCTCTTCTCTGTCCCTCTCTGGTCAAATTAAAATAAATAAATAAATAAATAAATAAATAAATAAATAAATAAATAAATTTAAATAAAAATAATTCTTTAAAAAAAATTCATGATGGGTTGGCAGGTTGTGTGGTGGTTAAGGGTGCTGATCTCCCACATGGCTAACTGTGGTCAAGTCCTGGACCTGCTGGCTTGCTTTCTAGTTTTCCCTCTCTCTCTTCCCACTGGTCAAATTAAAATAAATAGAGTTAAATAAAATAGTTTTTTTAAAAAAATCATGAAGGCCTTAGATGGAATTCATAAATTTTTATTCCTTAAATGATATAAAAAGATACTATTGATTTTTTTTGTTAGATTTTTGCTATAGAGCATGTGTGCTCACCAGAGAGACACACAGAGAGAGATAGAAAGTGAGAAATCATCCCCCAGAAGAGAGGACTACACGACAATAACTTTTTCATTCTTCTCTCGGGATTTTGGGCACACTCACATACATGCCCAGTGTGAGATTTAAGCCACAGAGTCCAGGATTCAAACCGTGGTCGCCTACATGGGAATCCAGCAATGTAACCATTAGACCATCTTCTGGTCCACTATTGAATCTTTTAAAAACTATACTTACGGACAAGCGAAAGAAATTTAAATTTGAATATACATTTAAATACTTACTAAGTGTGAAAATACATGTATAAATGTAAATTTTGAAGATATTTGGGATCTTTTTAATCTCGAGAGATTATTTATTTATTTTCTTTTTGGAGAGGTTTTTGCTATAGGGCGTGTGTGCTCACCAGAAATACAGAGAAAGACAGAGAGATAGAAAGCTAGAAACCACCCCCCCAGGGGGGATGGCCACGCCACAGTCCCTTCTCCTCTCAGGATCTTGGGCACGCACGCACACGTGCCTGGCTTGAGTTTAAGCCACCGGGTCCAGGACTCGAACCGTGGTCAACTACATGGGAGTTCAGCGACATAGCTATTATGCTAACTGCTGGTCCCTAATCTTGGCAGATTATTAATGAGACTACACAGAAAATAGATACTTGGCAAATACTTCCTTTAGTATGGCAAGATATATGAAGATGCATCAGATTGGAAATGGGCTTCACTAAATTTATTATTCTTTATATACTTACATAAAAGTATGTAAACATTACTAAGCCTTGAGTATCTGACCTTTGAAAATAATTTGTGGGCATTCTAATAATAGTGCTCAAGAGGGCAGACCATTTTTATTCTAAGTCACTATTCTTCTATCATTATTGTCAAAATAAAATGAAACACGATTATTCTAGAAGAAACAGAGTCTAAGAATTATGAAGCATTTGGATGAATTACTCAAAGTCAGGTGGAATGGAGATCACTTTATATTTACTAAATTACCATCATATTTCACATTACTGTCCACATAAACTTCTCATAAAACGTATATTTGTTAAAGTATATATTTTGACATCAAATAATATATAATTGGCTTCCCTGCTTACCTCTTGATTTATTTAATTTTAAGCTAATTTTAGTTGGCATATAGCAATTGTATATATTTACAGATAGAGTTTGTTAATACATACACAGTGCGTAATAATCGAATCAGGACAATAAACATTCATCAGCTCCAACAGTTACCATTACTTTGTGTTATGAACATTCAAAATCCTCTCTTCCAAGTATTTTTCAATATGCATTGAATCATTACCAACTAAAGTTGCTCTACTATGCTACAGTACTCTGGAATTCATTCCACTTATGTACATTTTCTATTGTTCTGTGAACCAAATTCTCCCTTTCTCTCTGCTCCCCTCACTTTCTCAGTTTTTGCTATGTACCATTTTACTCTACATTCCCATGAATCATGTCACTTAGTTTCCACTAGGGAGTGAGAACATAGAGTACTTTTCTTTCAGTGTTGACTTACTAATAACAAAAAAAACCCTTATTAATAATAATAAGAAAAATTAAGTTGACTTATTTCATCTAGCATTATTTCTTCTGGATCTATCCATTTCACATGAAATGACTGACTTTCATCCTTTTTTATGGATGAATATCATTCCATTATGTAATTGTATACTATTTTCTTTAATCATTCATCCATTGTTGGGCACATAAATTGGTCCCATATCTTAGTAATTATAAGTAGTGTTACAATAAACATGAAAATGCAATGTACTTTGACATATGGACCATTCCTTTCTGTCACTAGTGGGATTTGTGGATCATAAGATAGTTCTATTTTACATATTTTGAAAAATCACCATACTTTTTTCCATAATGGCCTTACTAATTAACATTCCTACCAACAGTTCATGAGAGTTCTGTTTCTATAATCTTCCTAGCACTTGCTATTCTTCTTCTTATTATTATTTCTATTATTCTTATTATTATATCCATCTTATTTGGATAAATTGATATCTCATTATGTGCTTTATTTGCGTTTTCCTGGTGATTAGTAATTCTGAGCAATTTTGATGTAGTTATTGGTCATTCCTATGCTTTTATGAGAACAATGAGATCAATTGTTCATTTTTTAACTGAATTATTTGTTTTTTCTTAGTGGTGAGCCATTTGAGTGCTTTATATATTCCGGCTACTAATCGCTTGTCAGATGTATACCTTGCAAATATTTTTCCCATTATGTACGTTTTCTATTCACTCTGTTGACTATTTTATTTGGTGTGCAAAAGCGTTTTGGTTTGATATAGTGCTACTTGTCTATTCTTGGTGGTGGTGGTTATGCTTTTGATGTCTTGTATTAAAAATTATTTCCCTTGGGGAACAAGCAGTTAGCGTAATGGCTATGTCGCTGGACTCCCACGTAGTCGACTGCGGTTCGCGTCTCGGACCCGGTGGCTTACAACTCACGCCGGGCGCGTGTGCGTGCATGCCCAAGATCCCGAGAGGAGAATGGAGGAGAAGGGATTGCGGCGTGACCATCCCCCCTGGGGGGTGATTTCTCGCTTTCTGTCTCTAATGTCTCTCTCTGTCTGTCTGGCGAGTGCACGCGCCCTCTAGCAAAAATCTCTCAAAAAAAAAAAAAATTATTTCCCTTGTGCCAGTTAATGATATGGATGAAGTACATGGATCCCACGTGGACGGGGTAAATGGATCCCCACATGGCACTCAAACAACAGCACTGTTTGATTCCTGGACTCAGTGACTTAAAAAAATACGCTGGGAGTGTATGCATACATGCTCAAAATCCTGAAAGGAGAACGAAGGAGAAGGGATTGGAGTGTAGCCATCTCCCATGGGGAATGCTTGCTTTCTCTCTCTCTCTCTCTCTGTCTCTCTTTGAGCACATGACCCCTCAAACAAATTTTTAAAAATATCTTTGTCTAGGGACTGGCAGGTGGCATGGTGATTAAGGGTGCTGGACTCCCACATGGTCAACTGTGGTTCAAGTCCTGGACCTGGTGGCTTGCTTTCTCCATTCTCTCTTTCTCTCTCTCCCCCCCTCCCTTCCTCTCTCCCTTTCTGGTCAAATTGAAATAAATAAATAAAGTTAAAATAATTCTTGTCTAGACCAACATCCTGAGGAATTATTTTTTTCTAGAAGTTTCATGTTTTAGTCTTAAGTTTAAATATTTAATACAATTTTCTTTAGATTATTTTTTTGCCATAGGGCACCTGTACTCACCAGACAAAGAGAGAGAGATTATTAATATTTATATATGACAACAGATAGGTGTCTGGTTTCTTTTTGCTACATGTAGATATTCCATTTTTACAGCACTATTTACTGAGAAAACTGTCCTCATTTCCCCTGCAAGATCTTTGTCAAAAATCAATTCGTTGGAGCCATACCATGGTGAAGTGGCAAAACACGATCCCACATGGGAAGATTCCAAATTTAAACCTTCAGGACGCAAGTTACATGATGTAATACTGATTGAAAACAGAGGGTAGGTTGTGGATCTCTTTTGGGGATGCTGTCTTTCCCTTTCTTTCTCTCTTTTTCTCTCTGTTTCTATCTTTCTCTCTTAAGAAATAAATAATAAACAACTAGACCATAATGTCATTAGCTATCTTTGTGGATTTAGTTCAAGGTTCTAAATCCTGTTACACTGCTCTAAGTACATTCTTTTTTGCCGGTAGCATATCATTTGGTTACGATAGCTTTGAAGTATACTTTGAAGTCAGGTAGTGTGATGTCTCCAGATTTGCTACTTTTGTAAGAATTGCTTTAACTATTCAGTTTATTTTGCAATTTTATGTGGAGTTTATTGTTTTTTTCATTTCTGTAAAAAATACCCTTGACAATTTCATAGATTATTGCATTGAACTGTAGATCACTTTGTGCATTATCAACACTTTAACAATAATTCTTGTAATTCATAAAAAAGAAATTTTCTTCCATTTGTTCCAACCTTCTTCAATTTATTCCAACAGTTTTCTGTATAAAGGGGTTCTACAAAAAAGTTCATGGAAATTGTATATTATGAAAACAATATACATATATTTTAAAATATTTTTGTATCTAAATATAGTTTAATTCTACATTTCCTTAAACTTTTCAAGGTCCTCATATATATATATATATTTTGTTTTGGAGAGGTTTTTCACTATAGGGTGCGTGCGCTCGCCAGACAGACAGAGAGAGACATAGAGACAGAAAGCAAGAAATCACCCCCCAGGGGGGATGGTCACGCCGCAATCCCTTCTCCATTCTCCTCTCGGGATCTTGGGCACGCACGCACATGCGCCCGGCATGAGTTTTAAGCCACCGCGGTCAACTACGTGGGAGTCCAGCGACATAGCCATTACGCTAACTGCTGGTCCCAAGGTCCTCATATTTTTGACTATAGATAGTTAACCTTCTTGGTTGCATTTATTCATAGGTTTCATATTTTGTTTGTTGTTTGCTTATCTCTTTCTGTTCCCATTGCTGATGAAATTGCTCTCTTGATTTGGTTATCACATAGTTTATTACTAGTGTATAAGAGTACTGCTGATTGTTCTATATTGACTTTGTATCCTGATGTTTACTGAATTCATTTATCATTTCTAAGAGTTTTTGTGAATCTTTGGGTCTTCTCATATATATTATCATGTCATCTGTGGACATGAAAAATTTGACTTTCTTTTTTTCCAACTTCAATGCTCTTACTTTCTTTCTCTTAACTCTTTTGCTTAGCTAAAACTTCCAGTAGTATCTTGAGAAGGAATAGAGAAAACGGATATCCTTGATTTGTTTCAGTTCTTAGATGAAAAGTTTTCAATTTTACCCCATTGAATATGATAGAAGTTGTGGGTTTATCATATATGGCCTTTATTATGTTGAGATACGTGTCTTTTGTACTTAACATTTTAAAAGGCTTAACAATAAAGGATGCTTTCTGTTATTCAATGTTTTTTCTGTGTCAACTGATAGGATGATATGGTTCTCATACTTCATTCTGTTAATGCAATGTAGCATGTTTACTGATTTGTATATGTGGGATCGTCCTTTCAATTCTAGGATAAATCCCATTTGATCATGTTATTTAATCTTTTTGTGAACCATAGAATTGGTTTTCTAGTACTTAATTGAAGATTCATATATATATATATCAGAGTATTGGTCTGTAGTTTTTTTGCTTTGTGTTTGCAGAGCCTTTTTTTTTTTTTTTTTCCTCTAATGGGTATGATGCCATGTAAAATAAATTGGAAGAATTTTCACCACTTTAATTTTTTGCAATATTTTAAGAAAAACAGACATCAATTCTTCTTAAAAGATTTATAAAACTCAGCAATGAAGTTATTTGGTCCTGCAGTTTTCTATATGGGGAGACTCTTTGTTCGTCTCAATCTAATTGTTTTTATTTGTTTTTTGTTTTGTTTTGTTTTGTTTTTTGTCTCTTCAGGCTTTCTATTTCTTCCTAGTTCAATCTTGACAGAGTACATATGTTTAGAACTTTATCCGTCTCTTCTAGACTTTGTTAGGATGTAGTTGTTTAAAATAAACTCTGTTATTATTGATGTCCTTTGTATTTTTTGAATCTGATGTCCTCTTTCCCTAAACCTGGGACGTTTTCAATTTTTATGTCATGAAATAGTTTTTTTTTTTTCAATAATTTTCCCCATATCTTCTCTTTCAAATATGTGATTGGCATCTCATAGGTCACATAGGTTTTCTTCACTTTTGATATCTTTTGTTTGTTTTAGTGGTTTTTGCTATAAGATGCCTGCTTCCTGCACTCATTGGAGAGACAGAGAGACAGAAAGTGAGAAATCATCCCCCTCAGTGGGGGATGGCCATGCCGCAATCCCTTCTCCTCTATTCTCTTCTCAGGATCCTGGGCATGCACTGATACACGCCCGGTGTGAGATTCAAGTCACTGGGTCCAGGAGTTAGACTGCAGTCGACTACGTGGGAATCCAGCAACATTACCATTATGAGATCTGCTGGCCCCTCACTTTTGATACCATTATTCTTTCTTTTTGTTTGTGTTTTTTTCAAAAGTTCTGTTTTTAAATTCAGACACTCTCTGCTTTATCTTGTCTTTCACCGATGTGATGTTATATATTATCATTTTAATTTCCTCAATTGCATTCTTCATTTCCAGGTTTGCTGTTGGGTTCTTTTCAGTTGTCTAGCTCCCTGTTAAATTTCTCACCTATATCTTGCATTGCTTTCCTGATCTCCACAAATTGCTTATTTGCTTTATCTTGCATCTCATTGAGTTTTCTTAAGATCATTATTTTGAATTCCATATCAAGCATTCCTCAGGTTCCCTTTTCCTTTGTAATCTGTTACTAGTGAGTAATAATTCACATTTTGAAAAGTCATGTTTCCTATTTTCTCATGGTTCCTGTGTCCTTGCATGATTATCAGGGTACCTGGTTAAACAACTGTCTCTTCTTATTTTATGGAGTAGCTTTTATAAGGGAAGGAAGGACCTTTTCCAGTAGCTATATTCTATAGAATTAGATGGTATGTTTTGACTTTCTTTTTTCCTAGTTGGGCTTATAATGGTGTAGTCTCTATATTTTTTTTCAGTTGGAACTTATGTCAGGTGTCTTGTCTGTAGGTGTGTCTGTGGCCAAGGCTGCAAGTATAGATATAGTGACTTAGCTTTGTCGGGATAGGGACTCTCAGGAGTATGGACTAGGACCTGCTGATCCTGGGTGGATTCTGGACAGTGATTAATTGGTCAAAGAAATTGCTTCAAGAGAAGTGGTTGTAGCAGATGTCAGGTGTGCAGGTGCTGGTTACCTCAGGGTCTAAGTAGAGAGAGTGTGGAGCAATAAAGTCCCATTGGCTTAGGAGGTGGGACATAGCCAGTAAGAGCTTTATCTGGACTAGTGTCTTCTGTCCTTACACAAGGTGCACACAGTGTATAGGGATTCAGTTGACCCAATAGGCAGCATTATTAATGGTGATATCAGGGATGCCCAGGCCAGTGTTTTCTGTCCCTTGGTAGGGTAGTTGTGACATACTGAAACTACTCTTGGAGAGTAGTCATGGTCATAAGATACTGGCACAGCATGGGGAAGCCAAGATGGCTAGTGGGCATGGCCATGTTGTCTTGGGAATATGGGTACAAGCTGCACTTGATGTCTAGTCTCTGGTGGGAGAGATGGTATCCAGTTCCTGAGTCTCTTGAGTCTCAGTCTTCAGTCTTCAGTCTCTTGTAGGAAGTGATAGTTATGGGGAAGGTGACCAAAGACCTCAGTCTAAAAATGTCTGAAAATGAAAGTCTTTGTTGGGGGTCAAGGGGACTCAGTCTCTTAGAGTGTATCTACATCAATTCCCTAGGTCTCTGACTATCCTCCCATTGTAATATTCCACTTATTCACTAGAGTGCAAGATGTTGCAAGGACTCAAGTGTTAGAATCATTGCTAGCTCACTGTGCTCAGCTGCTGGGCTGACTCTCCAACCATTTGGATGAGCACACTGGAGCAACTGTGGAGCCTCAGGGATGTGGAGGTACATGGTTTACAGATCTCCAGGAAAAGGGGTACTTTGCTGTGGCTCTGCTCCCAAAATTGGGCCATGCCCTCAGAGCTTCGGTCCCAAGGTGTTTCGGGATCCAGTGTGCGTCTTTTCTGAATTAGTATACCTGCAAGGACTCTGAGAAAGTTCTGCATTTGTTTGGAGGTCTGTGAGGATTATGTGACTCTGCTGTAGCTGGAACTGCAAATGTGTAAAGAGGTATGAGTGAGTCAGGCTGGGAATGTTTTGCATAACTTTTCTCCACTATGGAACTCCCCTCAGGTCACTCACTTTATTCTTCTCTAGTCCTCCACTTCAAGTCCCTGTGCGTCAGAGGTTTTTCCTGACTTCCTTGCTGTAGTCCAGCTTTTTCTCTTAACTCCTCTATTCAAAATGTGGCTCTCTATCAATTTTATTTTTGTTTTGACCCTTCTCCATGAGAGGAATTGTATTGAATATCTTCAGTTGGTCATCTTATTTTCTTTCTTTATTTTTGAATGTGTTTGCTACATTTAAACACTAAAATAATGTCACCTGCTTTTCATTACTATTTGAATCTATAGAGATTACTGATTTTTAAACAATTAAAAGTATTAAACATAAATATAAAATAATAATTTACACATGAAGAAAGAGCAATATATTCACAATAAGAAAGTAATAAATTATGTTCAGTAAAATGAGAAACACATAAGTCTATCCTCTATTGTAAAGTCAGCTTTTCCAAAGTGCATCTTAACATTTTAGTTTCCAAAGTCAAAATAAGAAATTGGTCATACATTAAATGCCTCTGAAGTCTGTAAAAATTTAATTTCAGGGAAAAATCAATTATATTTTAATATCCTCTGGCATAAAAACCAATGTGATACAAGTTTTTCAGAATTCGTAACTATGAAAACGTTTATCACTTCTGAAGTACCACTATGTTTTGTTTTATCAAGCATCGCGAGCTAAAGAATCCATATTGTTTCCCTTGCAACCTGCTTGCTGTGGAATTCTGAATTTAATTTAAAATAAACATGCTTCACTTATTCGTTATACTTTGATAATCATGATACTTTTATTATTTATTATTTTCTTTCTACTACTAACCAAGATGGAAGAATAGTTTAATTTAGGCCATTTAATTTATTATGTGAACAAAATTGCTCTAGGTGCCATATAAATAGAAAAGACAAAACTAAAACAGGCTATTAATGAGCATCTACACTTAAGGCACAAGTCAAGCTTTTCAATAGAAAGCTCAAAATTAGTAACTAAAATGAGAAAGAAATGTATTTTTCTCTCTATGAATAATTCAGACATAAGCCATCACAAACTAGCAAGGTCGCTTTCTACCACGTCATTCAGGTACCTACATTATAAGATTAAATGACTGGAATTTGTTTATTTTTACATCTGTATGTAAGCCCACAGGAAGTAGAAAAAATAGGAAACCTTGAGAAAGTATTATACTTTATAAGGAGAAATCTCAGAAATTTGCACACATCATTTTTGCTTTTTTCCCCTTGTACTGAATTTAATCACATGACAACTCATAGCTGCAAGAAAAGCTGTAAAATAATAAAGACTACCCATGTACCTAGAAAAAATTCAGTGGATGATTTTTATATTTCTATATGAAAAAGAAGATGGTTATTGTGTAAAATTATTATCTCTGCCACAGCTTCTCTGCCTGATGTATTTCCAGTTGCCCATTTGGCCTCTATGTATAATAAGAAAGTGACAGTACTTTGTGGTGGAAACTCTTCAGTTTTATAAATATATGTGCATGGCTTGGCATTTCAGTATCACTGATTACTAGCTGTAAATAGTTGTCAAGTTATTTGGTGTTCCTAGGTTACTATGTGCTCGTAGGAAAAAAATGAATAAAATACGCAAATGATTTCTGGGTTTAGGTATGATTTTGTAACACAGTATTTTATATGATGTCAATTAATATTATTAGAGATGTGAAGCTAGCAGGTGGCATGGATGTTAAGGTGATGAACTCTTACATGGCCAACTGTGGCTGGAGTGCCAAACCTGGTGGCTTGAAACATGTTAGGCACACATGCATACATGCCCAATATCCTGAGAAGACAATGGAGGAGAAGGAATTGTTGCATGACAACCCACCCCAGGGGCGATGTGTTCTTTCTCCATCTCTGTCTTTTTCTGTCTCTCTTCAGCAAGTGCTCATGGTCAATGTCAATAACCTAGGGAAAAAAAAAAGTAAAAATTAGTATTAGAGATGTAACTGTAAATCACTTTTTGTTGAAATATATTTTACTCTTTACTCTTTATTCATTAGTTAACATAATGCATCAACTAATACTCAACCTTTCAAATATTCTTCTCTAAGGACTTACACACACACACACACACACACACACACACACCCTAGGTAAGCCTCTACCTAATAGTAAAGAAGATCATAGAAAAACTACTTCTCATATGAGAAAAGATGTACTAAAAAAGAAATATTGTTACATTTCAATTAAATATGTAGGAGCTGATGTTATAGACTAAGGATAAAATGTACATTTACTGCTTTGGCTATGTGCAATATTATAAGTCAGTTCTACTTGGAAAGCACTATTTTTCAATTCAAGAACTTGTCTTCATTTTTCCACTAATATTTGTGTTGGTTCTAATAGTGAATTGATAGAGACAGTTGAAAGAAACATTGTGAGAGTGGGAGTCACCTGCAAAATTATATACATGAATGACTTTCTCCTGTTGAGGCTGTTAGTTACTATGGTGACAATCTGCTCAAGCATTTAATGAGAAAATAGTATGGCTTACTTTTCCTTCATTTGAGCAATTAAATTTCTAATTTTAGTTGGCAAAATTATGTTTATAATTTTCTTTATAAATTGTTGATCTTTGTGTGTTTTTACATGTAAAAATGTATTGATGTTGGTAAGTCTTTAAAGTGTATGTATTTTTTTAATTTCCAAAGGTACACATATTTGCCAGAGAGATAGCACTCCCTACTGAGGCATGGTCACACCATAATCCCTTATCCTTCATTTCTTCACCTTGTTGGGATTTCTGGCATACATGCCCATGTCCTGGTGTTTTTTTTTTTTTTTTTTTTTTCTTTTAATTCTCCAGGGCCAGGATTTAAACCAAGGTCAATCAT
Source organism: Tupaia tana (assembly GCA_026018925.1). NCBI lineage: Eukaryota > Metazoa > Chordata > Mammalia > Scandentia > Tupaiidae > Tupaia > Tupaia tana. The sequence continues at coordinate 50,665,290 of JAKSZU010000001.1, forward strand.
ATAGGATCCCATTAGGATCCCATTCCTTTATTCGCTAGTCTATGAGTCCAGCTCTATTTTTTTTTTTTTTTTTAATAAGGTACATGCACTAACTAGAGAGACACAGAGGAAAGAATGTCAGAAATCATCCCCCAGGGAGGATAGCCATTTCACAATCCCCTCTCCTCCATTCCCCTTTTGAAATTTTGGGTATACTCGCACACACACTTGGTGTGCCTTCCCTTCCAAACCTCTGAGTCCAGGACTCAAATTCAAAGTTGGTCATGTCAGATCTAGCCACCTCAACCAGAATGCCATGAATGAATCTATAATACTTAATTAAAAATCAATGTTATTAAAATGTACTAAAATTGCCCCAAACATTTAGAGTAATATTTGACAACCGAATATTCCTTTAGTAAGTCCCTATATTAGAAATTATTTCTATATTTATCTATTTCTTTTAAAAAATGCATGTTTAAATAAATTGTTCAGTTAATATAGCCATTCACCATTTGGCTAACATCTTTTAAGAATGTCTTCACAAAAGAAAAATAAAACTATATGATATAATGGACAACAATACTTGCAAATTAATATTGGCCTTATTTTGAGTTTCATAACTAATTATTTAATGTACTATGTACTAATTCTCATTTATGCTGGCTCTGGAGTTGAGAATATTTTTAAATTAACTAATGGTGTTATCCTGAAGTGTTTACTCCAGGGACCAACAGTTAGCATAATGGCTATGTCACTGGACTCCCATGTAGTCGACTGTGGTTTGCGTCCCGGACCCCGTGGCTTAACACTCACGCCGGGCGCGTGTGTGTGCGTGCCCAAGATCCTGAGAGGAGAATGGAGGAGAAGGGATTGCGGCGTGGCCATTCCCCCCTGGGGGGTGATTTCTCGCTTTCTATCTCTCAGTCTCTCTCTGTCTTGAAAGCACACGTGCCCTATAGCAAAAACCTCTCAAAAAAAAAAAAAAAAATACACAGTCTGAAGTGTTTACTTCAGATTGTAAGTATATTTTGTGGTAGAGTTTATAGGTCATTGATCAGCTTTGTTTTATAAATACTGTTATTAATAATATACAACCAAGTGGAGAAATTTGAAGGAAAATGAAGTTAATTAAAACTGAATAGGGGCAGAAAAAGGTGTTGTGGTGATTAAAGGCTCTGGATTCCCACTTGGTCAACCATGGTTTGAGCCCCAGACCTAGTGACTTGCTTTCTCCCTTCCTCTCTCTCTCTCTCTCTATCTATCTATCTTTCTCTGGTTAAATTAAAAAATAATTATAACAACAAATACTAATAAAAAAGAACTCTTTAAAAAAAGAAAATTACAATAAATTAAAGTGTAGTTGCAATTAGAGTTTAGGATCTAGGTGACAGAATGGTGGCACAGAGATAAAATGCTATTTTTGTGAGACTGAATCACGTGAGAAGGTTCTGAGTTCATGTCCAGAAACCTCCCTAGTATGCTGGTGATCCAAGACTAGCTAAGGCTAAGAGTGATCGAATGGTCAAGATCCTCCTGGTGGTGCTCTCTTCTCCTTGTCTCTCCTCCTCACTATCGCTTTTATAAAATAAACTTTTTAAAAAAGAATCTAAAATCATTCCATTTTCCACAATTATGATATATTTTATCTTTCAGAATTTCTGGCCTCATTCACACAACTGAAGTTTGAATGTTTGTCTTTCTTTTTAGATGTGACCTTTTGGATCTGTTTCTTAACACAGGTAATGTGTCACTAATGATCTACCTGACACCTCTAATCCTTTTTTTTTTTTTTTTTTTTTGAAAGGTTTTCACTATAGGGCGCGTGCGCTCACCAGACAGACAGAGAGAGACATAGAGACAGAAAGCAAGAAATCACCCCCCAGGGGGGATGGTCACACCGCAGTCCCTTCTCCTCCATTCTCCTCTCAGGATCTTGGGCACGCACGCACACGCGCCTGGCGTGAGTTTTAAGCCACCAGGTCCGGGACGCGAACCACGGTCGACTACGTGGGAGTCCAGCGACATAGCCATTACTCTAACTGCTGGTTCCCGACACCTTTAATCTTTACTAATTGGTTACCTAATTCAGTCATTTGCTCTTATTTATTGATGTCATACTTTATAACTTGTGGCAAGCTTACTGTCCTTGTACCTAACTCTCCGCTCCATCATGACACCTTGTTGCTGTTTCCTCACGTGGTAGGAGGGCATAAAAAGTTGGTCAGTCTGTCCTAGCATGGTGAAAGAGATGGAAGGGCCAGACGATTCTCTGAAGCCTGTTTTATCTCAAAGACATTAAATCCCATTCATGAGAGTGGACCCTAATGACTTATGCACTTCCCCAAAAAACCCTCATCTTTTTTATGTTTTATTTTTGATTTTGTCAACAGGCACATGCACTCACTGGAGAGAGATGGAGAGATAAAAAGCAGGAAATCACCTCCCATGGGCAATAGTCATGATGCAATCCCCTGTTGGAATTTTGGGCATGTAGCAAACATGTATTTGGCATGGTTTTTGAGGTTCCTAGTCAGTACACCAGCCACACTATCTTAACCAGCAGGCCACAGGCTGGTCCCAAATCCCACATCTTAATATCACCGTAATGCGGATTAAGTTTCACCATGAATACTCAAGACTATCAGATATTCAGAACAAAGCAGAGTTTGTTTTCTGGTTCTATGAGAAGTGATGAAGTGCCACCCCATTACAGCAACACTGGGAAGGCTCATTGAATTGATATCCTATCATCCTCTCTTTGAATATCTTTCTAAATTATGATATCCACAGAAACTGTGAAACTTTGTGAATTATCAATGACCTTGCATAAACATGTATCAATAGGGTCGAACTTCCTAAAACATCAGGATTAAAATTCATAGAATCATGAATAACATTAAACTATCCTCAAAATATTAAACTATATGAGTCAGCAAGTGGAGTGGTGATTAAGGTGTTGAACTCTCAAATGGCAGACCACAGTTCTAGTCTCAGACCAGGTATCTTGAAAATCACATTGGGTATGTGTGCAGATGTGCCCAAAATCCTAAGAGAAGAACGGAAGAGTAGGAAATGGAGATTAGCCATCTCTCCTGGGAGATGATTTCTCAATTTCCCTCTCTCTGTCTCTCTCCGGTAAGCAAGTATATGTGTGTATGGCAAAAAAGAAACAAACAAAAACAAGGTAAATTTAAATGTTACTGTTTATGGGTCTAGCAGGTGGTGTGGTGGTTAAGGGTGCTGGATTCCCACATAGCCGACTGTGATTTAAATTCCAGACCTGGTGGCTTGCTTTCTTATTTTCCCTCTCTCTCTCTCACTCTGCCCCTCTCTGGTAAAATTAAATAAACAAATAAATAAACAAAGTTAAAGAAAAATAAATAAATATAGGACCAGCAGTTGGCGTAATGGCTATGTCACTGGACTCCCATGCAGCCAACCGCAGTTTGGGTCCCGGGCCAAGCGGCTTAAACTCATGCCGGGTGCATGTGCGTGTGTGCCCAAGATCCCGAGAGAATGGAGAAGAGATTGCAGTGTGGCCATCCCCCCGGGGGGTGATTTCTCGCTTTCTATCTCTCTGTCTCTCTCTGTCTTTATGGCAAGTGCACGTGCCCTATAGCAAAAACCTCTCCAAAAAAAAAAAAAAAAAAAAAAAAAAATCCCAGCAGACTTTTATATAGAAATGTGAAATTTCAGGGTCAGGTGACTTAGTGGTTATGTTAATGGACTCCCACATGGCCGACCTTGATACAAATTCTGAACCCCAGTGGCTTAATACTCACATCAGTCACATGAGCATGCATGCCCAGTATCCCAGGAGGAGAATGGAGGTAAAAAGATTGCAGCATGGTCATCTTCCTGGGGAGTGAATTTTCACTTTCCCTCTCGTTGTCTCTCTCTCTGGTAAGCACACACACCAAGCCTAAAACCATAAAAAATACGAAATTCGATTTTAAAATGTATATGATTATTCAAATGATTTAAAGTAACCAAAGCAACTTTGAAACATGTACTATAAAGTTATATTAAACAAAGGAATATGGTGATTGTGGTGATTATTTCAAAATATAAATATTTATATGTATGTGTATATATATATATATATATATATATATATATATATAAATGTATATGTATGTTTGTGTGTGTGTGTGTGTATAAAGCAAAGTATTCAGAAAGAGGTCCACATACTTGTGGTAGTTTACTTTTGACTAAAGCACAACATAATTAAGTGGAAAGGATAGTTTTTTCAATAAATGGTGCTATAACAATTGAATATCCATGTGCAAAAATAAGTTATCTGACTCACAGTTTTCATCATCTAAGCCATTCAAAGTAAATCATAAATTTAAATTAAAAATCTAAAACCCAGACTATCTATAATAAAATGTAACAGAAAACCATTCTTAACTTTGGTTATGCAAAATTTTCTCATATACACATTAACAATGTGATTAAAATATTGATAAATCTTAAACAGATATTGTTAAGTAAATGGAAGAACAAACTGTAGATTGGGTGAAAATAACTGCAAGTCACTTAGTTGATAAGGTTATTGTCCAGACTCCCAAAATGTAATAGTGTACAACAAATTCAATAAAAAAAGTAAAAAAAAATTCACCAAACAAGATCTATAGTCAGCAAATAAGCATATGAGAAAATATAAATTATTACTCATTAGAGAAATGCAATTTTTGGACCAGTAGATGATATAATGGTTTTATTGCTGGACTCCTGTAGTTGATGTCCTGGACCTGGTGTCTTGAAACTCATGCTGGGTGTGCATGCATTTGTGCCTAAAAGAATGGAGGAGAAGGGATTGCAGCATGATCATCACATCTTGCGGGGAGGGGGCTCATTACTTGCTTTGTGTCTCTCTGGCAAGCACATGCACCTTATAGCAAAAATTTCTCTTGAAAAAAAGAAAGGGAACAGCAGTTGGCATAATAGCTATGTTGCTGGACTCCCATGTAGTTGACTGCGGTTCGAGTCCCAGACCCAGTGGCTTAAACTCACGCCAAGCACGTGTGCATGTGTGCCCAAGACCCCAAGAGGAGGATAGAGGAGAAGGAGTTGTGGCATGGCCATCTCCCGTGGGGGGTGATTTCTCGCTTTCTGTTTCTCTGTCTCTCTGTCAAGCACATGCGCCCTATAGCAAATCCTCTCCAAAAAAGAAAGAAAGAAAGAAAGAAAGAAAGAAAGAAAGAAAGAAAGAAAGAAAGAAAGAAAGGAAGGAAGGAAGGAAGGAAGGAAGGAAGGAAGGAAGGAAGGAAGGAAGGAAGGAAGGAAGGAAGGAAGGAAGAAAGGAAGAAAGAAAGAGAAAGAAAGAAGAAAAGAAGCATAATTTGAAACCACATATTTTTTGAATAGATAATATTAAAAAAAAGAAAATGACTATACCAAGTGTTGACGAGAAAGTGGAACTCTCACTTCCTGCTTATGACCATATTAATCAAGAAAACCATTTTGTGAAACAGTTTTACAATTTCTCAAAAATGAACATATACCTACCATGTGATCTAACCATACTATTCTTAGGCACTTCCACAAGTAAAATAAGATAATAAATTCATACAAAGATTTATATATAAATACTTATGACAGCTATCCTTGCAACAGTCAAAATCTCTAAACACACCAAAAGTTCGTCAGCAGACGTATGGGAAAATCAAATGGCATATCCATACAATAGTGCACTACTCAATAGGAATGAAAATAAAAATGCTATTGATATTTTTTTAAAAGGTACGAATTTCAAAAATTACTATTCTGAGTGAAAGAATGAAGCCCCAAAACAACCTATTCTATACTTTAGAAAAAGTTTGAGGAAACACAAACTAATGTATTTGGACAGAAAAAAGATCAGCGGTTCTTGTGGGAGGGTGAGAGAGGAAAAGGAAGGGGGAGGGAGATTAAAGAAAGGCTCCAAAGGAGGATTAGGGGCATATGGAAGTTTTAAGGTTGATAAACATTATCCTGGTTGTTATCACAGTTTATAGGTATATAGTTATGTCAATACATATAAAATTTAACACTTTAAATATGTGCAGTTTATGCATTTCAATAAAATCATAGAGCTATTTAAAATAGATTGAGGAGAGGAGAGGAGAGGAGAGGAGAAATAAAATCAGAAACTGAAGTAAAATAATCTTACAGAGTTTTACAGATTTGATAAACAATAAAATAAAATAAAAATTAGTACTACATCATGCTACTTAAAAACAATTTTTAGAGCATGTATATCTGAATTCCAATCATAGTTCTTTACTTCTCATTGTATATTTGCCTTGGGGAGTCTAAGATTCGTTTTTAAACCTCATTTTCTTGACTAAGCAAGATTGGATTATGGAAAGGGCTTAATTAATTGTTACTGGGAATGGAATCAGCCACCTAACTGGAACCTACACAATCCAAGATATTGAATGGATAAAGTATTAGTAAAAATATTTGAATGGATAAAGTATTAGTAAAAATGTTTGTATCACTAAAGGACAACATTTCATGGCATGTTCTGCCTTGTCAAGAGTTAAACATGGTAAGTCAGTAAACTATCTTTTTAATTATATATATTTTTATTTACTTAATTATTGAATATCTTTGCAGCATGTAATATGGGTTTTCAAAGCATAGATGCATTGCATGTCAGGCAAGTGAAAGAAATTATCATACATGGTAACTTTCCATTCCTATATCTGTTAAACCTTTTGTTTTGTTTTGTTTTCCTGAGTCTTTCCTTCCCACCCTCAATTGTCCACCCCCAGTAGTCAAGACTTCATTTTGGTGACAGTAAGCAACTGAGTTCATTAAAAGAAAAAAGTAAAGTACTTTAAAATAAAGTATTTTCAAGTAGTAAAGTACTTTAAAATAAAGTAAACCAGCAATCTCTCTGTCTCATTAAAATTTTAAAAAGATGCTTATATTTCTTTTAACTTTTTAAAGTATTTTGAAAACTGTTTGCTCAAAGAAAAACTTTCATTTTCACTTGGTGCAAAATACTGGCGATACTATAGTAAATAAGACAAATGACTCTTGTCTCCTTAGACCTTATTTCTCTTGTTTATGCATTTTTTCAGAAACAGTTATCAAGACCAATATTGTCTAAATTTCAATCTTAGTACAAAAATATGGTATAAATTATACAAAATAATAGAGGTTTTTGAGCCCCACTAGCACTGATTCCAGTTCATTAGACCTTCAATTACTTAGCGCATGCCTTGGAAAACTCCCCAGATATGTGTGAAGAGTTTTAGAAACACTATTTTAAAACACACTAGTCTTCTTTTATAACAAGGTTGTTAAATATAAAAATTGACTTTATGGAAAATAGTTTTAAAATCATATGAAATGCATATAATCAGATACATTAATGAATGACTGTTACATTAGGACTGAGTTTAAAAACAAAACCTGGGACCAGCACAGTAGTGTACACTGCTACAGAGCACCCTAAGGTGCATGGAGGGCTGGACTTGATTCTCAACGACCCTGAAAGCCAGGCATAATGGTATTTATCTGTGGTCCCAGCGACTCACGAGGCTGATGTAGGAGGATTGGCATATAGGGAGACCTTGTCTAAAAAGAAAAACAAAAGAAAGAAACTGTAGTACAGAGGACTTACTAACTCACAGAGCTCACTTAAAATGCAGTAGACTAATGAAAGCACTTCCATAGACCTAACTTTTCTTTTTTTTTTTTTTTTTTTTTGAGAGGTTTTTGCTATAGGGCACGTGTGCTCGCCAGAAAGACAGAGAAAGACAGAGAGATAGAAAGTAAGAAATCACCCCCCAGGGGGGATGACCACGCTACAATCCCTTCTCCTCCATTCTCCTCTTGGGATCTTGGGCACGCACGCAAACACACCTGGTGTGAGTTTAAGCCGCCGGGTCCAGGACTTGAATCATGGTCGACTACGTGGGAGTCCAGTGACATAGTCATTATGGTAACTGCTGGTCCCGACCTAACAGTTTTTTACATTCTGTACAAACCACTGCTATTAGTTGGAATTGCATATATTTGTGATATCTAAGAAAATCGAGGCTTATCTTATTTGTCATTTGTGGCTTTTGTCCTTTCATCTCTCTCTATATAAATGGTTTCCTGCAGATTGAGCTTCTATTAAGTAGCCCTCCTCTTTCTCTTTGCGAGCATATGGTACGGTTGGGATGAGTGTTTACATCACGTGCTAAAATTTGCACTTCTCACATTTACAACACTAGGAGTACAAATAGAGGCCTGGTCAGATGTATGGCTGAGTCATTCTCTAACAATTAGCTGTTCTGCTCTTGTTATTAGCAAATTTGTACCATTTCAAAAATCTATAGGTCATGGGACCAGCATATGGCATAATGGTTACGTCACTGGACTCCCGCATAATAGACCAGCGTTCAAGTCCTGGACCCGGCAGCTTAAACCTCATGCCAGCCAGATGTGTGTATGTGCCCAAAATCTCAAGAGAAAAATGGAGGAGAAGGAACTGTGGCATGGTCATACTCCCTGTGTGGTGATTTCTTGCTTTCTGTCTCTCTCTCTCTCTCTCTCTCTCTCTCTCTCTCTCTCTCTATGATGAGTTCATATGCCCTATAACAAAAAAGTTTTGAGCTCCTTGAGAATCTATGCTGGGAAAAAAAAAATGTCACCAGGGTTTCAATCTGTTTAAATTTTTTAATCTATCTTTAGGTTTGTCAAAATCCATAGAAGGGCTAGCTCCATAATCCAGTGAAAATGAGCTGCTCAAGGAAAATTAGATTCCACTTGGTTACTGTGATTCAGATCTGTGGCCCAGTCATCCTAAAAGAAATTAGTCCTATAGGCAAGTTTTCAAGACCTAATGGGTGAGGACTGGAGAACTAGAGAAAGGGGATTTCTTCATGACTAGACCCTATGTGGGGGTGTTCATATTTCACTCTTTGTCTCTGTCTTACATGTGCGCACACATGTTCTACCACCAATGAAGAAAAAAAATACAGAGCAAACAAAGGATATACCAAATAATCCATATAAAAGCAGGTTGGGGACAACCCCATAAACTGGTGGTTAAAGCAGCTGGGTCCCACATAGCTAACCACATAGTTTGAATCCTGGACACATCAGCTTTGAGAAACACGCCAGGCAAATGAGCATAGGTGCCCAAAATACCAACAGGAGGGAGAGAAAGAAAGGATTGCAGAGTGACCATTCCCCACAGGGGAGAATTTCTCACATTCTCTCTCTCTCTCTCTCTCTCTCTCTCTCTCTATATATATATATATATATATATATATATATATATATATATATATATTTCTTTCTCCCTCTCTGGCAAGTGCACATACCTCTTGCAGTTAAAAAATAATAAGCAATTAGAAGGAATAGAAATAATCTTTGTCTTCCTTTAAGATAAAAGATGACAATAAGCTGCATTATTTAGACTTTTTCCATGGTTTCTGATGACTAGGTCTACTTTTAAATAAGTGGTCAGAATTCTGGGATTTTTACAGTGTCACTACTTCTCTTTTTTATAAGCTAAAAAATGGCATTAGGGAATTTATGTTAATATTTAAAATGGAATAAATTTCTACATTTATATTTAAACTTACATATGCATTTTATATATTTACACATGTGTTGTGCATATTTGTGGTTTGCAATGGTTGTATATCACTAGAGGGCAGACATGAGGAAAAAGAACATTCTAATAGAGAAGAACAAGTCTCCAGGGAAGGGAAGGTGGCCATGTCTTTTAGCTGAAAACTTTTCTATTCTCACAGGATTTCACATACTAGGTGAATTTATATGAGCATTATTTATATGTAAGAACTGACAGAAGAGGGCCTTCTCCATAGCCTAGTGACTAAAAGAGTCAGATCCCATGTGGCTGACCATGGCTAATCCTGATCTGGAAGCTGGGAAAAAACACTGGGCAAGTGCAAGTGCAAAATCCCGCAGGATGGAGAAATAGAGAAGGAATTTTGGCAAGATCATGTCCCACTGGGGAGGGTTTTTCCCTCATCATTCCCACTCCTCCCATCTTTCTCTGACTAGTACATGTGTCCTTAAACAATTTTTAGAACATCTGACAGGAAAGGAAATGTGGAACTAAAGAATTTAAAGAAAGCCTGATAGAGAATAAATTACTCAGATAATTTAAACATGTCCATGTCTTTCTTAATTTTAATCTTAATTTTTTTGTTAATATAGTTGATCTTTTAAAAAATGTTTTCTTACATTCATGTTCTTTCATGCATTTAAAAACCTAATAATAAAAACAAAGTTTACGTTATTTTCTATGTATTGATTCAGACAAAAATTAATTGTGAATTTTATTATCCTCCCTGAATACACACAGGACATTTGGTATCCACTAATGTTATTTTCGCATTAAAATTTTTATTTTTTATGGAATCTATTTAGTTTGTGGTGACTAGATAGCAAATATAAACATGTTTTGATTAGATTAAGTCTACATTGAACATATGTTTTATACATTCCTTTTAGGAACATTTTTATATCTGTACTAAATGATATAAAAAATGCTGAGATCATGCCTTAATACATTTCTAATCTTTTGGTAATCAGAACTTTTAGAATATTTAATCTTATTTTTTAACTTTCATAAATATGCAGATATGAAAAAGAAGTTGTATTTAGGACAGTTTAGGTTTACGAAAAAAATTCATCTGCATGATTAGAGTCATGTATGTTGAGAATGTAATTTAAAAGATGAACCCATTTGCCCTCTGCCACAGGCATTAGATATTTTCAAAATAATATTTGGAAGGTGCTGCATTCCAGAAAATTGTTTGGGGAACAAATTTATCTCACAAATTTAGCAACATAATGCCACTAATTTATTTAAGACTTCATTATACAAAGCAATTTTAAATATATGAGAACATTAAAAAGGAAAAGTATTTCAGAGTATCCTATTGATATGTCCAGTTCGTCTTACGACAGCCTGTGATGAAAGGGGCAGGAGTAGGGAAAGGAAACTTGAGGTTGAACCAGCACCAGGAAGACCTCCTTTCTATTACCATTTACCATCCCCTTTTCATCCAGAATAAACTGCTTTTTGTTTTTTGAGAGGCTTTTGCTATAGGGCGCAGGCACTTGCCAGAAAGACAGAGAGAGACAGAGAGACAAAAAGCAAGAAATCACCCCCCAGGGGGGATGGCCACGCCGCAATCCCTTTTCCTCTCGGGATCTTGGGCACATACACATACACACATCCGGCATGAATTTAAGCCACCGGGTCCAGGACTCAAAACATTGGTCTACTACAGGGGAGTTCAGTGACATAGCAATTACGCTAACTGCTGGTCCCAAGAATAAACTATGTTTTAATCTATTGTTAATGCAATTTCTTAGTAACATCCTATTTGTTTAAATATATATATATATATATATATATATATATATATATGTGTGTGTGTGTGTGTGTGTATGTGTGTGTGTGTGTGTGTATACATATATATATATATATATATATATATATATATATATATCTTGCTATTTTGAAAAGTTTAAAATCTACTATCGTTTTTTAATAATTATTTTATTTAACTTTATTTATTTATTTATTTTTAATTTTACCAGAGAGGGACAGAGCAAGAGAGTGAGAGAGAGCGAAAGTGAGAAAGCAAGCTGACAGGTCCAGGATTAGAACTGTGCTTGGCCATTTGGGAGTCCACAACCCTTAACTACCATGCCACCTGCCGGCACTAAGGAGGTATAAGGAACATAACTATAAGCACAATTATATAAATAAATAACCTGAACACAAGTTCATGCTGGCATGTGATTATCAAATCAAAGAATGATTTGTGAAACCTAAATAATTGACTTCTGTTCCAGGGTCTGGCTGACACTAGCAGATTATGGAATTGGTTACATATTGGAAATTAGGCGGTATAAAGAGAGAACTCTGGATTCAGAAATGTGGCTTTGAATATAGACTTGACCGCTTCTTTGTTCAGTGACTCTCATGGTCTTGTAAAACAGGGTTTATACAAGGCTTTCTTCTTAATACTGTTGGAAGCTGTAAAGCATCTATGTATGCAAAGCCAACTTGAAGGGTACTCTGGGCTCGGCCTGACTCTCTCTGCTCTTGGCCTTGAAGTGGTTCCAATGGGTAATGTCAGAGGTAGTCAGACTTTGGTACATACAGTGAGTCTCAGAAAAAAATACCAGACTGTAAATTAGTTTTATTTCTCTTTGAATGCCAGTACTCTTTTCTGTATGTAGCACAATTGCTATAAAACCTTAATTTAGTGACTGACTGAATGGATATGTGGATAGCATAATAAAGAAAGGACAGAGAAAAGAGACTTTTATAACATGACTCCAATATGACTCCTTTATATCTAAATTATATTAGGCTAGGAGAGAATCACCTTTATGTGCCAAGGATCCTTGTCTGAATATTCAGAAAGTAAGTGTATCGATATAATTACTAAGTCACCATTTAGCTAAATGTGTTCTACGGCAAGCTACTCTTGAGTGAAGCTCTATGAAAAGTGAGTTTTACGACAAAATAAGTTTGGATATTGGTGCAATGCCTGCTACCCTCTTGGAGCTTTTCCTTGAGCATTGTGTATGTGGTTCTCTTAGAAAGGCTGACACAAAATCATTTAAGTTGGCTGAATGCAGTGTTTCTTTTTTCTTTCTTTCTTTCTTCTTTTATTCTTTCTTCTTTCTCTCTCTCTTTTTTAACCATAGGACACATGTGTTCATCATAAAGAGAGAGGGAAAAATGCAAAATCATGCCCAAGGGGGACTGGCCACAATCCTTTCTCCTCCATTCTCCTCTTGGCATTTTAGGTACATACATGCATATGTACCTGGCATGATTTTCAAACCTCTGGCACTCAAACCCTGGTTAAATCTGTGCCAGTCCAGCGCCTAAAACACCACTCCAACTGTGGGTCCTCTTTTCTGTTTTTAACCATAGGATTCTGTTTGACAGAACTCTTCTTAATTTACAACAAATCTAGCATTCCACAGAACACACATTGAGAAATCCTCTCTTAAGCTATGAGCAGCATTTTGATAGTTTGACAGTGTTCAAACAAATGTGTATTTTGCACAGAAACTTTTCTCCCTCACACTGGGTATGAGAGATATTTAGCTTCCACCCAAAATATGATCTAATCTAAGAATGAATTCTTCAAGGTTTTATATACTTAAATTGGTGCTTTTTCATTAACTTTACTCTGACATGTCCTGCATTTGTCTATATTTGAGAGTAGTTTAAGGTTTTTCTCAAACCTCATCACAGGTTATGTAGCTCTTAAGTGAACCCTAGAGGTAACAAAGATGTGCCTATCTTTATCATTACTGAAATCACAGATCATCTATCTTTCTTTTTGCCTCACTTCCTTAGTCTTAGATTTTTTCTTGAGTAAAAATTTGTTTATGTGATAGTCTACTCTAAATATATAAAAATAAAATTACTCTCAAACTCATTAAACAATTGGCCTATAGCATAATGCATCTCAGAATTAACATTCATTTTTGAAACCTAAATGGTTTAACTTATTGCTATACCAGCTCTTTATTTCATGGACTATAAAATTCACGAAATATTGAGCTTCATGGGCTATGAAATAAAAGCCTATAAAAGTGTCTTGCAATGTGTAATTATCTGCTAGATCAGGCACTTTTACCAAACCCATAAAAAAATACATTGAGATTTTTCTGTTGGAATCACTTGATATTAAAAAACACGGGAAACTAATTGGAAAATAGATAAGGCCATCATGATATGCAAATAAAACAAATGAATGACAATTAATAACAAGATCACAGCCTTTGGAATTTATTCACTACAATTACGTTTTTTTTAAACAGCCTTTATACCTGCTACAAAATTCCAGCAAATGAGTAAACAGGTTTAATTACAGAAAATAAAACAAAATCACTTCCACCAGAGGTCTAAATCTAAATCTAATACTTGCCAGTTTAGTACTTATTTTACCTCCTCTTCAAAATGGACTGAGGAATTGCTTAGAGTATTTAAATGTATCTTTCAGTGAGCTACAAGATGACTCTTTCTTCTCTCTCTCTCTCTCTCCTTTCCGTCTCCTGGATTACAGATGTATAATTATGATAACATCAGAGGGTTCAGAGTCATTCCATGAAATCCTAACTTATTTTTACCATCTAGACATATAATTTTACTTTCTGATACTATTCAGTTTCAGGTCCAAAGCTAGTGATAAAGTTCTTATGTAGTATCTTGATGTTTCAGTCTCTTAATATGTTTTGCTTTTTTTATATCTGTCCATATATATTCTGACAATTCCCATTGTCCTGTCAACTGTATATTTCCCTGAAGAAACACTGGCTGAAAATTCAGCTTCTTTTATATCTTACTACAAAATTGCTTGTCAGTATTTGTCTTCTCTCTTTATTTCAAACTTTTTTTTTGTAAAGTGTGGATAATGTTTACAATATGTTATTCTAAACATCTGACTTAATAATAGCCTTCAGTATCTGTCTCTTTCAGCCTACTCTTTGATTTATATTATTCATATATGTTGATATTTGTTTGGGTGAACACACATAGTAAACACATTAATAAGAGTGTTTTATTTCACTCTGCATTGTTTTTTCGCTTGTCATATCCTATTCCCTTTTTGAACATAAGTACTGCGATATGACAATGGCTAACTCTTTATGAGCTTCCATTCTTTCATAATAGACCTGCTGATAATTCAGCTGACTACATATGACAAAAGGAATTCCCAGTCACTCTTGAAGTTTTGTGTGGCTCCTTGACTAATTCCTACCAAGTGATCCATGGTAGGCTCTGGAATTTTTACTTAGAGAACAGCTCTTGTGAGAGCTTTGTCCCTTTTCTTCTTCTTTTCCTCCTAAATTAAGTGGTCCAGTGATTTCTAAGCAGCAGCATAGCTCCTGGACTAACTTGTCACATTTTCATAAATTTAGTTGGGAAGAAAACAATCAATACAAATGGATTTAGACAGTTTAGAGGTGTTCCTTGTACAGAAGGCAGTGTCCAACCTGCCTGTAAGTCTATCAGTGCAAGGCAGAGCAAACTTGGGTAGATACTACCCAGGCAAGTCTGTTTTCCTGCTGAAAAACATTAAGTTTATGCAAGTCGCTAGTTAATTTTCCTCCAAGAGAAACATTACCTTGTTATTCTAAATGTAAGCACAATTTTCTTGCAAATAGGTAACATAATTTCTTATCCTTGATGTCTCTGGGAAGGTAGGACAACTTTAGAGCAAAGTAATGTCTCTAAATAGCTAAGAAGCTTAGTATCTGTAGTTGGTAGGGATGATGTCATGTACCTGTGGAATAAAGGCAGAACTAATTTAAGGCTGTCCTCTTCCCAAGGGATTACATTTTTGAATGATGCATTTGAAAACTTTTGTGTTGCTATAATTTATCCTCATGCTTCATCAGATGATGGACATGAATCTTCATCTTTTAGATATATTTCTCAAAAAAGCATGCCTCCAACTTCTGTGTGACAAAAAAATTGTTTGCCATACACTAAAATAACTTAATTATATCAGAGTATCCCACTGATGGTCAGGAGTAATATACTTCTCTGGTTGACTCACACGTGCTTACAGTCTATAGAATCACAGAAAGAATCACACGTCTTATTGCTAATGTCAACACTGGAAATGTCTGAGGTGATAATGTAACATTCCGAGCAAATTCTAATTCCTTCGGCTTTCAATAACAGGCCCTTATGTATTCCATTTGAACCAATTGTTCTAGAATATCTCTGTGTCATTCTATTTTATTATTTGATCGCCATAAATCTTTTCTGCATTGCCATTATGTTCTTCATTTTTCTGCCTACATTTTTTTTTTCATTTCATGGGACAGAAATATCTGCTAGAATCAGTGTAGGGAACTAATCCTATCATGTTTTCCTTTATCACCTCTTCCAATAAAACTTATAGTAAGAAATAACCATAGTAACCAAAAAATGTAAACTATTATATTCCAGTAACCATACTAAACATACACATTAATTATCTCATTTCATCTTTACAACAGTTCTAAGATGGCCCAAAGACAGTTTGAAAAAATAAAAAAAGTCAAAGTAAATTTTAACCATTAGATAGTAATTTTATAGTCTATTAATAATCATTACTTTAAAATTATTCTTAATAACTTATTTTTTCTGATAATTAACAAACTTCCTCTGTTGCTTTAAGCTCTTTGTCCTCTATTCAGTATTTTTTTTTTCCTTCCACTAAGTCTAATTTGACTTTGAAATTATATTCTGTTTTTCACTCTGGAGATGCTGACAGTTTCTGGTGGGAGCTAAGAATGAGGTTGTCATTTCAGAATGAGCCAAATGAGTTATAGGGTCATTCTTTTGAATCTTCAGAATATAGGACAAGGCACTGCTATTTTGCTTTAAAAAGTAGAAAGAAGAACACAAATACAGGAAGTCTTATTAATCTATCTATCACTGCAAATGAGTCTAGATAGGATAGGCTGATCATATAAATTTGAATAATGGTAATAGTCTGCCATCAGCTTCCAGGGAGCACTCATTAGTTATGACAAACAGGATTCTCACTTGGATGCTGAGTTCCACAATATTAAGGTAATCTACTAAAATTGAAATACAGATATTATCTTTCCCAACTAGAACAGTTTTCATAACAGGTTTCATGAGAGATGTGATGTAGGGATTAAAGAAATTGTGTGTGCAAAGCACTTCAAACTTAGTCCAGAGGTATGCCTTTATAAGACCAACTAGTATTATTTTCATATTATTCAATGTTGTTTCTGCCCTTGTAACAAAGCAGTGCTAATGTACAAAAAGATATTTTTAAAAATTTATGACTAATACTTGTGAATATCCATCCAATTTTAGTTTCAAATTGAACACTTTCTAAAACCAATAGCAGTGTAACACTTATAATCTTAACCACAATTAAGATTTAAATAAAGTTTGTATGATTATTGTATTCTGAAGCAGAAAACTAGCATGTTCATTATTTCAGATGCTTAATTTTCCCTGTGATTAAAAATCTACTAGTAGAAAATGAGGTACTTAGTGACTTTCTTACCTCTCAAAGTGATAATACTCTCATTTTACACCAGAGATTATGTTAGTAATTTTGGGACAGAGTCTCCTCTGGTTTCTGGATTAACACACCTCACCCAATCACTGTAGTGTATGTTTAAAGCTCTTCAGAGACCATTAACTTCATAGACTGCCTTGTCTATTGATTGCAGTTGTTAAGTTATGCCAATGTAGTCTTGGGCATTGTGCTTGTTACTTGAATAGTATACAAATTTCATTTTAGAGTTTAGCTAATAACCATCTGTCTTTTGGAAATGCAAAATATAATTAATGTGTTTCTAAAGTGGCATTCAAATTGACTCAAGCTATTTTTATTTACTTTTTACTCATATTATGTTTTGAAATAAATCTTAGTCATTTTTATACCTATGAACCAGCAGTACTACATGTACGCATAGGTTTGAGGTGAATCGTGATAATCCATCAGCACTTACATCAATTTCCATGAGTTCAAGAGTAATTAGAAAAAGTGAGCTGAACATGCCTTTGTTTTATTGTCTGATATTTGCATAATTTCTAAGGAAATCTCTTAGTTGTTTTTTTTTCAATTTTGAGTGTTTCATGGTATGTCATCTGACACTTTTTACCTGTACAGGCCATACATATCTACTATATCATGTGAACTTCAGCACGATTACTATTAAAGAATATAAAAATTACATTTTTGTAGTGTGGTTATGTCAGACCTTATTCTTTTTTGGGGGTGGTGGGGTGGGGAGAGGTTTTCATTATAGGGCGCGTGCGCTCGCCAGACAGACAGAGAGAGACATAGAGACAGAAAGCGAGAAATCATCCCCCAGGGGAATGGTCACGCCGCAATCCCTTCTCCTCCATTTTCCTCTTGGGATCTTGGGCACGCACGCACACGCGCCCGGTGTGAGTTTTAAGCCACTGGGCCCGGGACGCAAACCATGGTCGACTACATTGGAGTCCAGCGACATAGCCATTATGCTAACTGCTGTTTCCCAGACCTTATTCTTTACATGTTCTTTAGAACCTGTAGAAGAAGGTTAAAATCATTTTATCATTTAAGATCAAGTCAGTAGTATATAGCTCCTTAAAAATAAAAATGATGTGACTAACTTATAAAGAATGTATAGGTCATTAAACTTTAAGTCTGACACTTTATAAATAAAATAATGTAAGTAGTAAAGAAATGGAGAAAGAATACTTAGAGTAAACAGGGACTCAGAAGTCTAGATTGACAAGCTAAAACAGATTCCACTTTGAAATATCTAAACTCAATGGACTGACTTTCAACATGCGAGTGTCAGAGTTCCACTGGCCTGAACTCCAGTGAAACCAATGAAAATTATAACAAATATTATTTCAAGTCTCTAAAAATAGCCCACAGAGGAACAATGATGGAACCTATGAAAATTAGTAACAACGGTGAAAGTCTGTGGTATTTGGACAAAGATCACTACATCTTTTTCTTCTCCTAGCTCAGTAAAGTAGGGACTGCACTTCGGACTGCTGAATCCAGAACTCTGGGATTGCTCCCACTAAAGCACCCAGTCAGAGGGCTTTATTTATGGGAAGAGAAGATGTAGCATTTCATATCCTGACCTCAGCTACCTGTTGCTGAAACAAAACCCTAAAAATTACGGTGGGAAGATAAGCCCTCTACTTTGAACATGGCATACTGAGACTACTGTGGACTTAATTATTCTTGACCTAGCTCCTGAGACAGAATAGTTTCCTACCAAAAGAGGCAAGTTGAGGCAAGCTATATTGCACCCCAAGAAATAATCAGCTTATACAGTAGGAGTACCACTCAGAAGGAAACTCACCACTGTTCTTAACTTTGTCTCCAAAGTACTAACTCAGAGATTTTCCCTACAGGGAAGAAAGGGAAGAAACAGATCATTAAATAGGTAGCTCCTAATTTCTTCTCAGAGGAAGTGACTTTATTTTCAATAGAGAGTGAAGATGTTCAAGCCTAAAGCTGCTTTCAATTGCAGACTAAACTGTAGACCAGTTAGTTTGTAGGAGAGTCCTAGAATAAAACAGCTGAGAAGAAGTCAATTTGGGTCAAAAACAAAAATAAAATGCTGACTTCAACTATGCCTTAAAAGAAGCCAAAACTGCATTGAATTAGAATGTAAAGTAATTTATATTCCAGGGCATTGTTGAAAATAATAAAGTAATGAGCTAATGCAGTATGATAGCTGACTGTGTTCAGGCAAGAAAGCCCTACTAAAATCACCATCATCCTGGCTGACTGGAATGCCCTCCTGAATAACTAAATTTACTAAACTTTGTGTGCATGTAGAATAGAGGTAGGGAAAGAGACTTCATTCAAAAAAATTCACTAAATCAGAAATTGAACATATAGATGGTGAGATGAGCAATTGGTGTGATGGTTATGTCACTGGACTCCCATGTAGTCGGACTGCAGTTTGAGTTCTGGACCCTGTGGCTTAAACTCATGCTACGCACGTGTGCATGCATGCCCAAGGCCCTGAGAGGAGAATGGAGGAGAGGAATTGCAGCATGGCCATCCCCTTGGGGGTTATTTCTGGCTTTCTGTCTCTCTGTCTGACTTTCTGTAGAGAGCATACACTCTCTGCATAAACCTCTCTAAAAAACAAACAAACATATAGATGGCAAATAACAATTACAAGTCCAAGAGAAAGGGCAAATTGGTATTTAAGTTTGGTAGGACACATCTGAAATGTCTAATTTTTTTTTAACAAGAAATTGTAAAACATTCAAAAAAACAGGAAAATATAACCCTATACTAAACACAGGAAAAAACAGAAACTTCCTTAGACTGGAACCAGATGTTATAAAAAAAAAAAAAAAAAAAAAAAAAAACAAACTTTATAGTAACCTAAACAAAATCTTGATTAAAGAATTAAATAATAATAGAAACTACATCACATCAAATAGAGCATGTTAATAAACATATAAAAATTATTTTTAAAATACATTTACTAAAATTCAAACAAACTTACTAGGAGCCCTCAGGAGTATATTTGAAGTGTCAGAAGAAAGACTAAGATAACTTATAAATTGTTAAAAGTCATGTGAACTGAAAAACAGAAAAAAGGAAGACGAGAACATTGGAGAATTGTGGTATTACATCAAGCACATCAACATTCACGGAATGGAAGTACCTGAAAAAGATGGGTTAGAAAAGTACTTGAAAATATTTTTGAAAAATAATAGCTGAAAATGACTTCAATTCTATTTAAGAAGAAGAAGAAAAGAAAGAACAATCTACACACCCATAGAGCTTAGTGAAGTCTAAGTAGGATAAATACAGGGATTCACTAAAAAATACACCATACTGAAAACGTTGAAAGTTAGAGACAGTATTTAAGAATACACATGACTTTTTACTTACAAAAAAAATCAGTAATATTAACATCTAATTTATTTGAAACAATAAAACCTGGAAAGCATTGGAATTACATATTCAAAGTGCTCAAGGAATAAAACTGTCAATCAAAAATTAAGAATTTAATATCCAGTAAAGTTATCTTTAAAATAAAGGTAAAAGAATAAAAGGCCTTCTCAGAATAAACAAACTAGCTAACAAATAAACAAAACTGGAAAGACATTGCAATCAAACCCACCTTACAAGAAATACCAAAGAAAATTCTTTTTTTTTGGAGAGGTTTTTGCCATAAGGCGCATGCGCTCTCCAGACAGAGAGAAACAGAAAGACAGAAAGCGAGAAATCACCACCCCGGGGGGATGGCTACACCGCAATCCCTTCTCCTCCATTCTCCTAATGGGATCTTGGGCACGCACACACACGCGCCCGGCATGAGTTTTAAGCACCTGGATTCAGGATGCGAACCGCGGTCAACTACATAGGAGTCCAGTGACTTAGCCATTACACTAACTGCTGGTCCCCCTAAGGAAATTCTTAAGAGTGAAAGAAAATAGCCCCATATGATAATTTGAATCCACCAAAACAAAACAATGAGACAGTAACAAGAACAACAAAACACTGGTAAAACTAAATATGTAATCTATAAGACAGTGAAAATGTGCATTTTTATCCATTCTTCTCTCTACCTACTTAAAGTGATTGCACAAAATAATGTAGACATAGCATGTTATTAGACCATTAAAATATTGAAATATAATACATGTATAATATATGTTTAATAATAGTGCCCAGGAGGTGAGCAGGTAATAATGTTTTACTGGGCTAAAGAATTGACTAAAGATGATTAAGTATCTATTATAATACATATCGATGGGTTTAAAACATTAATATGTGTGATGCGTATACCAATAATACTATAGGAAGGTGTTAATGGAATAGCATTACATAGGATCAACGTTATTATACATCTCTGAAATTGAATTATCTCTTAACAATTGGACACTGATTTGGAAAGTTAAGGTGCATTTGGAAAATCTCTAGAGAAGCTATTGAAAATATACTTATGAAGTATAATGAAATAAATCAATAAACAAGTTGAATTACTATGTTAGAAAATAGTCAGTTAATGCAAAAGAAATAGCAAGGGACAAAAAAAGAAATGAGACTTTTTTTTTTTTTTTTTTTTTGAGAGGTTTTTGCTATAGGGCGCAATCCCTTCTCTTCCATTCTCCTCTCGGGATCTTGGGCACGCACGCACACGTGCCTGGCGTGAGTTTTAAGCCACCGGGTCCAGAATGCGAACCGCAGTCGACTATGTGGGAGTCCAGCGACATAGCCATTATGCTAACTGCTGGTTCCCAAGAAATGAGACCTTTAAAAAAATAAACAAATAAGGGGCCAGCAGGTAACGTGGTGGTTAAGGTACTGGACTCACATCTGGCTAACTGGACTTGGAACTGTACCCTTGAAAATTACACTGGGCACATATGTCTGAGTGCCCAAAATCCTGAGAGGAGAATGGAGGAGAAGGGGTTGCAGTATGGCCATCCTCCTTGGGGGAGTGATTTTTCATTTTCCCTCTCTCTGTCTCTATCTTCTTCAAGAGATCACTTGTGCCCTATGGCAAAATCCTTAAAAAATAATAAATAAAATAAATGAATAAAATTGCAGACATGAGTCAAACTATACTAATAACAATAAATCTGAACAAATTAAATGCTCTATCAAATGGGTGTTAAACTAGATAAAGTACATGACCCAACTATCATCTACTTAGAAGATACACTTTAAAATAAAAATGATGAACAGCTAAAAAATTAAAGTATAGAGAAAGTTATACCATGTTAAAAGGCAAACAAAGTAAGGTTGTAGTGGTTATGCCAATTTTATACAAAGTAGAGTTTGAAATTTAAAAAAATCTGTAGTCCACCTATTTTCATCAAGACTGCCAAAACCTTTCAATAGGAGAATAGTCTTTTCAGTAAATGATGTTGGGACAGTTGACCAATCACATGCAAAGGAATAAAGTTCCTCAAACTATGTACAAAAGCTGATGAGGAAGGGAATCAAATAGAAAAAGAAAGAAGTAAAATATTTAAAGGACACAAAAATAGAAAATTATCAATTGATAATATGTACGGTAATATCGTAGACTGAAACAATATACAGTGTATTCATTGATAGGAAAAGTCATTTGGTATGCTATAATGATACAAAGTAATTGAATGGGAAAAAAAAAAGTCGACTCAAAATTTATCGAAGTCCGAACAGTCAGTTAATACTGACTATAAAAGACTAGAAAGGATTGGGTAGATTTTTGCTATAGGGCACATGCACTCACTGGAGATACAGAGAGAGACAGAGAGACAGAAAGCAAGAAATCATCCTCCGGGAGGGATGACCATGAGGGCCATGCTGCAATCCCTTCTCCTTCAGTCTCCTCTTGGGATTGTAGGCACATGAGCATGGCATGAATTTAAGATTTTATAACTCTGCAATAAAAATACAAATGGTCTGATTAAAAAATAAAAGATTTGAATGAATATTTTTTCAAGGAAGATATGCAAATAACCAAAAAGTACATGCACATATCCTTGACATCATTAGTCATTATTCATCAGGGAAATGCAAATCAAAACCATACTGAAATACTATTTTACTCACACTGGGATGACTAAAACCCAAATATCAGATATTAACAATTGTTAGTGAGAATGTGGAGACATTTGAACACTTACACAATGCTGGTAGAAATTAAAAATGATTCAGCCACTTTGTAAGATTCTGGAAGTTCACCAAGTAATTAATCATCAAGTTAACATATGACTAAACAATTTTGAAACTACATATATCCCCAAGGGGAGGGAAAACATATGTCCCTATGAAAACTACTATACAAACATTCACAGTAGCAGTATTCATAAAAAATATAAAAGCCATCAACTGAGGAATGGATAAACAAAATGCAGAATATCCATACAATGAGCCATAATGTCTTTTTTTATTTTTAGATGCCTCATGGAGCAACTACTGTCAGGTGCAATTTTTTTTTTTCTCTTATAGGAAATTAGTAGCTAAAGTGAGACAAGAAGAAACACACTAAGCCTTTGAAAACTTCTGATTGGTCATTTCTACCATATTCCATTGTCATTTCTATCCATATTTCAGTAGTTAAATGGCAATAGTCAAGCAATGGATAGAGTAAGGATCTTTTCTCCATGTTATCATGTTATCTCCTAATAGACACCAGAGTCATGTGGCAAACGTGTATGTACATAACTGCAATACAGAAAAGGAGGGTAATGTAAACTAGTACTCAATCTGACATTGTACAAATTACGGGTGTAACAGCCAATTTCCAAGTTCTTTTTCCTAGAATTTAAATTGTTCTCCTATAAACTGGAATGTAAATATGTTTGTGACTCAGGTTCAACTCATAGTTCAGGATGGGGCACTTGAAGCTGTTAGGACAGAAGAAATTTGGCACTCACTATTTCTTCTTCCAACAGAGCACAACGGTGTGCTCCAGACGTCTTCTGTTATTGAGAGGTACTTTATGGCTAGATTATTAAAGCATCTGCATTTTGGAAGCTGTTGCGGCATATTATATTTAGCTAATAGAATTAACATAAATCTTAAAATGCCTTATGTTATTGAAAATGACAGAAATAAATTGCTATCAGGCTTAAAGTCAAAATGTGAAATATATTAACTATAAGAAAATCTGTCAATAAATGCAGATTTTTTCATCCCTATTACATAGCAATGAAACATAAATATGTAACTAGATATAATGACTGTGGTCAAAGTTCAGTGTGCAACAAGGAAACTTGAGTAATCTGTAGAGTCAAGAAGGGTGTCTCTGAAGAAGTGATGCTTAAAATGAATCCTAAAAGCAAGATTATACTTACCTAGGTGGAGGGGTGGTGGGAGAAATGTATTTCAGGCACAGAAAGAAGATGCTGTTTAGTGCTCCAGAAACAAGTCAGAACATTGTATATGGAGAAAATAAAATTCATTCTAGCAAGAGAATTTAAGAGTGAGGGGAGAAAGCAGGGAGATTTGGTCAAATCTTAGAGGTTCAAATTACAGATACAGAATTATAACAATCCTGTAAAAACAACCTCAAGGTGAGAGCCATATGATATAAATTTAAATAGTCAGAATACAGAAACTTAACAGATTTTGCTGGAAAAGAAGGATAATTCATTTGGAGGCATGCTGAAAATGTAGCTTTTAAATGATATTTAAATGTAACTGTCAAAGAAAGCAGGTGGACATGACAGTTTGGATTCAGAGACACAATCGAGGTTTGGGCAGGTCATATGTTTTGTAGTCACTAGCATACAAATGGTCATTTAAAAATAAAATTACAGTTAATCTTCATTTTTTCACGGGTTCATTTTCAAATTTGCTTGCTGGTCTCACTTTGTAATCCCCAGATCATACCCACGGGGTTTTCCTGAGCATGGGCAGAGTGGCAAAAATGTTGTCACCTGATTTACAAATTTCCAGTTGAAGTAGAACAAGGTGACATTCCACTCTCCTGTTTCAGCCGTAGTACTGCAAACATGTGCAGTTCTTGTGGTCTATTTCATCATATATGTTTCACATTTTTGTGTTTTTGATGGTAATTTCACCCTTTGAAATGGCACTACAGTTTAGTACAGAAGTATTGTCTAATATTCTTGCTAAAAAGAAAGCTGTGATGTGCTTAACCAAGAAATACATGTTACATAAGCTTTGCTCATGCAGGAGTAGAATTGTTGGCCCTGAATTCAGTATCATTGAACCGAAAATACATGTTAAACGTTGTGTTTAAACAGGAACACACAAAAGTAATAAGGTTACATCTTGATCTATTAACAAAACACTGTGGTCTGGGATTTGCAGGAATTTAACCCTATGTTTCTTCCAATGGCAGTGATTCCATATGTATGCGCTAACTCAGAATCCCAAGTTACTTTCTAGTACATAATTACCATAAATAATAAGAATCAATTGTAAAAAAGTGTGCAAAGGTGTTTTGTTTTTGTTTTTAATTTGCAAGTGCATAATTTTATTTCTAGAACTTTAAGAAACAATATTTTATAAACAGGGACTTTTTGAATATGTGTTATATGGCATATATTTCCAATGACTTTTAATATATTTGATTTGTGTTCTTAGCATTTATTTTAAAAGCACATCATAAATAGAAATGAAAAACTCATGTGCATTTAATTGATTCTATTAGCTATTTAAGCTTTAATGAAATCTAATTTTAGTTTTAGTTTTGTTTTTGTTATTGTTGTTTTAATTTTGCCAAAGGTCTTATGAGTTCCCCAGGGAGAAACACACACACACACACACACACACACACACACACAGAGAGAGAGAGAGAGAGAGTGAAAGAGAGAGAGAGAAAGTGAGAAAGCAGACCCACCCCTCACCCTCCTCTGTAGATCATGGTCATGACACAATCCCATCTCCATTTCTCCCTTTTATTGGAATGTTAGGTATGCATATAAATGCGTTCAATGTGTTTTTCAAGTAGCCATGGCCAGGACTTGAACTGTGAAGTTGGCCATGTGAGATTCAGCTACCTTAAACACCATGCTATTGGCTGGCCTTTGTTTTAATTTTTCAAAACATTTATTTTTACCCGTGGTGTACATACAGCTAGTTATCTGAGTCTCATATTGGAAAAGAGCTGTCAGTCACCTGGTCCTTTCTTCATTATCCCCTTTTTAAAGAAAACTACTTGCATTTCTTTTTATTGATAAATGTGATATTTACCTCCATATCTTCAAATAACATGCTTAAATTTCCATGTCTTAAATTTTAAAATTTAGACATTATCTTTTGATATCTCCTTATTGTATAAAGTGGAGATTTGTGCTTCTTTTCCCTTCTCTCCATTCCTTCACACATGTACATTTACTGACTCTACCATCTTCCTAATGTAACTCTCATTCAGATTAATATTCAATGTTTATATTATCATGACTGTGTAAAATACTCTGAGTCATATATCACACCAATGTTTTTCACATTGCTGACCTGGACTAGAAAGTTCATCACTACCTTAGAGGTTGTGAGATATGCCAATTCTTAGGTACTATCCCAGACCTATTAAAAACTTTGGGGCTCTGGCACCAAGTCACCAAGAAATTGACATGGAGGATGAAGAAGCAGATCTCCGTAGGGCTATTCAGCTCAGTATGCAAGGTAGTTCCAGAAATACATCTCAAGATAGTCCACAGACATCAAGCACAAACCTTCAGAGGAGTTGCAGAAGAGAAGAGAAGAGAAGCGTACTTTGGAAAGCAGCAGCAGCACCAGCAGCAGTAGCAGCAGCAGCAGGCAGATCCACCAGGACAGGTCTCCCATCCATGACGAAGGCTGACCACAAGTTCAGGAGCACTCGGGAATGATCTAGGTGATGATGCTATGAGTGAAGACATGCTTCAGGCAGCTGTCACTGTGTCTTTGGAAACTGTTAGAAATAATTTGAAAACTGAAGGAAATGAATAATATCTTTTAAATATCGTTTAGATATTCATACTTTCCAACATTATCCTGTGTGATTGTAGCATAGGGTCCATTTTGATAATGTTATCAAAGAGAAAAATGTTCAACAGAGGAAATAAGACTTTTAAGTGGTTTGCACACAAAATGATGAGAAGGTGGAAAAATGCATTTGTAGGATAAATAATGATCTTCCAAATACTAGGCAAGGAGGCATTCAATAATTAAAGTAATTTAAAATAGTTTTAAAAACAAAACAAACCGGTGTGTGTGCATGCGTGCCCAAGATCCCGAGAGGAGAATGGAGGAGAAGGGATTGCGGCGTGACCATCCCCCCTGGGGGGTGATTTCCCGCTTTCTGTCTCTATGTCTCTCTCTGTTTGTCTGGCAAGCGCACACGCCCTATAGTAAAAACCTCTCAAAAAAACAAAAACAAAAACAAAACCAAAAAAAACAAAAACAAGCTTTTGGGATGGGGCCTGATATCTGTATTGTAATAAATGTTCAAGATGATAATCATATTTACTAAATATTGAAAACCACAGTAATCTGTTATGACTTATTTTCATTTTCTTGGCTATATTTTATTTTCTTGGAATTAATATAATGTTTGTTTTTCTATTATTTCAAACCTGAACACTCTACCAATTGTCTGCTTTTCTCAATAGGTTTACACTCAAAATTTCTCAACTTGACTTTCTTGAAAACTGTCTTTGCTTGAGCTCTCTGACAGACTTCAATCTGTTCATGTTCTGTCTTCTAAACTAGAAACTCTGGCTTTATTTCTGTAAAGCTGTATCTTTTACCATCATCCTGGGAATTCCTTTCATCTCTTTATTGAGTCCCCCACTCTGAGTCCAGTTTTCTTTCATAATGTATTCCCTGCTTTGTTGAAGCACACAGTAACACATTCCAAACAAAAGGCTAATGTGACTAAATCTTTTGACAAAGTGCAGATTTAGCAATGTTAATTTTTACATGCTTCTTTCTCTTTTACTTTAGTCATTTTATTACTTAGAGTTTGTCGTTTCATGGCATGATTGTTGACTTCTAAGATACTTTGCATTATCAAAAATATATTTAAAAGACCATTCGTTCCATGAGAAAGTTAGAGTGAGGATCTAGAATTTCAGAATCAACATTATAAGGAAATACTTGTCAAATAGGAAAAATAACAATAAAAACATCAAAAAATGAGAAACGACCAACAGACCAGTCATGTAATCAGTATAGCTGCTATGTTCTGAATTTTCTTCTATATGAAAGCAATACAATCAGGATATAGGATATTGTACATTGGTTCCCCAAATTAAACAATAGTAAGGGCCAGCAGTGTGCGTAGTTAGGGCACTGGACTCCCACATGGTTGACCATGGTTTGAGCCCCAGAATCAGAAGCTTCAAAATTGTGCCAGGTGCATGCATGTATGTGCCCAAAATCCCAGGAGGAAGAGGAGAATAAGAGATGGCAGCATGGCCTTTCCCCTGGGGGGCTGATTTCTCATTTTCCCTCTCTGTTTGTCTCTCTCTAGCAACCACATGTGCCCAATGGCAAAACAAACAAACAAACAAAGCCCAGAATAGTAGTACCAAAAATTTAAATCTACATTTTGAAATTGTTTCTAATATAATTATTTTATGTAAATATTTACACTAGCATGTATTTTCTTAACATATATTTTTTCTTACTGTTTCAAAACCTGCCCATTTTTTTCTCACTAATCACTGATGTCTTAAACCTCACTTACTTGTAGAATCCTTTTATGTAAGGTAAATTTTAATATTCATATTCATTATTTTCTATCTGCCATTTGGACTTTGTACGATACATACATTTCAACACAGATAATTTATATTCCTCATAATAAATTGTTTCTGCCTTCTTTAGCAATGATCACTCAATGAATCAATAGTTATTCTTGGATTAACTACAATTCATTACATGGAAAACAAAGTGAAAACAATTATTTTTAAATAATCATAGAAAGTAGCAACATATAAAAAACAAAATAACAGCACTATCCTTTGTAGTAATGTAACTTCAAACATGACAACATAAAAGGTTGCTTTTTTAAAATATACATTCAGGACACAGGTACTGGAGCAGTGGTGATTCAATTGAACCTATGTGGAAAAGGCCCTGGATTCATGTCCTGGTGCTTCCTGAGCACACAGTGTGTGTTCATGCCTTTGATCTGGGTGGGCTAAGACAGAAGTGAATGGTGCTGTGGGGGTGCTGTGGGGGTGCTGCTGGAGGTGCCTGTCTGCTTCTCTCTCTACCTGTCCATCTTCCTCACGGAAGAAACAGATAAATAACAAATTTAAAGATGTAAACTCATGGGGCCAGGAAGCGATGTAGTGGTTAAGGCACTGGATTCCCACATGGTGGACGATGGTTTGATTCTTGGATCTGACCACCTGAAACTTATGCCAGGCAGTATGAGTGTGCCCAAAATCCTGAGATGTGAATGAAGGAGAAAGAATCACAGTGTGACCATCTCCCCAAGGAGTGATTTCTCACTTTCTCTCTCTGTCTCTCTGGTGAGCACATGTGCCCTATAGCAAAATTCTAAAAAAAAAAAAAAAAAAAAAAAAAAAAAGTAAACCCGTATCCAAGTAGGACAAGAAAGAAAGTTTTGTAAGGAAGAGAAAAGATCCCATCATCTTACCATAGCCTGTGCATAAACTAGGCATTCAATAAATACATGAATAAAATAAAAGATGCACTGCTATAAAATTAATATTAATTCAACATGTATATACAAGTTATGTGCTTGATATTTATGAATCAGTATTGCTATTACTCAGCAACTAGTTCTTACAACACTTTACATTTTTAAATTTTAAACTTGTTTGATTATACAGTCATATGTCACTTCCTAACAGGATTTATTTGCAGCAATGTGTCATTGGATGATTTTTGCCACTGTGCCAACATAATACACAAACCTAGATGGCATAGCCTGCTGCACACCGGGGCTATATGAAATAGCCTGTCATCAGCTTATGGTACCACCATCACGTATGTGATCTGTTGTTGACTAAAATATCACTATACAGGCCACGAGTGCATATAGTTTTAACTGTGTTTCTATCAAGTTTTTCAACCACCCATAAGATTCTTAAATGTATTGGTTTGTCAATTCATCAATTATGCTGTCTTTTGTAATTCAAGTTTATTTTAGTATTTTTAATTTTATTTAGTATTGTTCATGAATGTATATGTATTTAAAAACATATATTACTAGAGAGACATTTCGCCTTTCAAATTTGAAAAAAGAAGTTTATTAAAACTTTAAAACATAGATTTTTCTATGCATATTATTATTATTATTATTATTGGAGAGGTTTTTTCGCTATAGGGCGTGTGCGCTCACCAGACAGAGAGAGACAGAGAGACAGAAAGCGAGAAATCACCCCCCAGGGAGGATGGTCACGCCGCAATCCCTTCTCCTCCATTCTCCTCTCAGGATCTTGGACACACATGCACACGTGCCTGGCGTGAGTTTCAAGCCACCGGATCTGGGACGCGAACCGTGGTCAACTACGTGGGAGTCCAGTGACATAGCCATTACACCAACTGCTGGTTCCCAATGCATATTATTTTTTTACTCTTATGTTCGAATAGTCATCATTTTGTAGACAGAATTCTGTCTGTGTATCTTTGCCCTACAATATTATTTTGGTTAAGCTTAAGATCTAATGATAATATTTGTCATTTTAATCCATTCATCCATTTGTGGACATTTGGGTTGGTTTCAGATCTTCACATATACTCCATGGAATATTATTCAGCCATAAAAAAACAACAAGGCCCTGGAATTTGACAGAAAGTGGATAAATATGGAAGATTTGTTGCTGAGTGAAGCCAGTCAGGCTATGAACGAGAGACATTGTATGTCTCTGCTTAACATATACTGGCTGTCCACACTCTATGATAGAGACTGAAAGACTGGAAGACATAAAAGAATTAAAAATTGTTATGGACACTAGAGACAAAGTATAAGGAGAGTGTGGGAGGGGAAGAGTGCAGGAAAGGAAATTTTGGGAAAAAATGGACAGGTAAGGTATTTGTGGGACACAAATATGGTTTATTATCTATTGATGAGGATGTGTATAGTATTCTCAGCTGGACTGAGATGTATAAAACACTGAGTAAAGTCTCTTTACAATCTAAATGATGTATAGCGATTGAATGTATAAGTAATAATAATGATAAAATAAAAATATTTGTCATTTTAAAATTATTATTTATTAAACATTTGTGTATATGGAAAAGGCTATATTTTATCAGGTAATTCTTGGTGTCTCTATCAGACGTTGTCCTTAAAATGACATCTCTGTTAGTATAAATCCCTTGAAACTAAAAACTAATATGCCAGACATCTTACATTTTCACAATCAATAAAGTCTGTATTTTGGTTGTTAGGTCAGCAACTTTCTGCACGATATCTGCTTTGATGTCTGGAACTGGCTGCCAAGGTCTTACATAGTGCAGCTCTGCAGTTAGAACTTATGTCATTTAAAAGGTTCCTTAATTTATATTGTAATATTTCTTCTAGCTAAGCTAACGCCAGTTGAAATAAAGTTGAGTTTCAGTTTTTGTAATTATTCTTTTAACTTCTTGAACATTTTTTCTATCTAGTGTGATTTAAAAATATTTTCCTAGCGTATTTTCTTTACTTCAGACTCATATTTAGAAAGTTTGTTTTTAAGTGAGCACTGTGCTTCAGTAACTGAAAATAGTAAAGCAAAATATGAAAACAAAAAAATCAAATAACAGACAATTGAATATCATTGCATTCTGTGGACATATGCCGATCTATGGAATACTTTGAAAACATGAAATGCAAATGAAAAAAAAAAAAAAATGTTATTTGACTTATTTCTCTTTGTTGTCTTTACTGCAGTAGCAATAACTATGTGCTTGTCACATGTACTACATTTATTTCCTTTTCTCTGTTACCCTGCCAAACTTGAGACTAAATTTCATAAATCAGAATATACCTGCTAAGTAGAAAGTGTAAGACTGTCTTTTCTTAAGGAAGTTAGAGAGATAGAATGCATTGTCCATATACTCTCTTAATTCAATAGTTATTTCCATGTTCATGGAGTCCTACGACCATCAAAGGCTAGGATGTAAAAATTACTGTCATAAGAAAATGCAAGGGAATATTAATTATTTCAGATGAACTAGAGACAGATGGAGCCATTAAAACTTCAAGAAGTGGCCAAATATTATTAATTCATATGGTATTCATTATATCACTACTAATCATACCAGATTCCTTTTGGTATTATTAGATGTGACATGCAAGACTGTATAAAGTTTTCAATAAATTACCTTATGAAGAAATCTGCCAACACTGTAATTGAAAAACTTAAACAGCTCGGATACCTATAGTTGGGTTCAGAATTTATCTATCACTATCTTTTAGGGAAACATGTATACCACCTTCCTTCTTATCAAATTTCATTGCTAGATGTAGAAGAGACGATAGAAATATTAATCCAGATGATTTAAAAATGTTTTCTTTCTTTCTCTCCTTCCATTTCTACATAGATAATGCCATTATTTGGGTTAAAAAAAAAGACTAATTGGGACCAGCAGGTAGCGTGGTGGTTAAGATGCTGGACATTCCCACATGGCCAACCACTGTTCGAGTCCTGGACCTGGCGGCTTCCTTTGTCTCTCTCTCTTTCTCTCTCTCTCTCTGTGTCTGTGTCTCTCTGGTCAAATTACAATAAATGAATGAATAAATAAAATTAAGTAAATAGTAACTAAAAAAATTATAAAAATAAACAATTATGAATGTACCATGCTGTGCCATGTTAGCCTGTTAGTGTTGTAGATAATACAAATTAGAGTGATTAGAAGTAATTAATTCTAGTGCCTGCAGGTGATGTGGAGGTTAAGGCACTGGATTTTCACATGGCCGACTCCTTGGTTTAAGTCCTGTACCCAGAGGCTTGAAAATTACACTGGCCATGTGTGCACATGAGCCCAAGATCACAAGAGAATAGAGGAGAAGGACTGCAGTTTGTCTAACCCTCTGAGGGATGATCGATCTCTCTCTCTCTGTCACTCTCTCTGGTAAGCACATTTGCCATATAGTAAAAAACAAAAAATGAAACAAAAAAGAAGTAATTGCTTCTGCTTATTTTCTGTGTAGATTTATTTGGAAATGAATTAAAATGCCAAGTGTATTATAAAAGTATTAGTGGGAGGGTATTATTACTTTCTTTTTATATTTATTAAGTGCATACTATGTGCAAAGCATTGTTCATTTTTTTTTTTTTTTTTTTTTTTGGAGAGGTTTTTGCTATAGGTCATGTGCGCTTGCCAGGCAGACAGAGAGAGACAGAGAGATAGAAAGTGAGAAATCACCCCCCAGGGGGGATGGTCACGCCGCAATCCCTTCTCCTCCATTCTCCTCTCGGGATCTTGGGCAAGCACGCACACGCGCCCGGCGTGAGTCTTAAGCCACCGGATCCGGGTCGCGAACCGCGGTCGACTACATGGGAGTCCAGTGACATAGCCATTACGCTAACTGCTGGTTCCCCAAAGCATTGTTTAGATACATTTCATTTAAACCTCCCATGAAATGTAGATATTCCTCTTCTTCATTCATTTTAAATATTCATAATCAGGGAATCAAACAAAAGTTTTTAGCCACTAAGCTGCGTGAAACATCCAAATTGTTGAATCACTGATTTCTGAATTAATAGACACTGAAAGATTAGTTATAACTAGTTTTTTAATTCAAATATTCTCAGTTGTAACTGGCCATTGACAATGAATCCTGAATACCTACAACATGACTGAATAATGACTTCGCCATTTTCTGAGAGACTTCCCCTTGAATGCTGCATTTCCTTTCAAACATTGGGGAAACTTTTGGCATTAGAAAAATATCTCATGGGACCAGCAGTTAGCGTAATGGCTACGTCGCTGAACTCCCATGTAGCCAACAATGGTTTGAGTCCCGGACCCGGTGGCTTAAGACTCACGCCGGGCGCGTGTGCGTGCTTGCCCAAGATCCCGAGAGGAGAATGGAGGAGAAGGGATTGCGGTGTGGCCATCCCCGCTGGGAAGTGATTTCTCTCTTTCTATCTATCTCTCTTTCTCTCTCTGTGTTTTTTGCGAGCGCATGCGCCCTATAGCAGAAACCTCTCAAAAAAAAAAAAAAAAAAAAAAAAAACAAAACAGAAAGAAAGAGAGAAAGAAAAAGAAAAGAAAACTATCTCATATGCCTGTGTCTGAGGCTTTCCCACTGGAATAAAGCACACCAGTCTTGCTCACATTGGAATGGGCATTAAGTTACCTTTTTTTCAGTTACTGAAAATCTGTTTTGTGAGTTTTGGTGTTTGAGAAAAGTGAGACTGGTGGTTTTCCTTCAGACACCTTGAGTCAAATGTCTGTAAGCAAAGTGAAGAAGGATGAACCCGAGCAACCTTTCACAATCTGCTTTGTTTTGCCTTCGGTAATGCTAATGCTAATGATTTATCTAATTTATGAAGTAACAGATGTCCTGAACAAGTATATGATCTGTGGGGAGTTTTCATGTTATTTGGTTATAGTTGTTTCTTTTATGGGATATGGATTCTTCCTTTGATCTTTCAGAATGTGTATACAACATGCCAAAACCTTTGAAAAGTGAAACACTGGCAAACACCTGTGCATGTCTATACACATACATCTAATGAATGGTTCAAATGTTTTGACTGATATTTTGAAGGAGTTTTTCCATGGAATTATTTCTGTACTCCCATATGTTAGGGTAGTTGGAAATGTCTAAGTAAGTGTCATCAGAGCTTGTCAGTGGCACGGTGGTGAAGACAGATGAATCTTGCAAAACCGATTGGGCAGTTTGAGTCCTGAACTGGTGACCTGAGAAACACACTGGGTGAGTGTGAGTACAAGCTCAAAATCCTGAAAGGAGGGAAGAAGAGAAGGGATTGTAGCATGGCCATCCCCACAGGGAGTGCTTTCTTATTTTCTCTCTTTGCCTCTTTCTCTGTTCTCTGTCTTTTTCTGGTGAGTGTTCATGCCCTCTGGCAAAAATTCAAAATAAAATAAATTAACTAATTACATAAATAAATGACATTGGTAAAATGACCTTTTCTTCATTTTGTATTCTATTATCTTTCATGCTGAATAAATACTGTAGTGCTATTTGACTGTACATTTTCATACTAGAATCAGAAGTGCACTAACCTAGCTTCCTTCCTTGGCCTTTTCTCCTCCATTATTTTTCATTCTGTTTTTCTATCCTTCCTTGTTCCTCTTTCCTTTTCTCTCTTTAATCATTTTATCATATAAAGTCATGAGCACATGGCCATTATAGAAGATGTACAGAAAGATGAATGACATACAGAAATCAAATCGCCATGCCACTAATCTAAGAATAGCTTTTATTAAGAATGAAGAAGCAAAACTCTAGAAAGGATAGGGAGGCAGCCACACCTCAAGGGTAAGTAGAAACAGGGTAGCTATTTGTAATACCTTGGGGTGTTTTGAGCTTCTCATCTGTTGTACTACTTCTCATTTCTTGCCTCCTGCACTATGTGTAGTCTCAACGACATAGTAATCAAGTGTCTATTTTAACAACTAGCATGCAATGAATGATAACCATGTGTCAAACCTCGTTCTGCAATAAATGCTTCACATGCTATTGAAACCTCAGAATACGCCTTGAGATATATATTGGTCTGATCTGGAATTTGAAAAGTGAGATTTTGAGAGGCAGAAGTCAATTTGAGAAATGAGATTACTTCGGCTCAAATTGCATGCTGCTGCTCAGTAGCTGAGCAATTACACAGAATCTTGGTGCCTGAGGTTTTTTTCTTTTTTTTCTATAAAAGGGGGTAATACCTCTTGGGGCAAAAGACAGTGCAGGGGCAATGCAACACTCTGTAATGCTGCACTCACATGGGAAGGTCCCTGGTCCACTGTGATGCACCTCCTAAAATCAGGGTCTTCTAATGCAATAAAATGAGAATGTAATAATGACATAGGAGGAATGACAACTTTTGCATCATGTGGAGGTACACTGAATATCCCAATATGAAACATATAGAAGAGTTGTTAAATAGAAAGATATTCATTTTTATTTTACATTTTAAAAAAAAGTTTCAATTCTTCTGATTAATTAAATTACAAGATGTTGTCAAAAGACTATTATTTTAAAAATATGAAAACAAAACATGAACCTAAACTATTTCTGCAACACATAAATAAAGTTCTGATAGTGAGAAAATAATAAAAGAACAAACTCATGTAATGGAAAGTGTATTTTTTTCTCCATTTTATTTATTTATTTATTTTTTTTGGAGAGTTTTTTGCTATAGGACGCATGTGCTCACTAGAAAGAGACAGAGACAGAGAGACAGAAAGCAAGAAATCACCCCCCCAGGGGGATGGCCATATTGCAATCCCTTCTCTCCCATTCTCCTCTCGGGATCTTGGGAATGCACACACACACACCTGGCGTGATTTTAAGCCACCTGATCCAGTACTCGAACCATGGTTGACTACATGGGAGTCCAGGGACATAGCCATTACACCAACTGTTGGTCCCAGAAAGTGCATTTTTAAATAGATATTTATAGGAAATTATTTTGTCTCTACTCCAATATCTGTAAGTTTAAGACTCCTCCCCCCCCCACCCTCTTCCTCTGAATGGAATTTGTAAAGCACAGATATTTTTGTGTAAAATATCTACTTTTTATTATTTATTCTTTTTTATTTAGGAAGAGATTTGGAAAGTAATCTTTCATTTTACTGGTAAAATCTTCTTTAGTATCAGTTTTCTTTTGTATATTATAAGCCATTAATAGCAGTGATCCTACAATGATTCCTTCAAATTCTCTTCTACGTTTTAATCAGCTTCCTTTTGACTTTTTCTTCCACTTTTAATTTTTGTTCCCTTTTACTAATCTCATAGGAATTTTTCATCACGCTAACTTTTTTGTTTTCTGAATTTTCTATTTCTTATAGAAAAAGTGTCAAAATTAAATCCAACATCCTATTTTTCATGGCAATACTGGTTTCCTTTTATACTACAGAATATTTTAAATCAATCCAGAGAGTTTTGGTATAACTATCAGTGTTGGGGGATACAGTAACTTAGCCTTAAGTAAAAACAAAACAAAAACTCTTTTCCTTAAAGTTATTACATTCTCCTTTTTATTCTTTATTGTCTCTTATATTAAGCGTCAATGTAGTCTGGTAGGCAGAAACACTAAACACATTTTTCATGCAGAATTTTACATGGGACTCTGCTGAACTAAAGCAGAAATTATTTTCCCCACTACCATTTTTTCCCCTAAGATGAAGGTAATTTATTCTTGGATAATTTGAAGGTTTTTCTCCCAGAAAGAGGGAATAAGATATTTAATAGTGATTCTTTCCAACATATAAACAATTCTGACTTTCTGAACAGAGCTGCCTGCTATCCACACATGATTCCCGATTCTGTCAGAAAGATTGTCTATATGTGTATATATTATGATTACTTTTGCTGACCAGGTCTGTGCACAAGGATTAAGGACTGCATCACTTGGTTGTAAAACAGCACTGTTAGTCCATAAAGTGACCCTGCTGGGTATGAAACATGGCATGGTGAATCCGGACTTCATCCTACAAACTTAGCAACCCTTCACAAGTGGGATTTTTCTTTGTAAATATGGGAAGGTAGAAACAGAGGAGGAACTGAGTGGAAAGATAATTGTATTGGCTTTCTGTCCTCTGTGTAGGCCACACCAGTGATATTTGGTAAGAAGAAATGCCCTCCCAATACCCTGGACAAAATACATTGAATTAGCCTTAAAAACACAATAGGCAAAGCACTAACAGGGTCATGGCTTCATTGAGAAATGCAAATATCTAAATATGGAAACTAATTATGTAACATTAAATATGTTGAATTAAATGTGTAAACTATCAAGATGTGTTTATGTTAAAATCATAAAAATGATAACTCTGTTCCTAGGGTTTCTCTAGTACAGAGCATTGCTAATATTTAAAAGCTTGAAGATTTGCCATCTGTGTGGAACTTCAGTTTTCCCTATCTTTTCTTCATTTCCTCTTCAAATGTATTCTGGCAAAAATCCCAGGGCATGATCCAAAGATAATCCCAGTTGCCATATCAGGAGAAGAAAACTTGGTTACATAAAACTTTGAGAAGGAAACACCCTTCTGTTCCACTCCATAAATTCTTTAGAAGCTGACATCTCATATGTCAACAAAATTCCATGAGCAAGAAAGGCAATCCCAAGAGAAACTCGAGAATACAGATGACGTTAATAAAGATGCTATAAGCTCACTACACAGTACACTGTCAGCATAAATTCCGTATTCTAGAAATTCGAGCTATTATATATATTCTGTGTACCATTTTACTACTTTAGTATTTTTAACTCATATATATGTTCAGTATGTTAGATTTCATCCTTCAAAACACATTTCATTTAAAGGTGAACAGAGACAAAACAAATCAGCCCATGACAGTGACAGCATATTTATATTAATGGAAAAATGTGTGTAGTTTTAAAACTAGTGAACAAAAACAATGTACAATACCATCCCTGAAAAGCTTATTTTTATACATATGTAGCATCAGTGTTTCAGATTCATTTATAGAGAAAATTTTTGTAGAATAAAACAAGACACTAGGTAATATAATTATGGTGTGTTTAATTTTACAATACTGCCTAGTGGAAAATGCAGAATTGCGAAATGTTAATGACTAACAACAGTATTTATATAATATTTAACACTGACCTTTTCATATTTAATGATATTACAGGAAATACAAATAAATTCAATAAACATTAGAATTTGCCATTTCTGAAGAAGCAACAAGATGATTATTTCAATAAAACTGTAGTGTATCTTATTTGCTGGCTGTTCAACTTTTTTTCTTTTTTTAAATTGCCAGAGTATGTATTTGCTTATTAGAAAGAGTCAGAGAGAAAGAGAGAGAGAGAGAGAGAGAATCTCCCAATAGGGTATGGTCACAATGTAATTTTTTTTTGATGTTGTGGTTTGTTTGGTTTTTATTTTTGGCATTAAACCATCTCTTTAGGATTTGGGTGCACACACATACATGCCTGGCATGTTTTCCACTGGGACTGGGATTTAAAATACGGTCAACCATAGGAATATGGTTCCCTATGCACTTGTGGTCCACCATTCTTACTTTTTTCTTTAATTGCCAGATGACACTCATGCTTACCAGACAGAGACAGATAGGGAAAGAGGGAGAGAGAGAGAGAGAGAGGAAGCACACTCCCAGTGGGGTTTGGTAACACCACAATCCCTTCGCTATTTCTCCTTTCTATTGTGATTTTGGACACATGAGTTTACATGCATCCAGTGTATTTCTCAAGCCATGGTCAGCCATGTGGGTCTGGCTCCTTTAACCACTAAGCCACAAGGCCAGACCCCACTACTCTTTCTTAATTTGCTCTTTTCACTCATAGTAAACTTACCAAGCCTTAAGACAATTGAGTGTCACTGAACTATTCAAACAGAAGGAATATTATTTAATGACTACTTCTTTTCTTAATGAGAATAAATAAATGGTAATTTGGAAATTTGATTGATGTGGAATATGATTTGCAGTAGATTTTTCAAAATTTGAAATGGCTTAAATTAAATGCTGTTCCGGTTTCCCAGGTGTGAGAAATGACATCTTAGAGGAGCAGCATCAAGGAGAGAGGATAGAAGTACTATTTTTGACTGATGAATCCAGTCATAAAGTCAAGAGCCCTGAATACTAACAGCCACAATTTTCCGACACTACCATCCATCATTTTTGTTAGGCATTAGATCCCTAATGCTGAGAGCTAATGCAGAACAGTCTGCCATTTAAAACATGGGGAATCTGGGACCAGCAGTTAGCGTAATGGCTATGTCGTTGGACTCCCACGTAGTCTACCACGGTTCGAGTCCTGGACCCGGTGGCTTAAACTCACGCCGGGCGCGTGTGCGTGCATGCCCAAGATCCCGAGAGGAGAATGGAGGAGAAGGGATTGTGGTGTGGCCATCCCTCCTGGGGTGTGATTTCCTGCTTTCTGTCTCTCTGTCTCTCTCTGTCTGTCTGGCGAGCGCACGCGCTCTATAGCAAAAAAAAAAAAAAAAAAAAAAAAAAAAAAAAAAACATGGGAAATCTTTGTACAAATGCCTGTTTTAAATTTCTTTCTTGTTATTCTTGAAATCAACCCAATACAGAAATTGGTCAAGTCAGCTATGATAAACAGACTCAAGTTTTGTACACTAGTTAAAACTTGCTTTGTGCTGAGTATCTCTTAGTCTTGTAACAGAAATTTTCAATTCCTTTTGTGAACCTCCAGTCCATATATTTCTCGTAAGACTGTTAAATAAAGTACTTTACTGCTAGATACAGTAGTGGACACATGACCCAGTAGTGGTTATTTAAAAACAATCTTCCTGCCAGAAGAATTTTGTTAAAACAGTATTGAGCAGAGACAATTACAGTATTTTCCTGGGATTTTAAAATCAAATTTAGGAAGTGCTTTTCTTTCAAGTAACCTTTTAAATTTCTTATATGTTTAGTCTGGTATCCCTCATTCCTTCAATGCTTATAGGAAATCCGCCAGGAATGAGAAGGGAGAGAGAGAAAAAGATGAAGACACAATGGAAATAAAGGTTATTTGATGATAGAAGGAAGATACTAAGCTGATGACTTGAAAGATGGAAGAGGTGCATGACCTAATGAATGCAAAGAATGCATCTCTAAGAGCTGGAAAGGGTACAGAAATGGAATCTTCCCTAGGGCCTCCAGAGTGAGAAGCCCCACTAATACCTTGACTTTAACCCAAGGGAAATAAAGAAAGAAGTAAAACAGTTAAGAAACATAAAATGGAAAATTATCTGTTGAAGATAATCGGTATGTTAATATCTTTGATTTGGGTCAATATTCAGTGCATTCTGGCTGGGGAAATTTATTTTGTATGCTGTAATGCCATACAGTTAATAAATGTGAAATAAAAAAAATAAAAGTGTGGACTTCCAGAACTCTAAGAGAATAATTTGGTGTTTTAATCCACTATGTTTGTGATTTTTTTTATAACAGGCATATGACACTAATACAATATGTTATTTTTAATATACTTGTTTAGTTTTCTTATCAGGGTCATGCTAAATGTTGATGAATTAGAATAATTTTTATCACATTTAGTAATTTTGAAATTTTTTTAATGATTTAAGGATTTTTCTATTACTTGCAGTTTTGTTCTATCGCTTTAGTTTTATTGAATATAGGGTGTTACAATTGTCATTTGTCTATCAGTATGAATTCTTTGAATGTACTATGATGAATGTTACAATTATATACATCTATGGCTTTTGATTCTGTGTTTCCTTTTTTGGACAGACTATCATCAAAATATACAAGCCAACTGTTCAACATTCCTGACTAGAATTCTGGAGAATAATCACTCACACTAAATTATACTCACATTTTGAGAGTGAAAGAAATAAAATGATTCCTTATGAGTTTGTATGTATAAATTCTGATGTGCAATTTCATAGACCAGAAGCAGATGAAGAGGTCAGGTAGTTATAAGCTAATGAGAAATAAATTGCTATAATCAGTGACCTAACATTGCCTGAAGGATTTCTTTTTACAGTCATGGATTCAGCTGGCAAAGGGTCTTAATGTTGCTGTTTGAAACTCTTGTTTGGCATTTGTAATATTATTCTAAAGCTTGATTACATCATGGACAAGTTAATCCATTACAAAGCACTTGCCTGAAGTGATTTGATTTTAATGTTTCATAAGTAGCCAGTTGTTTGGGACTAGAAGAATAATTGGCTTACACTCTACCAGCCTACCAGTGAGATGACTTTTTATTCTTTGTAAGTTAGTTTTTGCTCTTATTTCTTTGACTATATCTGATCATATTTTTGTGTTTTTCTTTTTCTTTTTCTCTTTTGTATTGTTTTTGATTGTAGAGAAAACATGTTTTTAACTTTGGGATCTACTAATTTAAATCCACTCTTGGCAATTATTTATTGATTATTTTAAAGTTAAAACATTCATTTGAGTATTTTCTACTTGCTGATGCTTTTAATCCCTCACCTTAAATCTTTCCTTGGGAATTTGACTGATGACAACAAAAATTATTTGAAAATTAAGATGTTAAAATAATTAAGTTTATTTTGTATGTGTATGAGAAAGACAGAGACAAAGAAATGACTAGCATTTTCCATAGAGTCCACACACCATGATTTACCCCAGCACAACTCAGCCTGTATCTTGGGCACATTTGTCTGGTGTACACAGGGAGATCTCCAGATGTGAACCTATTAATAGAAACTTCCCATACAGGTCCAGCATCATAGAGTGTTGTATTACCACTGTGCCATCAATGTCAGGCCAAAAT
Organism: Tupaia tana; assembly: GCA_026018925.1. Taxonomy (NCBI): domain Eukaryota; kingdom Metazoa; phylum Chordata; class Mammalia; order Scandentia; family Tupaiidae; genus Tupaia; species Tupaia tana. Next base: position 50,707,600 of record JAKSZU010000001.1, read on the forward strand.
AAAAATAAAACTTTAGTTGAAGAGATTGTTAATGTAATAGAATTGTTTACATCACACATTTCCATTTTTCCCTCTATTGAGTGCATGATAAGAACATTGTCCCTGGTTCTCTTGAATGGGTCACAAGATTCTATCTGTTCAATAAATAGGAACTTTACTGATATGACTCAGTTCTTGCATTCTCCTTCTCTACCTGACTACTAAAGTTTCAGAAAGTAGTTGCTCTGTCAATCTGGGTGTGTTAGAAAGATGCAGAGCAGCATCTCAAAATGAACTAAAGTCAACATGTAGCCTGACTGGTAAGCAAACTCTCACTTTTCCTAGGGTGTTCAGATCTCTTCTTGTTCATTATGCATATAAAAACATAATCTGATACACTGTATAAAAAGAAAGCCATCAGGAAACTTACAGATCCAAAATAAAAAAAAAGTACAAGGTCATTTATGAGACTTTTTTTTAAATACCCTTTCCCTTCAAAACCAAGGTACAACACTGAAATTTAGTAAATTCTCCTACTGATATTATTGTAAGCGCTTCTATGAATAGCTTCTTAAAATTTCATGAAGAAAAATTTTAAGTTCATTTTGGAGGATGAGGAGAAACAATAGGTGGATAACTAAAAAGAGGAACTTTGTCATATATGCATGGAAACTTCGTTGAATTCATTACATTTGGAAAAATAAGCCTAATTCTTATTTCAAAAAAGATAAAAAGAATTTAAAATAATGGAACAAAGGATTTCCTATAAGGTCAATAATATATAAAATGTACATGATATATTTATGTGTATATTTAACAGGTAACGTAAGCAGAGACTTTAGAGAGGCTTATTTCATTAGATCTCAAAGTGTTTTTGTGGGAAACCTTTAGATTGTTTGAAAAGATTAAATAAGAAAATTTTATAATTATGTTAATTTGTAATAAATGAAAGAGAAAAAATACTCCTCACTCTTCACTTATTCTCCATGCAAAACAAAAATCTATAACTTTTATCAACAATCATTTCCTTAGGGCTCTTTGTAGTTATAAGGAATAGTAATATAATTTTGCTTAAAATTAGTCACTGTCCTTTCAGCTGCAGATTCAATAGAAAGAACAAAATCTCTAACTCAAAGATTAACTAGTTCTGAAAATTCTGGTCCCCCTGGCTTGCATCGTTTGCCAACTGCTTGATCAATAAATGATAAAATTTCTTATTGAGCAATCAGTGATATACCCAACCCTATAAAACAAAAAGCAATCCAATATTTTTGCAGAGGTCTTTCTATCACTATTCTTTCTCTACTTTCCAGATGGAAAAATGTTAGCATTTACTGAGAGATAAAATTTATGGAGGGGAAAATGTTGAGTTATGTGAAAAATAGTATCTATCAAACAGTTTTTCCTGCTATAATTTCTGCTTTTACTACTTTGTTCATATTGATTTCTTTTAGACCAGAAATTTATAAAATATATTTTAATAAACTAGTGAAGGTAAAAAAGATGGTAATTTTGAAAAAAATTAAAGCTATTTGCTATTTTACTATTTTACAGTTATTAATGCTCATTGATATGTGAAAATAATTAATGCTTATAAATGACCAAAACAATTTTTTGATGATTTAATAGTAATACTTAAATAAAGAGGTCAGGTTTAGAATGCATATTAGCATATAATCTTTATTAATTTTTATATATAAGAGGACTACATAAGTTTCTTAGAAATGAAATTAAAGCATGAATTTATCAGGATCAGCAGTTGGCATAATGGCTACGGCACTGGACTCCCATGTAGTTGACCACGGTTCAAGTTCTGGACTCAGTGGCTTAAACTCATGCCAGGCGTGTCTGCGTGCCTGCCAAGATCCCAAGAGGAGAATGGAAGAGAAGGGATTGTGGTGTGGCTGTCCCCCCCCGGGAGGGGGGTTGATTTCTCGCTTCCTCTCTTTCTGTCTCTCTGACTGGTGCACACACCCTATAGCAAAAACCTCTCAAAAAAAAAAAAAGTATGAATTTAATTTGTTGTAAAAAAATTAAAATCCCTATCTAAATATTTTCACAATAGGTATTTTCTATGAACTTCTTCAAAACCTTTCATATATTTCAAACATTTGCACATGCTTTTCTTTTTGCCTAAAAGCCTCTATATGTTATTAAAGGGTGACATTTGCAATAGAATTTCTTCTATTTCAGTTGCTTTTCTAATCCTGGCTTCATTCCTATTTTTCTACTGTTTATTACTCTAAACCACTATTTTCCTTCCTCATGTCTTTTTGAGTATACTTTTGTTTTCTTTTTGTTATCTGATTGTTTATTTGTATTAGTCATTTTTTCATGAAAATCAAGGAAAATAACTCAAATTAGCACACATACCATTTAAAGAAGAACAAAATCTCCAACTCAAAGGAGATTAACTAGTTCTGAAGATTCTGGTCATCCAGAATCTTAGTTATTGACCAAATTTTTGGTGTTCATTTTGTAGTCCTTACAAGATGTAGACTGAGACCAAGATTTTATAAGTCAAACAAAAATAATTTGTGAATAATTAGGTTAATACAATCTTAAATAAATTAATATTAAATTGTATCTTTAAAGTTAGAAATTTAGGACAGAATTTCAGTATAATGTTTATTCAAAAATAATCACTTGTTGGGGACAGCAGTTAGCGTAATGGCTATGTCGCTGGACTCCCACGTAGTTGACCGCGGTTCGAGACCCGGACCCGGTGGCTTAAATTCAAGCCGGGCACGTATGCGTGCCTGCCCAAGATCCCAAGAGGAGAATGAAGGAGAAGGGATTGCGGTGTGGCCATCCCCCCTGGGGGGTGATTTCTCGCTTTCTGTCTCTCTGTCTCTCTGTCTGGCGAGCGCACGCGCCCTGTAGCAAAAAAAACTCTCCAAAAATAAATAAATAAATAAATAAATAAATAAATAAATAAATAAATAAAATAATCACTTGTGGGCTCTATTTAAAAGACAGAATTTATATTTTTCACATTCTGGTAGACCAAATATTTCTTAAGGTTTGGCAAAGCTTTAAATTTCTAAGCTAATGAGACAGCTGGTGGCATGGTGGTTAAGGTGACTGGATCCCACATCACCTATTATACAGTTCAAGTCCTGGATGCAGAAGCTTGAAAAACACACTGGGCACATGCACATGTGTACCTAAAATTAAAAAAAAAAAAAAAAGTAAAAGAATGAAGGATAAAGGATAATGACCTGGCCATACTCCTTGGTAGTGATTTCTCATTTTCTCTCTCTCTCACTCTCTCTGTCTCTCTTCAATGAGTGCATACACCCTGTAGTTAATTTTTTTTTTTGAGAGATTTTTGGTATAAGGCTTGCGCACTTGCCGGAAAGACAGAGAGAGAGACAAACAGAAAGCAAGAAATCACCCCCAAGGGGGATGGCTATGCCTCAATCCCTTCTCCTCCATTCTCCTCTTGGGATCTTGGGCACACATGCACACGCACCTGGCGTGAATCCAAGCCACTGGTCCGGGACTCAAAATGTGATCGACTACATGGGACTCCAGTGACATAGTCATTACACAAACTTCTAGTCCCCTCACCCCCGTAGTTAATTTTTTCAATGCTAATTTTATATCAGCTCTTATTAGATTTCCATTATTTCTCAAAACAAAAGTATTTTTTAAATTACATTTACATGGTCAGAAGATTTCAAATTAATGATTACGAATTGTCTGAAGCCATAGCTACCTGATATAGGGACTGTATTACCAATATTTCAGATGATTACTAAAGAAAATTGTATTAACTATTCTGTATCATGATAAGAAAACACATTAGAATAAATAATGTGTTTAGTATAATTTCTAAAATGAAATGAAAAAACTTATCAGGTAAAATAAGTCAAGTAAACTAATTTCAAAATATAACTCTACTAAAACACCTGCTTGTTAGAGAAATGTCAAGACTGGGGCAACATATTTATACTTGCAAAGTCCAAGCCAGAGTAATTGCAAAGTGAATGTTAAAATGCTCCTTAAATATTGAATACCAGTTAGGAACTATACTGTGTACACACACACACACACAACACATACACACTCACACTTAAAATAAGACTCCTAAATTGTGTATATGTATTTGTAAATGTGCGTGTATGTGTACCTAAGTATGTAGCTTAGATGTGTATGCACACACATACACACAAACCCGTAATAGACACTTATGAGAAGATAAATTGGAGTACCCAGTAGTTCAACAGATCATCAAATTTATACATTTATGTCCATTTCTGTCATCTAACAATTCTTCACAACTCAAAGGACATGTATTTAACCAGAGTCTCAAATGTAAATGAAGTTCTGACAGCCTTAGATCAAAGAGAGAAGGAAAGATAGAAAACTTGTTCAGTAAATCTCCAAGGAAGAAATCAGAGTTATATAAACAGCTAAAGTAAAATATTTCCACATCACAAATTGTGCTAAATATATCCTTGGCAGGAGAATCCAGAGGTAGCCTTAATCCGAAGCAGTAACTTGATTAAGAGATTTACATCAGGTTAACAGATTTGACATTACGATGTCCTACTTAGTACCCACGGCAAATCTCCTTGATAAGGTATGGGTTGAAAGATGCTACCATCAAAAGAATTTTGGATTCTTTGATGTGCCCAGGAGACAAGATCCTTAAGTGCTTATTTGAATTATTTACCGATTGCTAATTCAGAAGAATAAGTTAATACATATATAAGGGAAAAACCAAATTGGAGATGATTGACTAATTTCATAAAAAAGCAATCAACTTAGAAGTCTACTTTTAGATTTCTTGTTATTAAAAGAAGATACAGAAGTAGTGATTTTATTCCCCTCTTCTTTCCTTCCTTCCTTCCCCTTTGAGATTTGGAGTATAAGACATAACATTCATTAAAAATTAGAATAAAGCCCAGCTTGGAGCCACGCAGTCAGTAGCAGTGCTGCAATGTGATGCCAGAGGCCAAGTGGGAAATCCCTGAGTTCATATCCAGGGTTTGCCCGAACGTACCGGGTATGTATGCAGGTGACCCAGGACCCTGAACAGGCTCAGGGGAGGAGCGCAGCATGAAGCCCCTGTTGAGGGTGTCTCTTTCTCTCTCGTTCTCACGCTCTCTCATCAAAGAATAAATAAACTTTAAAAAACAACAACAATAACAAACAGAATAAAAGATTAAGGCCTTTTAAATATACCAGTATGGGGGCCAGTCGGTGGCATGGTGGTTAAGGGCGCTGGACTCCCACATGATCGACCCTGGTTCAAGTCTGGGACCTTGTGGCTTTCTTCCTCTCTCTCTCTTTCTCTCTCCCCCTCTCTGGTCAAATTAAAATAAATAAATACATAAAAAATTAAAGTTCAATAAAATAATTCTTTAAAATAAATAAATAAATAAATAAATAAATAAAGGAGTATGTAAAATACACTTAATTAATCCAGTTAAAACATTTTGAATAGCTAAAATTATTCAAAGTCAGCAGATGGCATAATGGTTGTGTCACTGGACTCCCACGTAGTTGACTGCCCTTGGAGTCCCGGACCCGGCAGATTAAAAATCACACCAGGTGCATGGACGTACATGCCCAAAATCTTGTGAGGAAAATAGAGGAGAAGGGGTTGCAGCATGGCCATCCCCACTGGGAGGTGATTTCTTGCTTTCTGTCTCTCTGGCAAGCCCACATGCCCTGTAGCAAAAAATCTCTCAAAAAAAAAAAAAAGTTATCCTGTAAACAAGGGAATTTTAGAAATGAAATAAAATAGAAACATTAAAAAGAATAATGATAAATATGAAACATTTTTAATTAATATAGGAATTGTTATATGTCCACATACATTGTTATAAATCACTCTTTACAGGTAGGCTCATGGATGTGACTTAGTGAAATAAACTTAACTCAAGGATTTGGAGTTTTCCCATATATTGTAATAAAATTCCTTTTCTATTGCTCATATTTTCTACAACCTATATGGTGAAATTGATAGTTCATGTTTAGTTGTTTCTATGAATGGGGTCTTTTACTAAAAACACTGGATTCATCATATAGTTTATAAAAATACTGTGAGGTCAAATAACAAAATCATCTGAATACTCACTTTGATCTTAGACAGGAAAATGGTATAGTAACAAAGAACTGAGTTATGTTAAAAATGAAGTAACAGGACAAGCCTATGGCCTGGCGGTTAAGGTAGCTGGAATTCTCATTGGCAACTTCACAGTTCAATTTCTGGACCTTGCAGCTTGAGAAATATGCCGAGTGTATGTGGATACTTGTTCAAAATCCACAAAGGAGGGAGAGATGGGACAGAGAGATTGTAGTGTAGCGTTCTCTGTGAGGAGTCCTTTCACACCTTTCTCTCTTTCTGTCAGGTTAATTAAATAAATAAACCGAGATATTAACTAATAGAATTGTTGAAAGACAGGAGAGAAGCTCCCTTTCCAAGTGCCATGCTAAGTCCCTGGTTTCAATATGGCTTGTTGAGCACATTCTGTGATCACGCTCCACCGTGATGAGGACAGAGGTCCACGAAACGACTTGGGCCTGAACATCTTTTTCCCCAACCCATTTCAGAAGATCAGACAGTGTGATATTCCAGCAGAGTGGAAAGCAGGCAAGTAAAACAGCCCTGAAAACGACAGTCAAAGATCAAGAAGGAAATCTTCCCTCAAGAGGACCAAAATGTAAATAAAATAAGTTCCTCTTTTGGAGTGGTGGGAGCTAAGGATGGGTGATCCTGGTAAGTTTTCCTTCTTGTTTTTTTTTTTTTTTTTTTTTTTTATTTTTTTCTTTTTATTCTTTCAATATTTCTATTTTAAAAATATTTTAAAATATTTTAAATTGAGAAAGCCTATTGTTTTGAACTTTAACTCATTTGTACTCTTTGAGTATATACAAATTCTTTTTTTCTTAAATGCTTCTTGTGGATATGTGTGCAAGTATACAGAGAGAGGAAGCAGGGTTAAGAGAAAGAAGAGCTCATGGAATTAGAATTCAAGGCACTCTATTTGCAAGGCCTATTTAGAATGAGATATTATAGTCTCATGCCCTTCAGTCTTTATAAAAGATCTCACAATTTCCATGTAAATTAAGAGTTTTACACATAAACTCTAAGCATAAAAATATTTTGTTTAAATATTAGGTGGTAAATTGCCTCTCTTTGTAAGATAAGAATAATAAAGGATATAGAGAGTTGATAGTCCTGTGAACTAAGAGAAAGTGCCTTGTTAAATGACAAATCTACTCTCTGATGAAAACCTCAAAAAGATGGTATTTGCAATGTCCCATTCCCTGCTCTAACTTACAGATCTGTTTTCTATCTTGGCAATCAAGGTTAAGGCAAGAGAATGCTTTTAGTGAATTTCTTTTACAACACAGTCTGTCTTCAAACATTTGGCGTAATTCTTTAACCCTAAAAGGGTTTAAAGTCTGTACACATGTTTATGGTAGATACTAATGCTGTTCATCCAGATATACAATCCTCAGCTTTCCAGGCAGTTCAACCTCCATTGAAGTGTGATGTTATGAGCCGTCACTCTGGGTACAAACATTTAATCCCAGTAGTTGTTTGTGCAGCACTCTCGGTTGTAGCTGTAACGGAAGCCTGCGTTGACATGAGAATGAAATCACATCATCCCATGTCATCTGGCTATCCTGGACTGTCACATGGAATTGCAATTGACTTTATATATATGTCGCTATCTCTCTTTATGTGTGTGTGTGTGTGTGTATGTGTGTGTGTGTGTGTATACAATGAATACTTCAGTTGTTTTAAAATTCTGGGACCTGAGGTAGTTTGTCATGACAAATATGTTTTTATACTTACAGAATTCTATAAAGTTATGAATATAGTTATTGTTCAAAAGAATGTTAATTTAAGATATATATATATATATATTCTATTGCATTGCATCTAGAGTTGTAGATGGCCTCTCCAATGGTTTATAAATATATTTCTTATGTTTTCTCAGTGTAAACTTATTCTTAAAACCTCTGAACTAGGGCCAGCTGATAGCATAGCAGTTACTTTATGGGACCCCCACATGGCCAACGATGGTTTGAGTGTCAGACCTGGTGGCTTGTAACTCTTGACAGGTGCATGTGGGTGTGCATCCAAGATCCTGGGAGGAGAATGGAGAATGCATTATGGCATAGCCATCCCCCCTGGGGGGTGATTTCTCATTTCCCTCACACTGTCTCTGTCTCTCTCTTTCTCTCTATTCAGTGAGAGCATGTGACCTAAGGCAAAATGCTAAAAAACAAAAACAAAAACAGAATACTCCGTATTAAGAACTAGAAAATTGGGACCAGCAGTTAGCGTAATGGCTATGTCGCTGGACTCCCATGTAGTTGACCGTGGTTCACGTCCTGGACCTGGTGGCTTAAAACTCATGCTGGGTGGGTGTGCGTGCATGCCCAAGATCCCGAGAGGAGAATGCAGGAGAAGGGATTGCAGTGTGGCCATCCCCTCTGGAGGGTGATTTCTTGCTTTCTGTCTCTCTGTCTCTCTCTGTCTTTCTTGCGAGTGCACATGCCCTATAGCGAAAACCTCTCCAAAAAAAAGAAAAAAAAAAAAAGCTGAGTCAATGCCCTTTTGTTTTTGCCTAAATATAAACCTGAAATAAATGCAAATTTTTGAGATTACCAATGGATATTAGGAAATATAAGATATATTTTCACATCTTCCAAATATTTATCTGTATATATTAAATCATTTTAAAATGTAGGTCTTTCAAATGATTTTATGGAGACGAATACAAAAAGCACATCAGAAATGCAATTAAACATAAACTTATTTGAAGTAAATATAATTTATAATCACAGTTTTTCATATTATGCCTTTTCTGTGAACTTTTTAAAGACACCTCATGTTTTGCCACTCACAGTGCCTTGGTTGATTGGGCTATTGATCATCTCACTCAATCACATCAGATGAAGTTCTCTTTATTTTTTTAAAGAATTATTTCATTTAACTTTTATTTATTTATTTTATTTATTTATTTTAATTTGACCAGAGAAAGAGAGAGAGAGAAAGCAAGCTGCCAGGTCCGGACTCAAAACATTGTTGGCCATGTTGGAGTCCAGTGCCCTTAACTAGCACACCAACTGCTGGCCCCCAGATGCAGTTTTCTAAGACTCCATTGAGATCTCAGTGAGGGACGGGTGGTCAAATGATTTGCTTATTATTGAGTTTTAATTTCTCCCATCTTAAGGTCATGGTAGTTGCATTCAAGAGAGAGATTTCGAGGAACAGGTTTCAAGATCTAGGCAAAGGCTGCAAGTCATCTTCTGTTCTACCCTCAGGAGACTCAAAGTGTCACTTTTACCATAATCTATTAGTCAAGCAAGCTTTTGTATTTTCACCAGAATAAAGAAAAAAAAAATCCTGTGTCTCAGTGAAAAGAATTTTAGAGCATTTGTTGTAGCTCTGTTATTCCAGCATGATACATAAATTCTCAGACATTTCAAATTCTATCCATCGACCATGAGCTAAAGAATACCCCGTGCGGGACCATGAGTTAGTGCAATGGCTATGTCACTGAACTCCCTTGTAGTCTACCGTGGTTTGAGTCTCAAACCAGGTGGCTTAAACGCACACCTGGTGTGTGTGTGTGCGTGCCCAAGATCTGGAGAGGAGAATGGAGGAGAAGGGATTGTGGCGTGGCCATCCCCCCCGGAGGTGATTTCTCACTTTCTGTCTCTCTGTCTCTCTCTGTCTTTCTGGCGAGCACATGTGCCCTATAGCAAAAAACCTAAAACTTCTCCAAAAAAGAATACCAAAGAATACCTAATGAAAAGGAGGATATAATAACAATTAAGAATCACATCTATCAACCTATTTTATAAAACTTCCAAGTTTGCAAATTGGCAGTTAGAAGAGAAAATGAAAGAATCTTAAATAAAATCTTCTAAAGAGTTTGTTGACGGAAGGCGATTTTAGACAGTAAGTGCATTCTCTACTTTAAGCTATACTGTTTTGAGGGAGTAGCGAACAAATAAAGCATCTAGAACATAAAGAAGAGAAATATGTGCTTGATTATCACTATATAAAATTGGGAATAATTGTTAATGTGAGAAAAAAAAATAACAACTTGACCATAAGAGAATAATGGAAACAAATCTGTTGATCATGATGTGTATGGCAATATATTTGACTGAACCAATATATAGTGTATTCATAAAGGGAACATTTATTTGCAATGATACAATTATACACACTGATTAAATGTAATAATAATAATAACAACAATAAAAAGGAAAAAGCAAAAGAGAGAAAAAAATTTTTAAAAATTATGTTAAGCCTAATGTAAGTCAAAGGAATAAATCAATTTGGGTGTTGCTGTGCAGTAAATAGTCTGAAATTTCATTATGAAAGACAGAATTGATCAAACTTGTAAAAATGGTGTAACATTATGCAGTTTACAAGGACATACACTTGAAATGATTGAAAAACAAAGTTGAAAATGTGGATAACTAAATATTTTTAAGGACCTGAGGATGAGCAAATCAAGTCTGTATCCATCGCTGTAGATGCAAAATGATAGTCACTTTGTATACCAGTTTAACTATTTTTGTATAAGTTAAACATGCATTTACGGCATAAACCAGCAATATGACTATTAGGTATTTAGATATTTACAAAAATGATGCAAAATATATAACAATACAGAGACTTTTTTTGTACCTTTGTTTGCTGTAAGCATATGTGCTCTCTGGAGAGACAGAGAGAGAGAGAAAAAAAGGATAAGTTAAAAATCATGGGACATGGGAACCAGCAGTTAGCGTAATGGCTATGTCGCTGGACTCCCATGTAGTCGACCACGGTTCACGTCCCGGACCGGGTGGCTTAAAACTCACGCCGGGCGTGTGTGCGTGCGTGCCCAAGATCCCGAGAGGAGAATGGAGGAGAAGGGATTGCGGCGTGACCATGCCCCCTGGGGGGTGATTTCTCGCTTTCTGTCTCTATGTCTCTCTCTGTCTTTCTTGCGAGCGCACGCACCCTATAGTGAAAACCTCAAAAAATAAATAAATAAATAAATAAATAAAATAAATAATAAAAATCATGGGACCTGCAGTTGGCGTAATGGCTATGTCACTGGACCTCCTCTTATGTAGTCGACCGCAGTTTGAGTCTCAAACCTAGTGGCTTAAACTCATGCCAGGCATGTATGCATGCATGCCCAAGATCCCAAGAGGAGAAAAAAATGGAGGAGAAAGGATTGTGGGGTGGCTGTCTCCCCCGAGGGGTGATTTCTCACTTTCTGTCTCTCTTTCTTTTTGGCAAGTGCATGTGCCCTATAGCAAAAAACTCTAAAAAAAAAAAAAAAAAAAAAAGAAAAAGAAAAAGAAATCATCCCCAAGGAAGATGACTAAGCTGCAATCCCTTTTCCTTCATTCTCCTCTTGGGATTTCAGGCACACATGCACACATGGCCGGCATGTTATTCAAGGCACTGAATCTGGGACTCCAACTAGACAATTGTCCATGTGAGATTTAGCCAGCTTACCCAGCAGATCACTGGCTGGGCTCCTAAATGCAAAGACTTTTACTCAGATATTCATTTCAGTTTTATTCAGGGCAGGCAAAACCTGGATACAATCCAATATTCAGCAATCTATGTATAGGAAAGCAAATGTTGTTCAAAGCATACAACAAAATAATACTAACATATATGGCAGCTTGGAGGAATATCAAAAGTATCATTCTCAGTGAAAGAAGGGAGGCATAAAAGGTCACATGCTGCATGGATTTATTCATAAGAAGTGCTAAAAAGTGACAAAACTACAGTGACAGATCAAATGTTATCTGAGACTAGAGAAAGAAGGAATTGATGGCAAAGATGATGAAAATAATCTATATCATAATGCTGATGCTGAAACACTCCAAAGCAGCAACCAGCCATGGTAGTGCAGGTGACAGAATGCCACTGCGCAATGCTGGAGTCATCTGGGAAGACCTAGGGTTTGGACACACCAGGCACACCTGTAAGTGTAACTGATCCTTACTGTCTGGGAGTCTGAGAGGACAGCAGCATAACAGCACTCTGTTAGGGGTCACTCTTTCTTTGTTTCTTCCTTTCCTTTCCTTTCCTTTCCTTTCCTTTCCTTTCCTTTCCTTTCCTTTCCTTTCCTTTCCTTTCCTTTCCTTTCCTTCTTTCTTTCTCTCTTTCTCTTTCTTTTTCTTTTTCTTTTTCTTCCTTTCTTCCTTTCTTCCTTTCCTTCTTTCCTTCTTTCCTTCTTTCCTTCTTTCCTTCTTTCTTTCTTTTCTTTCTTTTTCTTTCTTTCTTTCTTTCTTTCTTTCTTTCTTTCTTTCTTTCTTTCTTTCTTTTATCTCTCTCTTCACACATATACATACACACATGCACATGCACACATTTTTAGTCTCTTTGTTTACTCCTTTTCTGACAGGAGAATTAGAGAGAAACCCATTACGTGTATCCAGGGCCCTCCTCTGCCCTTCCCTACTAGGAGTGAACTGCCCTTGGGGAACAACATTCTACCTACTCAGAGATGCAGGTTTAGGCCTGCTAAATCCTGTGCTACTTCATTCTGGAGTCGGCGACATGGAGCTCACCTGCCACAGCTATAAACTATATTCATTATCCAGAAACAAACCTCACAAGTAAAGATGATATTTAAGTATCTAAAAACTTTATTCTAATTCTCAACTGGGTCAAAATCAGAGGAAGGGAAAGTTTTTGAACAAGGTCTTAGGCACTCAAACTCTCTGAATATTTCATTACAAACTTTACCTTTAAAGTTTTGTTTGTTTGAATAGAATCTAGGGAGCAAAACATAAAGAACTTGGTGGCCAAGTGCATGTTCGTGTGTAGTGTGTATTTGTGTGTGCACTTTTTAAAATTACAATAAGAGAGAGATGATTAAGGCAGCTGTGGCTCTATTGGCAGCTTCGTGGGCAACCAGGAAACAATGCATTGCTGATTACTCTGAGCATGCCTGTGCTACGTCCAGGCTGGTGCCATGCTTACTTGACTATAATAAATGTACCATGGACAAAAGGAAAAATAATAATAGGAGATTAAAGAAACAAGAAATAAAACAGAGGAAACAATTAAAAAGGCAGAAAATTAGTAGAAGAGAAGAAGTTAGCAACTTACCGAATTTAAAATGTAGTATAAATATACATTACCAATGGAATGGATTGATCTCCAGCTCTTTCAGAGGCCAATTTAAAGGGTCTTTGCTTCTTTGAGTCTCCTAGTATTCAGCTCAAAATATGTTTAATGTTGTTTCCATGACACTTTTTACAGGTTTTATAGCAATTATTGAAAATGTCTTATGTAATAGTGATTTGTGATCATATCACATCCTGTCTATTAGACTGAAAACTTGTATATAGTGCATATTTAAATAAAATAAATCACTATCTAATAAACACTTATTGATAAATGCAAATAATATATAGGTCAATTTTTTCCTAAATGTAGGTAGTTATGATCGATTCTCTCCACCTCCTTGAAGGAATATCAAGAAGACATGCAATAAATTTAAGATAAATTTGTTAGTATAATAATGTCACAAAAAATTTACAAAGCTTAAGTGATAAATGAGTCAATGAGAAGTTGAAGGCAAAATGTTAAATTGGAATAAGCCCATCGATGTGGGTAAGGAATCTTACCTTTAGAAATATTTACTTAATCTGACACTTAAAGAAGTTTAACATATGGGCCGGCAGGTGGCATGGTGATTAAGGGCACTGGATTCCCACATGGCTGACCGTGGTTTGAGTCCTGGACCTGGCAGCTTTCTCTCTCTCTCTCTCTGGTCAAATTGAAATAAACAAATTAATAAATAATTAAAGTTAAATAAAATAATTCTTTAAAGAAAGTTTAACATAAAATCAAATATTGATATTTGATAAACTATAGGTGGGCATGTTTTAAAATATTCAAAAAATGCAAGTTTTTTATTAATTTATCCACACTTTAATGTTTAAGTTTATATAATTCTTTTTTTTTTTTTTTTTTGGAGAGGTTTTTGCTATAGGGTGCGTGCGCTCGCCAGACAGACAGAGAGAGACATAGAGACAGAAAGCGAGAAATCACCCCCCAGAGGGGTTGGCCACGCCACAATCTCTTCTCCTCCATTCTCCTCTCGGGATCTTGGACACACACGCACACGCGCCCAGCGTGAGTTTAAGCCACCAGGTCTGAGACTCGAAATGCGGTCGACTACTTGGGAGTCCAGCGACATAGCCATTATGCTAACTGCTGGTCCCTAAGTTTTATATAATTCTTAAGTAAAATCTACATTTGAAATAAAGAAATACTAACATATAAGATAATGATTTTTTAAACTCTCAATGTACCATTCATTTAAACTGAACATATAACTCAACTGTAATACAAATATTTGAGACCAAAGCTGCCACTAAGTAAAAATAAGTTATTATAAATTTGAGAATATTATGTATTACCCACACCACACCAATGTAGCCATGGCATGAAGGTTAAAAAAATAAAAAAAGAGAGAGAGAGAGCAAGGAATTAAAATATTTAGCAAGTTCATGGTTATTCTTTTTTTCTCTTTTTTGGAGAGGTTTTTGCTATAGGGCGTTTGCGCTCGCCAGACAGAGAGAGACATAGAGACAGAAAGCGAGAAATCACCCCCCAGAGGGGATGGTCACGCCGCAATCCCTTCTCCTCTATTCTCTTCTCGGGATCTTGGGCACGCATGCACATGCACCCGGTGTGAGTTTTAAGCCACCTGGTCCGGGACGCGAACTGCGGTCAACTACGTGGGAGTCCAGCAACATAGCCATTACTCTAACTGCTGGTTCCCTTTCATGGTTATTCTTGATACTTGTTTTTTCTTGATATTATTTTCAATTTTTTAAAAAGTGAACTGATTCCTTAACTATATGATGTTCTTGAAAATAATTAAAAAGTTTATTTAAGTCCTTTTCCAAAGAAAGCTATTTTCTTAAAAAGGCTTTATAATGTGACCTCATTTGAGTATTTGAGTAATTATAAGTCAGGAGAGGAGCTTGATCCTTATTAACATTTACTATAATTCATGCACTAAGGAAACTGATACCCAATCTGTATTTATTTAAATGTGACAAGAATGAAAACTAAAATTTTATTATATAAGAATCAATTAAAAAGTGTCTTAATATACCAGTTTCTATTTCAAAATATCTCTGAAAAGTTTATCAAAATTGAAGATTTCTGATTTCATTAATACCAACAAAACCAAATTGTTTTTAAGAGATTATACTTACATGTATTTTGCACCTAGACACAATATTTTAGCTCATTTTCTTTCTGCTAATAAAACAAAGGAATAGAAAAAATAAAGGCTTCTGTTTAATCCTGACTATCATTAAAATTAAGAATCTTACTAGCTATTCTGTTACACTTTTCCTATAAAGTTAGAGTTTTGATGAGTTGTTTAGTTCCTTTCTCATCATCTTTAAATCCCTGCCCTCTTCTCTTCTGATTGCCTGATTTGGTAAATCCCCAACTATATTAAATCAAACATAAGACATTGCTTCCCTTAGACTTACAGAGCTGAATAGTGCAAGGAAGAAGAAAAAGATATCGTAAACTGAGAGGTAACAGTGACAATCCATAGTCTATAAAAACAGTGATTGTATTCCCATTTGCTATGAAAATTGTTCTTAACATTTACTATCCTTTAATACTTTTTCACTTAACATATTAAAAAGAGATTTTCTGTGAGTCCTTAATTTATGCTCTATCCCTTAGAAACATATCTATATTTCCATTTATTTTCTTTGTAACTAAGGTCTTGGAAGAGGTTTTCTTCAACCTATGATTAAGGATCATGGGGATTTTAATAGGCCTTATTTATTTATTTATTTATTTATATTTTTAGAGAGATTATTGCTATAGGGTGCATTGGCTCACCAGAGGTTCAGAGAGAGACGGAGAGACAGAAAGCAAGAAATCATCCCCTCAAAGGGGATGACCGTGCTGCAATCCCTTCTCCTCTGTTTCCCTCTTGGGATTTTTGAGCACATATGCACATGTGCCCAGTGTGAGTTTGAAGCTGCCAGGTCTGGGACTCAAACCGAGATCAACTACATGAGAGTTCATCAACATAAACATTATGCCATCTGCTGTTCCCAATAGGCCATATTTTTAAAGCAGTTTTAGATTCACACCATAATTCAGCTAAAAGTATAGAGATCTCCTACCTCTGTCCACACTTATGCAAAGCCTTCCCCATTTTCAACATTTTTCCCTAGAGCAATATTTTTATTAGTTGAAATTAACAGTTACACATTATTATTACTGAAAGACAAGGTTCATTTTTAGTGTTGTAACTTTTCTTGGTTTAGACAAATACATTAACACATATAACCACCATTATAATATCATACAAAATAGTTACACTAATCTAAAATTCTTTTGTATTTTACCTATAAATCTTTCCTTACCCTCAAGCCCCTGGAACTCACAGGTTGTTTTACTGTCTCCATAGTTTCACTTTTTCCTGAATGTGATATATTTAGAGTCATACACTATATAGCCCTTTCAAGTTGGCTTCTTCTTTTTTTTTTTCTTTCCTTATTCGTTTATTTATTTTTACATGTTTCCACAAACATTTACATTACATATCAAAATTATTGCTCATACTCCATAGTTCTTGACAGTTAATAAACAACTTTCAAATTTTCAAATTACTGAATTTTAAAGATAATGTTCAATATATTTCTTATAATTTTGTATAATTTTGTTTGTGACTCTATAACAACAGAAACAGTATGGTTTTAAATATTTTTCAGAAAATAATTACATGTCAACTACTCAAGTTATTGAAAAGCAAATGCCCAGCACACAAGTCACATTAACCTCAATACAGCCCTGCCTACCAAGTATTCTGTGATATATCATCTGCTAACAGATCAGTCTCTTTTTCTCTTCTTTCAAAGTCTTTCTCAAGATAATCCTCTGGTGTGGTTGCGCTTGTGGAATCTCTACTGATTACAATGCTGGGCTGGAAAAGTTCAGGTTATTTTATGTTATAAATTCTTTCATTTATCTTCTCTAATCCTCTGTCAGGCAGAACTATTTATGGTGCCAAGCTATCCTTCTAAGAGCTTCTGTTGGCTTACGTGAGATCCACATTAGTTCCATAGTTTTCTGATTAATCTTCAGGTATGACATTCCAGTCAAAGCCCTGCCCAATAATGAGTATTTCCAATTTCTGATTCAATGCAACAAGCATTATTGAATTTATGCAAATAACCGTTCTGCCACAAAATAAGAATACTCTCAAATATTTTCCAATTCCAGAGCGGTCAGGAAGGAAGAAAAGTTTATGTTTCCATTTAAAGAAACAAGAAAAATATTTTAACAAATTGCTGAATCTATCAACGCCTCAAATGAAAGTAAAATGCTTTAATTGGGAAAACAAAGCATGGTAAAAAAAATCAGTAATGTTTTACTTAAAAGTCATAAAATTCTATTTCGCCAGTTCAGTCTTATATCCAGAGTATTTTCTGTTGAATATGCAGTGTTGCTGTGGTCCAATCTTTCCAGTTAAATCCCAGAAGTTAACATTCTATGTTATTATTGATATTTATTGTCCCTAGCATTAAACTGATCATTTTCTTGTTTTCCTTTTATTCTCTTATTTTTCTATGTGTGTTTAGTTTTCCTGCTAGAGCAGTCCTTTTAGGACTTTTTTTTTTTTTTTGGAAAGGTTTATGCTATAGGGCACGTGCACTCACCAGGAAGACAGAGAGAGTCAGAGAGAAAGAAATCGAGAAATCACCCCCCAGGGGGAATGGCCATGCCACAATCCCTTCTCCTCCATGCTCCTCTCGGGTCTTGCGCACACACGCACACGTGTCCTTAATGAGTTTAAGCCACCAGGTCTGGGACTCGAACCACATTGACTACATGAGAGTCCAGCAACATAGCCCTTACGCTAACTGCTGGTCCCATCTCCTTTCAGAACTTCTTGAAGAGTGGGTCTGCTATTGGCAAATTTTTTCAGGTCTTGTTTATCTGAAAATGTTTTTATCCTTTCTTTTCATATGAAAGATAATCTTGCCGGGTGTAGTATTCTTGGTTAAAACTATTTTTCGCTTAACATTCTGAATATATTTTCCCATTATTTCCTTGCTCACATTGTTTCTGATGATAGGTCAGAGGTTAGCCTGATTGGATAACCTTTATAAGTAACCTGATGTTTTCTCTCTTGCCAATTTTAGTATATTGTCTTTATCAGTTTGTCCTGTCTTGCTATGATGTGCTTTGGAGAAAATCTTCTTGGGTTGATTTTATTAGGGGTCCTTTATATTAATTGAGTCTGGATATTTGAATGCCTCTCTAGATTTGGAAAGTTTTCGTCCATGATTTTATGGAATAAATTATCAATACCCGTATTAGTTTCCTCACCTTCTGGGATACCAATTATCCGGATGTTTGAGTTCTTAATGGTGTCTAGTATTTCTCTTATAGTATTCTCATTTTTGAGGAGTTATTTTCTCAGTTTTTTTCCTTTTGGTGTTTTTTTTCCTAGATCAGAGATTTTGCCTTCAATATTTGAGATTAGATTTTCTGCGTGAACTAATCTGCTTTTAATACTTTCTAGGGACGTTTTGATTTCCTGATTGGCAGCTTTCATCTCTAATAGCTTCATTTGATTGTTTTTTATGGTGTGGATGTCCTCTTTCAGACCATGGAAGAACTTCAATACCTCCTGGAACTCATCTTTTTTCTCCTGCATCTTCCGGAGTTCATTATTTCTCAGCTCTTGCATCTCGTTTAGTTTTGTCACTATGAATATTCTGAATTCTCTGTCAGACATTTTCATGAGTTCTACTGTACTGTCTGTGGATGATGAGGGATTATTCTTTTCCCTTAGGAGAGAGATATTTTCTTGGTTTTTCATGTTTCTTGTGCCTTTGCGGTGGTTTCTGGTCATTCTGTGAAAAAAATCTCTCCTCCACTGCGTTTCGCAGTGTAGTATCCTCAGAAAGAGATTAAGAGTTCAGATTTATAAAAAGAAATTTCTTCCTTAAAGCAGGAGGCTCAATAAGCATTGAAGATTTAAATGAATCTAAAAGTATTCAGATACTTGGCTACTGTGCACCTAGGCCTATCTAGCCATTCAGTGTGTGGAGATTGAAGCTTAGTGTGAGAAAGTAAGATTAAAAAAAAAAAAAGAAAAAAGAGAAAACTAGAAAAAAACTACTAAAAAAAGAGAAAAATATATTTTACATGTAAAAAATGAAAACCACACAGGAGCCCAGGACATACCTCAGCTTTAAAATGGCTACTGAAATTAGCAAGTGAAAGAAAAGGCTCAAGGTGAAAAGAAGGGGTTGAAAAATTTTTTTAAAATTAAATTTAAAGAGAGAGAGAGCACAAGACAGAGAGACAGACAGAGACAGAGAGAGGACAGACATTGCCCTACCTTGTCTGAATATTTCAGAAGGCTAGAAAATGGAATTCAGAGCATGGCTTCCCTGAACAGGCCACTACACACCTAAGCTTTAAAATGGCTTCTTGTTTGAATATTTTGGGAGTCTAGAAGACAGAGTTTAGAGCATAGCTTCCCTGAGCAGGCCAGGACACACCTCATCATTAAAATGGCTTCTTGGGGACCAGCAGTTCACATTAATGGCTATGTCACTGGACTCCCACGTAGTCGACTACTGTTCGAGTCCCGGACCCGGTGGCTTAAACTCATGCCGGGCGTGTGTGCGTGTGTGCCCAAGATCCCGAGAGGAGAATGAAGGAGAAGGGATTGCAGTGTGGCCATCCCCCCGGGAGGTGATTTCTCACTTTCTGTCTCTCTGTCTCTCTCTGTCTGCTCCCTATAGCAAAAACCTCTCCAAAAAATAAATTAATTAATAAAAGGAAAATAAATAAAATGGCTTCTCGTCTGAATTTTTCGAAAGTCTAGAAGATGGACTTTCCAGGTTGGCTTCTTTTACATGGTAATATGCACTGAGGTTTCCTCCATGTTGTGCTAGCACTTTTCTCTTTTCTTGGACCCATGCTGTTTGTACGCTGATTTTTTTGTTGATGTCCAGAATGTTTTTTCCCTTGTCAGATTAGATATTTCCTCCTTTGTTATTCATGACTAACATTTGTTGAAACCACTTGTAAAAAGACCAGGATTTGTCCTTCACTGCTTTCTCATTCAATAGATCACAATCACATATGTGTTTACAAGTATATGATTATAATTAATGTTTGTTTCTTTGACTCTTCCAATTTTGTAGACTCTGAGAATAAGAATAGTATTGCTAAATTGTACACCTCTCTGTATAGGGTTTTTGTTTTTTTTTTTCTTCAAAGAGACCTTTACTATAGTGTGTGTATGCTCACCAGAGAGACAGAGAGACAGAAAGCAAGAAATCACACCCTGGGAGGTGGATGGCCATACTATAATCCTTTCTCCGTCATTCTTCTCAGGATTTTGGACACACATGCACATGCACCTTGCATGAGTTTCAAGCCTCCAGATCCAAGACTTGAACCATAGTCAACCATGTGGGAGTCTAGCAATTTTGCCATCTGCTGGTCCCTCAAGGACAGCTTTGACAACATAGTAGGTTCTAGTTTTTAGAGCAACAGATATTTTCTTACTCCCATTTAGAAAGTGATACATATGTGGGGACAAATAAACAGTTCCTGTTCTCTATGCTGAAAGAAATGATCCATAAATTCAGTGGAACTAGATGGCACTATTTCTATTTGAAGTAGTGGCTTTCCAGCATTATTGCCATGGTTTCTTCTGTCTTCAAGAAAGCATTCAATTCTTTTCTCAGTGAGTAGATATACTCCCTTGGAGCTGACCTTGCTGTGATGTGTACACATATTAGCTTAGTTGGGAACAGAGTTAGATAGGATTGTCAACATTCAGGTGTTTCTAACATGTTTTATAAATCCTTTATTTCAAAGCGTTAAAATCATAATAAATGAACTGCCAACATTTCAATCATGTCGGTATTATGTGAGAAGAGCAGAAGGGGATATTGATAAGTACACAAACAGAACTAGGTTGAAGGTTGATAATAGGAGGACACATGTGATGTGCAAAATCCTTGAAAAAATATAATAAATGAGAGTGATCTCCAGGGATTTTTTTAAAAAGGAAAATGAAATCCATTGAAAATACTGAGTCTGTCTTAGAGAATTCACGGTTGACCCCATAATGTTATAAACAAGAATTACAAAATACATTTTACAATTAAAAATTCGATTATAGCACTAGGATATTTCTCCCCTTGGTTCTAGTTAGTGTGGGGCATGTTGCATTACACTAATTACATTGTAAAGGGTTAGCTATATGTGTACTGCACCAATGACAGTCTGTATGATCTTTGTCAGCACGAGGATTGAGTTCCTAGTAAGCACTATATCCTTAATAACTGATTTGTCTGCCACATGAGAGATTTCATTTACTATCTGTGGACTGAATACTAACATGAATGTATACAGACATTCATAAATATAAATTTTGAATTCCCCTTAATTGTCAAAGTAGTATTTAAAACATTTGCATTAAAATTTAAATTTTCCTATAAAAAATTGCCATTCATAACTGGAAATAAGTAAAAACTGAATATTGTGAATAAAGAAGTTAGGCAAAGCAGATGGTGGCAGAGAGAAAAATCGAAATTTTCCACTAAAATTTAATGAAATATGTAAAAACACTATTATATTTTTAACAATCACTCCAGATAATATGTAGTTGAAAAAAACTGTATGAAAATAAGAGTCAAAACATGCTGGTCATTCCTGAATGTAAAAAAAAAAAAAAAAAAAGTTTGGATCTTTGGAAAAGTTATGACATATTATTTTTCTATACAAAAATGTGTCATGGCAATTCTGATGACTTATTATATAATATATATATATTATATATTATATAATTAATATATATTATATATTATATAATTAATATATAATATATATAATCTTAATATATATACACACACACACACACACACACACATATATATATATATATATATATATATATATATAAAGACTTGGTAAAAATTCATCCATTCAATGATTTTTCTTTTTTTTTTTAAGAGAGATTTTTGCTATAGGGCATGTGTACTCTCCCTGGAGAAACAGAGACAAAGAAAATGAGAAGAATAAAAAAACCTGAAGGGATGGCTGCACTACAATCCCTTCTCTTTCATTCTTCTCCAGGGATTTTGAGCACACAAGTGCCCAGCATGGGTTTTAAGTCACTGGATCTGAGACTTGAGCCAGGTCAGCTATGTGGGAGTTCAGCGACATAACCATTACACCAACTGCAGGTCCCCAGTGATTTATTCTTAACTGAATATTTCTTATAAATAACTGGAACTTACTGCCAAATGGTATGAAGTCAGCTGAAGAAAAAGCTGTAGGCTACCTATAGTGGAGGAACTGCTCTCAGACAAATGTCTCCTTAGATAACTTAAAATTTTAGACAAATTTTGGACAAAATGTAAAATTTCTCTGAAGGCAATGCTGATTGACCAAAGAAAGATGGATTTCAGAAGTTAGACAACTTTTGGGATCAGCAGTTAGCGTAATGGCTATGTCACTGAAATCCCATGTAGTTGACTGTGGTTTGAGTCCCGGACCTGGTGGCTTATGTGTGTGCATGCCCAAGATCCTGAGAGGAGAATGAAGGAGAAAGGATTGAGGCATGGCCATCCCCCCGAGGGGGTGATTTCTCGCTTTCTGTCTCTCTATCTCTCTCTGTCTTTCTGGCACGCGCACGTGCCCTATAGCATAAACCTTTCCAAAAAACTTCTCAAAAAAAAAGAAGTTAGACAACTTTTTGGGGAAAAAAAAGTAAAGGATCAGATACATTTACATTTTTAAAGCGTCTTGCATTAAAGCTGGCAATAATTAGCACCATATAGGGCAGGAAAATCCTGGAGAGACATTATTAGACCTATTGACTTGAATAGCCAAAGTTGAATTTGTGGTGAATATAGCATCTGGAAATTAAAGTGAGGATACCAGAAAGAACAGATAAATAGCAAAAATGGGGTATAAACACTGTGTAGAAACTTTGTTTAAATCACTTACTATCTCTAACTTCTGTATTTAAATTAGGTATAGATCTGTGGCTGAGTCTTGAACTATATGTGTGAAGAAAAAGCTCCAGGAACCTTAGTAAGAACAAAGAAACATACTAGAAATTTTCTTGCATTGCAAGAAAAAAAGAGTTTAAATTGAGTTCAGCCAAGATAAATGATTACCAAAAAATGATAAATATAATAATTCTTTAAAAGAAGATTATCACTCAAAATATCTAACATACGTTTCAAATATTACAAAAGGTGTGCTGCCTTGTGGCATGGTGATTAAGGGTTCTGGACTCCCACATGACTGACCACACTTCAAGTACTGGACCAAGGAGCTTTCTCTCTCTCTCTCTCTCTCTTTTCTCTTCTCTTCTCTTCTCTTCTCTTCTCTTCTCTTCTCTTCTCTTCTCTTCTTCTTCTTCTTCTTCTTCTTCTTCTTCTTCTTCTTCTCTCTCTCTCTCTCTCTCTCTCTCTCTCTCCCTTCTCCCCCTCTCTGGTCAAATTAAAATAAATAAATAGAGTTAAATAAAATAATCCTTAAAAACCTTTAAACAAACAAACAAAAAAACAAATATTACTAAAAATAATAAAAAAAGATAGAAATGTCAAATACTAGAGAGAAGAATCACTTAAGTGCTATTGAGATGATCTAGATGTTGCAATTAAAAGGTAACATATGATCTAACTTGGCTTAAGGATAAGAAGGAAGACACTCTTGTAATAAGTGAACAAAGGGCCAGCCCATGGCATGGTGGTTAAAATGACTAGATCTCACATGCCTGACCACATAGTTCGAGTCCCATACCCAGTGGCTTGAATAAACCTGCTGATGCATGTGAGTGTATGCCCAAAATCCCAATATAAGAGTGGAGGAGAAGGGATTGTGTCGTGGTACTTTCTTCCTTCCTCTCTGGTGAGTGCATAGGCCCTAAAGCAAATGTTTAAAAAATAACTGAATGAATAGGACTTATCAACAGAGAAATAGAAATTATATAGAAGAACAAAATAGAAATCTTACCAGAATTTATGTAGAATTAATGTAGTCCAAATGGGTAAAAAGATAATATGTAAACTGAAATGTGATGACAATAAAACCTGAGAAGAAAAAAAAGTTTTTGAAGAGTTATACAGACAATCGTGATAATATCTAACACATGAGTACTGAATTTTTTTTTTTTTTTTTTTGAGGTTTTTGCTATAGGGCACATGCACTTGCCAGACAGACAGAGAGAAACAGAGAGACAGAAAGCGAGAAATCACCCCCCAGGGGGATGGCCACACCGCTATCCCTTCTCCTCCATCCTCCTCTCGGGATCTTGGGCATGCATGCATATGTCCCCAGCATAAGTTTAAGCTACCACGTCTGGGACTTGAACCGCACTCAACTATGTGGGAGTCCAGTGACATAGCCATTATGCCAATTGCTGGTCCCAAGTACTTGAATTTTAATAACAAAATTTTATAGGACACAAGAGATGCTTTTTGACCTAAAAAACTTAAATATTTTTGCAAGACAGGATAAAAACATCAAATCACCCATTTAAAGGACGTTATGAGCATTGGCCCAGTCATTGGGGTGCCATGGTAGCATAGGACTCTGCAATACGGAAGCTATAAGGGAGACCAAGATTTGGTTTCTGCATTGAACTGTATATGTTGGGTGTGCACATGACTGTAATCCTGGCTGGCTGAGCCTGGGGGTGGAGCATGGCTGAGACTTTGTTTGAAGTACCTATTTCTTTCTCTTGCTCAGGAAAACAAAAGTGAATAAATAAATAAATAAATAAATATGTGTAATTAAAGCCCATCATTTAAAAAAAAATTAATGGGTTATGTGCACTCATCAAATAGAGGGTAGGAGAGAGAGAGAGGGAGAGGTAAAGGGAGAAAGCACTCTCCAGGGGGGATAGGCACACTGCAATACCTCTCCTCCATTATCTTCTCAAGATTTTGAGTAAATATGTATATGTGCGCAGTGTGTTTCTCAAGCTGCCAGGTCCAGACTTGAACCAAAGGTTTGCTATGTGGGACCCAGTTGCCTTAACCACCACACCACATCATCAAGATGTGTGTTTGCATATATACATAAACATATACGTTTGTGTGTATATATGAGTGTTTACACACATATGTAGCTGCATCCAAATATATAAAGAGTCTAAATATTATTATAAAAAGAGAACTATCCAATTTAAAATTATGGCACATATCATAAAAAGATCCTTCACAGAAAAGCACATTTAAATTTATAGTGAATATACATATATACATATATATTTGTATATATGTGTGTGTGTGTGTGTGTGTGTGTGTGTGTATATATGTGTGTGTGTATGTGTATATATATATATATATATATATATATATACACACAAAGCATGATTTCATTTGGGTCCTTTACTAAATTTAACTTGAAATTTACTTTAAAGTTAAATTTTTTAGTTACAGTTAAAAATTAATTTAACTTTGAGTTTAAAACCAAATTAGAATACAGATTTAAAGCCAGATTAAGATACTGCTGTATACCCACTATACTATCTAAAATAAAATAAAAAGAAAGAAGGAAAATAATAAGGTTTGAAAGAGGTCAAATATAGAAGGCAGATAAATTTTGAAAACTGAAAGACTGTCAGTATCCAATACTCTATAATCCAGAAATTTCACTTCCAGGGGCAAAACAAGAAGTTCATAGATGGGTTAATATAATAAACCAAAATATATAATTATGCTTACAACAGCATTATCTGCAATGGATCCTACCTGAAAAATACCCAAATGCTACTAATTGAATAATACATACATAAATTGTGGTTAACACAAACAGTGGAATTCTACACAACAGTCAAAATGCACAAAATGTAGTTATGCACAGAAATATAGATATCTCTCAGAAATATAATAGTAAGCAAGTAAGAAGTCATTACAGGTAAAATTATATTTACATGAAATTTAATATAGTAAAATTAATCTAAGGAGTTAAAAGTCAGTGTATGAGCTATCCTTTACTTACAGTAACTGGAAGGAGGTTAAATTAAGGGAGACTTCTAAGGGAAAGAAAATATCTATTACTTGATTTGTTTGCTGGTTACAAATGTGTTTAATTGGTGAAACATTTACCAAGCTGTATACTTGCTATTTATGCCACTTTCTGTATGTATTTTTATACCACACATGCTTAGTAAAGTCAATTAACTCATTTTAGAAGTTTTCAGTGTGTACAGAGAAATATGTGAAACGTGGGAGTTTCTAATCTTAAAAAATCTAATAATACATGGCTGCATTTTGAGCAACAGGATTATAAAAGAAAAAAAAGTTGATGTGCATAATTTATTCAGTTATATATAGTCTTCTCACAGCATTCTATAGAAACAAATAGTCTTGCTTTCAAAGATATGCAAATGATAATGGTGGTTACAAGAATATAATGTGGATGATAAACTCTTCCTAGCATGCAACTCCCTTTTGGTTTATGCAGGAGCAAAGGAAAACATTGACAAAATTAATAGCTGAAGTTGCACTGCAGCTATGTAGCTTCTGATCTGTCAACATCACAGTTTCCATGGATACATTCAAGTAAAAGTTGAATGAATTACATTGGTGACTACACACAGTCTTCACTCCCTTGCCCCAGCTTCATAGTCATGAACATTCTAAGAGACAGGAGACAAGAGACATACATAGGGAGATTTGCTGTCTGACTGGGAAGTTTTCACGGTGACTCACTATTATGTTTGTATGTGCTTTATGTTTCAGATGGCAATTGTACAAGAAGTGGGAAATCACTAGTCTCAGTTAAGGCATCTTATTTTACACAAAATCTTCTACCAAAACCCTCTGTGCTTCCTCTACATTGTCCTCTCTTCAAGTAGCTTAAGTATTGCAGGCTCTGGAATCACAAGGACATCTCACTGTCTCATTCAGTATTATTTTAATATGACACAGAAAAGGTAACACTTCACTGACGTTATAGCGGGGTGGGGGGGGGGGGAGCTCCATTAATTACTATACTGCCCTTGATATTTTTCAAAGATTTTAAGAAGACATCAAACAAGGATTATAAACTTGTTGCCCTATGGGAGGAAATCTCATTATAAGAAATGAATAAAACATTCTAAAGAGGAATCATAACATTTTGCCAGTTACCACCATTATTACCACAATAAGTTTTATTCAAAATATATCCTTTGAAAAATTTAGATGCTAAGTTTTACATAAAAATATCAAATAATTCTGGTTTGAAATTAGGTAGCTTGGTTTCTTTAATATAGTACTTCTCAAAGTTTTTAATGTGTATTGTTAATCTGTCTGAGATAGGTCATGCAGTGTCTCCTGCAATTACTTGATCTCATTAGATTTTTTTTTTGGAAAGGTTTTTGCTATAGAGCCTATGTACTCACAAGAAAGCCAGAGAGACAGAAAGTGAGAAATCAACCCCCTAGGAAGGATGGAAACCCACAGTCCCTTCTTTATTCTTCTCTCAGGATCTTGGGCATACATGCACACACACCCAGCGTGAGTTTAAACTGCTGGGTCTGGGATTCGAACCGTGCTCAACTACTGTGGGAGTCCAGTGACGTAGCCATTACACCATCTGCTGGTCCTTTCTCTTTTTTAATTGCTAACAGACATTTTTCAGAAATAGTGTTCCAGAGTAATGCATTTGACAGCAGGAGATGCTCATATAATACTCTCTAGTGGTACACAGTTGATAGTAAAAAATAAAGCTATAAACCTATTATTTATTTTCACTGCAAAGATAGATTCTCTGTGTATTAACTGATGCTGAAAGTCTTTTTAAGTTAAAAGAGCATACTCTGTATACCAAATAGAAGAGCCTAAATAACCAAACTGCCATTATGAGTCATCAAAATGACCCCCATAATAGGGAATCACGTTATCTGTATTTGACAAATGATGCATAAAATAAAGAAGCATAATAGTATCTGGATGTTTAAACATTGATCAACTCCATATACCCAAAAAACAACAATGCAAACATGTCTACATACATGCATTTATACAAATTTGCCAAAAGTTTTCTGCTAGAAAATGTGGTGTTTTTCTAAAAACTGATTGGATCCTTGCCCTAAAATGTAGGGTGAGTATTGTTTGAGACAGAGAACTGACACAAGGTTGTTTATTCTACCACTCCTTTCTGGGCTGGGTCACAAGACTAAAGATTTGATGTATCACATAACTGCTAAGACTTGATCACATCTACTTATCTTACCTGTCAAAAAGTCAAGTCTGAAAAATGGAGAAACAGATATTAAGAATTAGATTTTTCCAGGAAAAAAAATAAAGAGGCCAGACATAGAGATTTCTTGAGTTCTATTGGATACTTGTTTTACTTTTTTCTAAAATTGTACAAGGTCCAAATAGGTAACAGATGGCACAGTCAAATTAAGATAATTCAAGAACTTTTTAAAAAAGAGACTATTTACAAAAGTAGGCAGATGTAAGAGAACTGCAAAATAATATAAAAACTTAGACGACAAAATGCATAACTATCCTCAGCACTAACCCCAGAGAGTCAGGGGCATCATGGCTGCTGAGAAAAAGGAAGAAAACAAGGCTACACTGAGAAGCGTGTGATATGATCAGAGGACAGAGCCAAAAGTGAAACCACACAAATTCTGCTAGAAGAATGAAGATCCAGACCTTACTCTTAGACCTTCCTCTGACATGGGCCAGCAGATGGCATGGTGGTTAAGATGCTGGATTCTCATATGGCCAACAAGAGTTCATTTTCTGGATGCAGTGACTTGAAAATCACGTTGACTGTGTATGCCTGAGTGCCCAAAAATCCCACAGGAAGAATGGAGAAGAAGAAATTCTAGCATGTCCATTCCCTCTTGGGAGGTTATTTCTCACTCCCCCTCTCTGTTTCTCTTTAGCAAGCATGCATGCTGTATGGCAAAAATAAATAAATAAATAAATAAATAAATAAATAAATAAATAAATAGCAATCAAAATTAAAAAAAATAAAAAAGCCCTTCCTCTGATTTTCTGCAGGAGATTCCCATTGGAAGGAGCCAACAGGAACATACAGGGACAAAATAGCCCATTATTACCTGTACCCATCTGTCATATAGGGATGAAAGTCAAGTGGAAAAGGGTGGATCGGGGGTGGGGGATCAGGGTATACAATGGAAGACAACCTATAATGACAGATCGCCTTCATTTCAAACTCATCACATGTTCACTCAAAAGACTCCTCCAAAATTACTTTGAAACCCACTATTCTGTTATGTCTTTAGATTTAGGAGTGCTGTTTCCATTTTTATTTTTGTTTAAAGGTTTTTTCTTTATGCTTTCCCTCTGCTTCCTCAGAGTTTCTCATTCAGTGTTGTGAACTCAAATGTGTGTCACAACATAAATGTAGTAATATCTAATTATCTGTTTTCTTCCATTTTTTTTCCTACTAGTGGGCTTGGAGTGAAATAATCAGATATGAACCTAGAAGAGTTGTTTTCAGAATAGCCTAAACTAAGCTTCATTACCAAATTTAACAGGGCTATGTTAGGACTGTGAGGTAATGAAGACGTATAATCTGAAAAAATCTCTAAATTTCAGTAGTTTTTATCCCTCTCACTTCAAATCTCTTTGTGAGTGTTTTAGGCAAGTTAGATTTATGTTATATATATATATATATATATATATATATATATTTTGTGAAAGCTTCTTTATGTGGAGTAATTATTGTTTACCTATTTCCAAGAAATGCTTTTGATTACATGTATAACAAACACATGATATAAATTCAAATTCAGAATGTGAACCTCAGTTCTGTCTAAGGCTAACTAAGCTGTTGCCTTTCAAATTACTGAATTAATCTTGATATGTGAAGCCTCTCTACTTCACAGATAATTCATATTTTATATGACAAAAAGTATTTCTGACTACTAAGTGTTCCCTTCTATTAAAATGCTGTTTGTTGGGTCTTCCCCAGCTGATGCCATTTGGGTCAAATGCTTGCTGAAAACTCAAATGCCTTAGCACTTTTCTCTTTTTGACCGGGCTGCAAAAAGAATGATGCTACTACTCTATTTTCACAATACTGCCTATTGTTTAGCTACTGTAGAAGAGGTGATGCTTTGGTTTAGACCTAATTGCATTTAATAATGATGATAATATAGATTAGAATCACTGGTTTCAATTTATGTGGACAATGTTTATGGTGATCTGAATTCCAACTGGCCTGGCTTACCCAGGATAATTCCCATGTATACTGCTGTGCTGGTTTAACTATTGATAATGCTGTAGTAATTCCTCACTTTCAGAAATGCCTTGGTTTGGACAATAAAGCATATAATGTTCACATATACAGAATATTATTTGATTTACATGTTAATGGATATTACATGTAAAAAGAGTTAATTATCATAACTAGTTAAGGAATGTAGGGTTGAAGATATATAAAGAATTTAATTAAATAAATAAATATATATATATGTGTGTGTGTGTGAGGGTATGTGATGTGTGATGTGTGTGTGTGTGTGTGTGTGTGTGTGCGTGTGTGTGTATTTTAGATTTTTGCGGTAGGGTATATGTGTTCTCTAGAGAGACAGAGAATGAGGAAAAGTAAGAAATCATCTTCCATTAGGGATGACCATGCCACTATCCTTTTTTCTCCATTTTCCTCTTTAGATTTTGTGCATGCACTTACACATGGCTGGCATGTATTTAAAGCCACCAGGTCTGGTACTCAAACTTTGATATCAACATGTGAGATCCAGCTCCTCATCTACCACACCATCTGCTGGCCTCTAATTCACTTTATTTAAAAAATTTTCTATAAGTATTCTGAGACTTTACCATAATAGCACACAATGTGATTTCTTCCAAAGGTCAATTTGGTGTGACATATTGTCCCATTTTGGAGAGAAAAAGAATAATTACAGGAAGACAATAGACTAAACACAGATTTCTCCCAGTCCTCTTTGACACAAGGTCAGCCTGTCCTCAGAACATATTTAGAAGTCTAGTTCCTCATAAATGACGTAGAGAAATTAATTTGTGTCCTGTAATTGGCTTTCTCTAGATAGACGTATCTCTATTACGTTATCTTTGACTCATTCCATTCATCTGCTGTATTACACTACAGCTAAATAGCGAGGAAAGTGTTTCTTGATTTGTAAGATATGTTCATAGGTATGTTGCTTCATTTAAAAATTATTATTTAGTAAGTCCCATACAGATTCCCCACACAAAGCAAAAAAAAAAAAAAAAATCAAGTCTGATGAATTTTCTAAAAGGTGAACAAAATCATATCAATATCATAGGTTAGGATATATTTTACTTTAATGTATTTTCAGTTCTGTGTCCATCACCATCAACATTTAATAACACATTTAAAATGAAAGAAATGTGCAGGGCATTTTCAAAGTGCATTATACAGACCTATACTGGCATCCATAGCACAACAGATTAAATGAGGATGCTCGGGATTGAAAAGAAGAAAAGTTATACTGACTTTAATGCCAAAAGACTGATCATAATCAATAACAATAAATTCTGACTAGGGAATGATGTGTACTTAATATGTTGATACTATCTTTAAGGGTATTCTAAACTGATGAAAAATTGTTCCACTCATTAGAAATATATTACTCAATTTTGTTTAAAATATGTATTGATACATTTTATTCAAAATAGAGCAAAATAGAATAATGGATATAAAAACTTCCATATTTTACCACACAATTTTTTCATCCATTATCTCTTTTTTCTCTTTAAATATTTATTGTAATCTATGGTTTACATATAATCATACACATCTTAGTAGGGTAGAGAATTTTTTTTTTTTTTCATCATAGGGAGTGTGTGCTTACTGGAGAGAGAAAGAAAAAGAAACAGTGAGAGAGAAATGAGAAATCATCCCAAGGGCATAGCCATAATGCAACCCTTTCTCTTCCTTTTTCTCTCAGGATTTTGGGTACATGTGAACACGCATCAGGCTTGATCTTTAAGCATCCAGGTCCAGGATTCAAACCACTATCAGCCATGTGGAATTTCAGCACCTTAACCACCACGCCACTTGGTGCCCCCAGAATGGTCTTTAAAAGCATGTTTACGGTGTGTAATAAACATATCAAGGATAAAAACATATTCAAAACCTTCGAAATTTGACAGTATATTACATTGTGAACATTCAAAACTCACTCCGATGGCTATTTTGCAAGCACAGACTGAATTGTCCATGAAATTCTTTACTGTGATGTACCATTCTAACAACAAAAACATATTCATGGGACCAGCAGTTAGCGTAATGGTTATGTAGCTGGACTCTCACGTAGTTGACCGCGATTCGAGTCCCAGACCTGGTGGCTTAAACTCACGCCAGGCGTGTTTGCGTGCGTGCGTGCCCAAGACTCCGAGAGGAGAATGGAGGAGAGGAGATTGTGGCATGGCCATTCCCCCTGAGGGGTGATTTCTTGCTTTCTGTCTCTCTGTCTCTGTCTGTCTGGCGAGCGCATGCGCCCTATAGCAAAAACCTCTCCAAAAAAAAGAAAGAAAAGCAAAAACATTTTCATTAATAATTAGGGAATGAAAGACCTCATAAATTAGCAAAGATGATATTTTTAAAGAGAGAGTTTTACAATAGGGCTCATGTGCTTGCTGGAAAGACAGAAAGAGATAAAGAGATAGAAAGCAAGAAATCACTGCCCCCTGGTGGGTTGGGGGATGGCCACACTGCAATCCCTTCTTCATTTTCTTCTCAGGATTTTGGGTACACAAGTGCATGCACCTGGCATGAGTTTCAAGCCACCAGTTCCAGGACTCAAGCCACAGTGGACTATGGGGGAGTCCAGTGACATAACGATCATGCCATCTTCTGGTCCCAACATAAATAATCTTAACATAATCAACAAATAAAGAATTTGTAATTTCTGTGTAGAAGACTGTGGGAGGGAAGAGTTTATAAACTGAAAAAATCTGTGGTATCAAGCATTGGTCAAGGTAAAAGAAAGTAAAATTGTACATAACAATAGCTCATTAGGAAGAGATAGAAAAAGAACACTTACTCAAAAAAGCAAAGACAAAACAAAATAGAAAAGAGATGTTTAAAAGTGAAGATATAGTAAAACCAGTGATTTGGTGACTTATTGGCTTTACAAAATTCTTGATTTTAGTCTTTTAAAATTAATTCCAAAGACTCAGCTACTTGTAACATTTTGTACACTTCTCCTATTATCTCATTTTATACAATGAGTAATGTTTATAATAAATATAAAAATTGAAACTTATGAAGACAACTGTTTATCAAATAATTGGTATATTTATATTTAAACTTGCTTGATAGCCACACAAAATTTAAAAACCTTAAAACCTTGTTTTGAGTTATTGAACATGATTCTACTCAAATAGGATATTCATGGGAAATCTAATATGTCATTTCTAAATAAAGATTTAACTCAAAGTTAACTGAGTAAATATATAAAACAAAGTTGCATATTTATCAAGTTAGTACAGTCAGCACACATGAAACCATAGTGTGAAACAAAGATGGCACAAGTTTTCTAGTGAAAATGCTTCAAATACAACCACCTATTCAAATGTCAACAAGGGTGAAAATAAATTGCTTTTGAATGGTGCCTTTTTTTTTTTTCCTTACAAGCTTTCACTGACTACAACATAGTTAACGGTGATTTAAACTTTCAGGCTTTCACGTCAAGCTGTCAATTTGTTCATATATTGTATACTTAATAAGGCAGTTCAAAACCTGGTGCTGGGTTGACTACAATATTGTAGAATGTCAACCTCTAAGTGTGGACAGTCAATAGAGAAGGACTACTGAGTCAGGGTTCCAAAAAGAACTGCATGTTCTTATATGATTGCACTGAAAACAAACTTAATATCTGTGCCTAGCTTTCATCCACAGAAATCAGCCACAGGCAATTCTGTTCATTCTCAATTTGTCATTTATTTCTACAATGTAACTTTTTTTTTTTGGAGAGTTTTTTTGCTACCGGGTGTATGCGCTCCCCAGAGAGACAGAGAGACAGAAAGCCAGAAATCACTCCCCTGGGGCAATGGCCAATGCCACAATCCCTCCTCCTCCTCCATTCGCCTCTCGGGATCTTGGGTACACACGCACATGCACCCAGTGTGAGTTTAAGCCACTGAGTCCAATACTCGAACCACAGTCGACTACATGGGAGTCCAGAGACACAGCCATTAAGCCATCTGCTGGTTCTACAGTGTAAATTTACTCTCTGCATACTATCTCCCACGATTAGTATGCAGTCATTTTATTTAGAACTGTATCTTATAAGTTATAATCAATTTTTTCTTACTTTAAAGAAATTTAAAGTTTAATTTTCAAAAGTATTTCTGTACACCAATAATTATTTCTTGAAAATATATTTCTGCACATATTCAATGTCAATTACATTTTACAAGTTTTACATGTATTACTATTCTGCCCTTCAAAAGAATTTTTAAAGTTTACTCTGGTGTCATATATTATAAAACAATCCATATATTCCACCTTTATAAACAGCAACATGTGTTTAATATTAAATTTTTCACTTAATAGTGAAAATGGAATCTATTATTTAAATTTGCATAACTGAATTTTTGTGATTATAAATATCTATGTGTTATTAAATTATCGTGCTCCTTTTAAATGATTTGCTGATATTTTGCACTGTTATTTCATTAGAAGTGTGTATCTCTGGGGCTAGCAAGTGGTATAGTGGTTAAGGTGCTTGACTTCCACATAACCAACCATGGTTCAAGTCCCGGACACAGAAGCTTGACATTCATGCTGGGTGTGTAGATATGCATGCACAAAATCATGAGAAGAGATTAGGTGACAAAGGATTGTGATGAGGCCATATCCCTGGGGGGGAGGGGAGGTTAGAGAGTCCTTATCTTCTGTCTCTCTGACTCTCTGGTGAACATATGCACCGTATAGCAAAAATATCTCTCAAAAAATGCATGTGTGTGTGTGTGTGTGTGTGTGTGTGTGTGTGTGATTCTCTATAAGATTTATTCAGACAGCATATAACAACATAATTCCTCTTTTGCACATGTTTCATTATTATATTTTCCCAGTTTGTTGTTTATGTTTTGCTATATAGTTATTTTATTATTTCTATAATCATATCTAATTTCCTTTAGTTTTATTTAGCTTTTATGTAATTTTCTGTTAAATACATCATGTATATATACACATATGCACACACATATAGAATATATTTTATAATGATAATAATAGCAATTCAACAAATTTTTATACTCAGCTTTAGTGGTAATATTTTATTAAAATTTTTGAAACTCAATATACATCCTTCCCCACCTGCTTCCGCATCCATCCTCGACAGGTATTCTGCATTTTGTCTTAATCATTATTTTGTTATCTCTACAGATTTTCTACATACGAATGTTTTCCTAAATCTTAAGTGACTTGCTTTTAAAATGTGCATAAGTGGAATTAGGACAGGTGACATAATTTATCGGGTCCAGTGAAAATGAAAATGGTGGGATCTTGTTCAAAATTTACTGAGAATTCTAAGATGTTAACAATAGAAACTTAAACCAAGAACATGTCTCTTTGTGCACCTGCACAAGTCACACACTCGCAGTCACTTGTGGCATCATGACAGGTCTACATTCTGAGAAACACATTCTTAGGCAAGTTTTTCACTGTGAAAAGATCACAGAGAACTTTCACAAACTGCACACAGAGGCTAGCTGGTAGAGTCTGTTGTTCTAGGCTACAAACCTGTACAACATGTTACTATTCTGAATACTGTGGGGGGAATTGTCACAACATGCTAAGTATTTTTCTATCTAAACCTAGAAAAAGTGCAGTGAAAATATGGTATAGAAGATTAAAAATGGGGGTCAGCAGATTGTGTAATGGTTACATTATTGAACATATACGCAGTCAACTGCGCCCCAGACCCAGCAGGTTGAAACTCATCCCAAGTATATGTGCGTGTGTGCCCAAAATCTCGAGAGGAGAATGGAGGAGAAGGGAATGTGGTGTGGCTGTGACTTCATGCTTTCTGTCTCTCTATTTCTTCCTGTTTTTCCAGTGAGTGCACATGCTCTATAGTAAAATTCACTCTAAGGAAATTTTATAAATAAATAAATAATAAAATCATAAAATAAAAAGTGATACACATGTATAGAGCACTTACCAGAAATGGAATTTGCAGGACTAGAAGTTTTACTAGATAAGTCAGTAAATGAGTGTTAAGTGAATGTGGAGTGAATGTTAAGTGAACGTGAAGGCCTAGGCCATGACTATACACTGCTGTCGTGTATGTAGGCCACTGCGGAACAAAACATCTTTTTTTGTGGTGTGTGAATGAAAATGTGTCTCATTAGGACTTGACATGTTTGTATTGTATATACACATATTCATAGTTTATATATTTATAGTTTATTAGACCTTGTAGAGAAATTTTAGATTCATTTATCTTTTTTGAGACTTAATAAACTTAGCAATTAATTCTGGAAGTCATTTCCACTGATATATATTATGTAATTGGAAGAATACACTAAAGTTTTCTCCAATGCATTTCTTTTTTGGTGGAAATTTGAATTATTTCCTGGTGTTTGACCTGCATATGCAGACCTCCAGGTACATGTGCAAAAATTTCTCTAATATACCTAATTAAGAACAGGTCAATACCTAATATTTGAAGAGCCTGGGATGAGAATGACTATTGAAAGCAACATGCCAGATGTCTAAAATATTTTCAAGTTACAAATCATTTAACAAATTGTTAAATAAAATACTTTCAAACTCTGTGAATATTTAATATCAGAAAAAGTCCCATGAATTCCATATACTCAACTCTTGCAAATATCACACTGAAATCATAGATTCTTCTGGAACCACAAATTGGAACAAGATGAGAAGCAAGTGAATGGTTGTTCAAAACTATTGGAATATCCATCATTCTTGCCAACTAAGCAGGAGGATTTTTACAAGTGAGTTCTTTGGCTTAATCACCTCTGCTGTTCTTAGAAGCAGTTATGATTTCTCATGGTATCTAGCAGCACAATCCATAAGCCACGCAGTTTACATGGATTTTATTTTGAAGCATAAGGCAAGAGAGAAAGAGACACTTTTAAACGTTTAGAATTAGTCATGAGATAAGATGCTTGAAGTAAAAGACAATACACTGTCAGGGTGTACTTTATTATTTCCTTGAAGTTTTTTTTTTTTTTTTTTTTTTTTTTTTTTTTTTTTTTTTTTCATGAGGAAGACAGACAAGAAAGAGATAAAGAAACAAGAGAAACCAGAACCACAACAAACTCTTCACACTATGACCAACCCCCAGCCTCAATCTGCTCCAGATCATAGGCACACATGCATTCGTTATGCCCAGGGAGATCTCTGAACATGATCTTGAAACTCCTATGTGGATCAGCCTCACAAAGCATTAGATGCTCACACTGAACTACCATCCTGCCCCTCATTTTGTTTAAATTATCATTGTCCTGATTAAGAAAATTAAATATACTTTATTATATTTATTGGACATTTATATTTTCTATACTTGTCCTTTACCCATGTTCTATTGCATTGTCTTTTATTGATTTATAGACATTTTTCTGTATCCCAAATATAAATCATATCTCGATTTTATGTTACAAAATTTTTCTCAACTATTTATCAAGTAGTTTTATTGAATGCTAGTTTTGTCCTAAAAATTATTTTAATTGTTGGGAATAACACTGCAAGTAAAAGAAACAAAAATTGTGTTCCTGGGAGTCTGACTTTAGTGGGCAGAGGAAACTAATAAACAACTCAGTCAGTAAGATACATGGTATGTGGTATTACTGCTTTGGTGCAACTGATCTGCACTGCAGGAAGGCACATGGCTTCCTACAGGGAATGCTTAAAGATCTGGGGGAAGGAGATTCAGTCTAACAGATCCTGTCAAGAGCGCATCCCTCTTCTCTGTCTGTCTGTCTCTCTGTCTCTCTCATAAATTTTAAAAAGTATGTTGTATGTGACATTGCTAAATGTTCCAGAGACAAATATACAGTGAAAGACGTAAATTCCAGGAGTAGGAGGCAGTGGGATGTTTGGATAAATTCATAAGGATAAGTGAATTTTTTTTTGAGAGAGAGATTTTCGCTATAGTGCACGTGTGCTCGCCAGACAGATAGAGAGAGACATAGAGACAGAAAGCGAGAAATCACCCCCCAGGGGGGATGGTCACGCCGCAATCCCTTCTCCTCCATTCTCCTCTCGGGATCTTGGGCACGCACACACACGTGCCCAGCGTGAGTTTTAAGCCACTGGGTCCAGGACATGAACCGTGGTCGACTACGTGGGAGTCCAGGGACATAGCCATTATGCTAACTGCTGGTTCCCGAGGATAAGAGAATTTTTGAGCAAAGACTTGAAAAAGTCAAAGTAGCAAGAGCCATAATGAGAAGGATCGAAGGAGTAGCATTCCAGAAGAGGGGACACTAATACCAAGGGGGCCTGAATTTTAAAAAATCAAAAAAGTTCTGTGGTATCTTAGAATTTTCAAGATATCTATTGACCAGTTTGGCTAGTGTGGATTGTACGATGAGTAACTCCCCACACACACACTTTTTCTTTTTCAAACAATTTTTAAAAATAATCATTTATTTAATTTTATTTAACCATTGTTATTATTAATATTTTTCTCTTGTTTGCTTCTGTTGGGCTTGTATGCTCAAGGGAGATAACAAGAGGACAAGAAAGTGAGAAAGCAAGCCATCAGGTCTGGTACTCGAACCGTAATCAGCCATGTGAGAGTCCACATGATTAGCCATCAT
The DNA here is from genome assembly GCA_026018925.1 of Tupaia tana. Classification (NCBI taxonomy): domain Eukaryota; kingdom Metazoa; phylum Chordata; class Mammalia; order Scandentia; family Tupaiidae; genus Tupaia; species Tupaia tana. The sequence goes on from JAKSZU010000001.1 coordinate 50,746,405, forward strand.
GACACCTGCCGGCATCTTTTTCTAAAAATTTTATAAACTGATCCTTTCAGTTATGTCTTAGATGTCAAATGACACTGTTATGTGTATGCTCTTTTACTTTTTTTCCATAATTGACATCTGTTTTTCCCAATTACTCTTATGGAATATCCTATTGAATTTATAGTATTCCAGAATTATCTTATATTTACATACAAATGAGTTTGTTTATGAACTTGTTCGTATGATATAAAGTTCAGAAGTTCAATCCAGTCACAGATAAGAGAGAAACACTCACACAATGCTAAGAAAACATCCTAGTATACAATGTAGTAGGCATACATTTGGAAATTTATTAATGCCACTATTGCATTTTCTATTTATCTTGTAATATATGTATAAATGAATATATTACATGTATTACATATATTAAAGGTCACTCTCAATTTTTTTTTTTTATTCATGATAGAGCATGACTACATGCAAGTGAAAAAGTGCATGCACATAAGAGAGAGAAGAGCATCCCTCTCAAACTCTGATAAGACACCAATTCCTTCCCTGGTCTTCCAGCCATTGGAACTAGATCACTAGTGCATATGCTTGGCATAATTCAGGTTCATCAGGCAGGGATTTGAACTCAGGTCATCAGGTGGAATCCAGCTTCTCTCAAGCATGCCATCACTGTTGAGTCACAGAGCCAGCCATTAAAAGTCATTCTTGTTTTTAAGAAACTGTAGAATTTCTATATATGTTATTGGTGTTTACTTCTAATATTTCTGTGTGATTCCACACCCTACATTTTCCTATTGTTGGTAGCATATTATATATTCTTTTGTTCAATCATGAGAATTTTAGAATTTTACAAAGAGATTAATTCATTAATAATTACATTTTTATATTTATCTCATTTATGATGTGCTTTTAGGCACTGATTATTTCATTTTAAATTCTCTTTTTAATTTTTTTAATTTTGAAGAAATGTTTAGGATATGCATACTTTATTAATTTTGAAAGCAGATGTTTCTATTCTGTATGTAACTAAAAATCCATGTCTTCAATAATAAGTATACATTTCTTTCTTTCCTTTATTTTAAGGTTTTTGCCATAGAGCACTTGAACTTGTTGGAAAGAGATAGAGGAAATGTGAGAAATCACTACCAATGGGGGATAGCATACCGCAATTTTTTTTTACTCCATTCTCCTTTAAAGATTTTAGGCACACAGGCATACATGCCTGGCTTGATTTTCTAGCAGCCAGATCTGGGATTCAAAACACAGTAGGCCATGTGGGAGTCCAGTGCCTTAACCACCACACCACATGTTGGCCCCTAAATATACATATTTAAGCTGGGTATGGTGGTATGCTACTGTAGTCTTAGCTATTTGGGAGGTTGAGGCAGGAAGTTCACAAGCTTGTGTTTAGCATGAGTGATGTTGCAAGATTCCATCTGTAAGAGCCAGGCATTGGGGCTCACCAGTGGTCTTAGATGCTTGACAGGCTAAAGGCAGGAAGATCCTTGTATAGGAGTACTCTGTCTAAAATATCACCACAAAAATAGTTAATATGAATTTTTAAAGTCCATTGAAAAATCTATTATAGTTTGGATAATAGTATGTCCATTAAAAAGTTCATATTTTGCAATTTGGTCCTAGTGGGTGGTGATTAGATCACGGTGTTGGGATCATGGCGGCACTGGCTTCATGAATGGATTATGCTATCTCATGAGAGTCTGAGTTTTAGTTTTCATGGCATGGAGTTAGTTCTTGAAAGCTGCCTGCAACTCTCATTCTCTCTGAACATGCCCACCAATCTCTCTGTCAGTCACAGGGTAGGCTGGACTGGTGTCAGCCCTAAACCTTTGGACTTTCCAGGCATTGTAATCATAGTCAGATAAACATCTATTCCTTTATAAATCACCCCATCTCAGGCATTTCTGTGAACAAAGCAAAAGAAGACTTTAATTTCCATGGTAAATATTTTAAACTTAACATGTTTTTTCTTTATTTTTTTCTTTTTCTTTTTTCTTTTGAGAGGTTTTTGCCATAGTGTGCATGTGTTCGCCAGAAAGACAGAGAGAGACAGAGAGAGAGAAAGTGAGAAATCATCCTCGGGGGGATGGCCACGCCTCAATCCCTTCTCCTCCATGTTCTTCTCGGGATCTTGGACATGCATGCACACACACCTGGCATGAGTTTAAGTCAATGGATCTGGAGCCATGGTAACTATGTGGGAGTCCAGCAACATAGCCATTGCACCAACTGCTGGTTCCCTTAAATGTTTTTTCAAAAAGCATGTCAACTTTTACTGTTTGAATATAGGATTTTAGACCTTGTTTATATTTAAAATTTTTACATCTATAGTTGTGTTATTTTACTACTTAATTTATGATATTATACTATTGTAAATAAATATCCGTTTAAAGTGCTTCAGTATTTTCTGTTGTTATACCATTGAAAGAGTTATATAAGTTTTAAGCTTCTCTTAGAATATGTAGGAGCTGCCATCATCTAATCATTTTTACAGCTGCTTCGTAAAATATGAATACTTAAATAATGACTAGTTTGTCCCAAAGCTTTATATTGCTGCATTGATTATCACAGATGTCATTAAGTCTATTTTTGTTGCTTTGTATGTATACTGCTTTGCTTCATTTTGCTTACGACATTATACTGTTGCAGAATGACTTCTGTGATAATATCCAGATTCTTGGTGTTTCAGACAAAGAATTGAACAAAACACACAAATAATGTAAGGTAAAAGGTAGTTTATTAAGAGTAAAAGTGCACTCCTGAGAAGTAGGAGTAGGCCTGAGCAGACCGAGAAAGAGGGGCTCAAAAGGCCCTGGACATTGAATTCTGTGGGATTTGTAAGTTTAACTAAGGTTGTGTAGGTTGCTCATTGGCTGGGCCCACCAATTGTTCTCATTTTATTGGCTCTAGCTAATGTGGCTGGGCCCACTGATTATCTCATTGGCTATATCAAATGTTACTTAATCAGCTAGACAACTGCCACTAATCTCCTGCCTACATTATCTTAGGTGGGAAATTTTCTGCCTTGATTTTTTTTTTTCTCTCTAGCCACATGGGCTATTGCTCCAGCCCCCTTACCTGCTTTCATTTGCTAGATTTCTCCTGCCTCAATACCTATGGAATTATTATTTATCTTTAAATTCTTTTGGCGAAAAATAAGGCTAAAGTGATTTGTACATTGTAAGTATGTTTTGTTTTTTATTTCTGTTTCTTTTAGTTTTGTGTGTCTATATGTACAGTCAGGATTTTCTTCATTTTATGAATCATTCCTCTTTACAATATTTAATATTAATTTGATACAAATATTTACATTTGATACAAAATATTAGAACATCATTTCTTATGGTTATTATACAATTTTTGAGATATTTTTGCCATAGGGTGTGTATGCTCACCAGAGAGACAGAGAGAAACAAAGAGACAAAGGCAAGAAATCATCCCCTCAGGGAGGACGGCCACATCACAATCCCTTTTCCTTCATTCTCCTCTTGGGATCATAGGTACGCACATACATGTGCCTGGTGTGAGTTTTAAACCACTGAGTCTCAGACTAAAACCACAGTCGACCACATGGTTTCCCAGTAATGTAGCCATTATGCCATCTGCTAGTCCCCATTATACTTTTTTTTTAATATCAGGACATGTGCCATAAATTCTAATCTATGGAACACAGGGTTAGTACTATTACTTTATAAAATGTTATAAATATTAAAACCAATGATAGCGTTCTGGGACTGGTGCTAGAAGTAATGGCATTTTATGCTTAGAAGAAGAATTTTTACATGAAAATTGTAAAAAGAAAAAGCCCAATGGGTTTCTATATATCCTTCACCTAGATAGATAATATACAGATAAGGAGATAAATAAATAAATGTATAGATAGATGATAGAGGAACAGAGGGAGAGAGTTACTGAGAGATAGAGATACAACTGAGAATATATAAGATTTAATACCATAATTCTAAATATGGGGAATAAATCTGTATAACCAGAATCACCAAAATAAGATTTTTTTAAAACTCTGTCTTTACTCTCCCTACACAAACCAAGTATCTATATGCCTTGTTTTGTCCCAATTTTTATATTTTTCTCTCTTAGCACTTCCTCTGTGGTTGGATAAATGTATTAAAGTAGGCTTAATTTTGAAGAGATAAACTTTAGAATGTGATAGTCAAATGTAACCCCAGTAAATCAGATATTTTATTCAATGTGAGGACTTATTTATAATTTTTAAAATATAGGCAATTTGAAAGCTCAGGCAGGAATCAGCAGTATTTAAGGCACTAAACTACCACATGGTGACTGTGGTTTCAGACCCAGACCCGTTGGCTTGAAAGTTTTACTTGCATTGTGTGCATTTGTGCCCAAAACACCAAGAGGAGATGGGGGAGAAGGGAGTGCAGCATGGCCATTTCTCCTGCGATAATTTCTCACTTTCTCTCTCTAAGTCTTTCCGGCAAGTGCACGCTCCCTATAGCAAAAATATCTCTTAAAAAAAATGCTCAGGCAAAACACAAAGAAGTCTAATAAATTCCAGTGGCTTCCTAGGCATTTTTTTCTGATATTGGATAGGCACTTTATGTTCAGAATAATAGATAAGGTCTTTTAGGAGACTTGTCACATTACTACACACAGTGGAAACATTTAAATTTATATATCATTATTATTACCAGAAGTTACAATGCTGGATAGTGATAAATTAACACTACCCAAAGACATGCCTGGACTTTTTTATCGGATTCTGGGAGATCTCTGGGTCTTCGTTTACCTCAAAATGAGGACACTGAATAGTATAACAATGTGGATTGTGATGAGGGACTTGAAACACTTAGTATTATTTCTTTTTTATAAAGAATTATTTTATTTATTTATGTATTTATCTATTTATTTACTTATTTTACTTTGACAGGAAAGATACAGAAAGAGAGAAAGAGAAAGTGAGAAATCAGGTCACCAAGTCCAGGACTCAAACTACATTTGGCCATGTGGGAATCTAGTGCCCTCGACAACTACTACACCTACCGGCCCTAGTATTATTTCTGATATCAGGATGAACCATATACTAAGTTATTAGCCTAAATTCTGAGAGGTACTGAAGACAAAAAAGTTAGCCATACAGAAATTGTTATGTAATTGAGTTCCATTAATCCTCTAAAGACTAAGGTTTCTATGAGTTTTTCTACTTGACAATACTGGATGTATTTTGTCACACATCATAGCCAAGAAGAATTGTCCAGTTACTGTCCATGATGAGGACAGAAGTCTGGCTACATTTTTCTATTTTCAAAATCCTTTCTAAGGGAACCAGCAGTTAGCGTAATGGCTATGTCGCTGGACTCCCACGTAGTCGACCATGGTTCGCGTCCCGGACCCGGTGGCTTAAAACTCATGCCGGGTGCGTGTGCATGCGTGCCCAAGATCCCGAGAGGAGAATAGAGGAGAAGGGACTGCGGCGTGACCATCCCCCCTGGGGGGTGATTTCTCACTTTCTGTCTCTATGTCTCTCTCTGTCTGTCTGGCGAGCGCACACGCCCTATAGAGAAAACCTCTCCAAACAAACACAAAAACAAAAACAAAATCCTTTCTAGAGGGTCTACAGGGAGTCCACAAACATTAACATACCATTTTGACCCATTGATAAAGGGACTCTTCCTACATCCTGTCCCTGGTATAGTATCCTTGTAATCTATATTAAGCCTTCTCATCTCTGTTAAAGTATTTTTTTTTTTTTTTTGCTAATCTCAGCAAACCTTCATTTTCCAATCACCAACCTAAAAATTATAAAACCCACCTGTAACCTACAAGCCCCTGCTTCCACCCACATGTCATGTCTTTTTGGGCCAGACCAATGGAAAAACTCTTCACTAAATTCCTAACTTTGTCTCTGGCTCTCAAAACCAAATAAAAGAAACCCCCCCCCCCCCCCATCTGGGCACCCTGAGCAAGTCATATTTACCTTTTTCAGGGTAGATTACATATATTCATGTTTAGAAATAAGCCACATTATTATTTCTGAAGAGTTAGCTATTTCCATCAACAATGACATCACAGATAAAAACCAACTGTAAGTTTGACCCTGGACTCTGCTCTGTGCATCTCTTCCTTGGCTGAGTTTAATATGTATCTTTTTCCTGTAATAAACTGTAACTGTGAGGCTACCAGCTTTCATTTTGTTTTGTTAGTCTAGCAAATTATTAAAACTGAAGAAGGCTTGGGGAACTTATTGTACATGTCTGCAGTAAGGAGAAGACTTCTGTGGAGATTCTTAAAATTTTTCTAAATTCTGTTATAACTATATGCTAGTCTTTAAAATGTCTATTCTGTACATGTAATTCTTAATTAGATATGCTCTTGTTCAGTGCATTCAATAGATAGGGCCTCTTCTTCGAAAATATTATTGTTAATTTATCCAGCGTTTCAGTGACAAGGAAATTGAATGACTATCCTGCTTTCTTTTCTTTCCTTAGAGTGTGTATTCCAAGGTAAAGAAATAAATACACCAATAAAAGGAACAAATTATAGGCCAGGGGCTTTAATACCTTCTTCCCATTCAGTAGTGAGAAATTAAAGGTATTAACTACAGCCCTAAACTCTTAGCATCAGGAGCCAAGATGGAAACTACTGTTGTTTCACAGATCAAACAAGCAATTTTTTGAGTCTTATATAAGAGAAGATCTAAGGGGTTGGGATGAACTATTAGTCTTTTATAATGAATTTGTTTTATATCTATTATGTTAATCTCTTCAAAGCATGAGCAATCAATATTCTTTTCATTCACAAATGACCCCTATGTTCAGTAGCATTACTTCTCACTCTTAGCAAAATACTTATCTTACTTAAGCTATTGCAAATAAGATTTATACATTAATAATGTAACGGAAAATCATTACTCATAAAGTTAAAAAATGTTTTTAAATTAGCTTGTTAATTATGGCTTGCAATGTTAAAGTGAAGGTTTGTTCTATTGGTTCATCAGAAGAGTCATGACGTATTTTCTGTGTCTTTTTCTATGCAAAAGTGTGTCACGACTTTTCTGACAACCCAATATTTTAGTTTTTACAAAATATTTTCCATAAATAGGGGCCCACTGCTTTAAGTTAACCTTCATTCTAAGAATATTTGAATAATTTTACTTATTCGGTTTTGTACATCTATAATAATTTAAGTACAAATTAGTCATCTGGTCCCTAAAACACTTGATTTATTATCTCAAAGAAATTAAAATTATAGGTCAAAAACGTGTTATAACAATAATGTGAACCAGTAAATTTCAAAATATGAAAAATTCTGTGTCTTTATAGAAGATCTTGTGTTCTCTCTTGATGGTGTAATGATTTAAATGCATCCCTTGAAAACTCATGTGTCGAAGTTTGGGTGCTACTGTGACGAGATTCAGAGGGTGAAAACCTAATCATCAGTGGAATGAAGAGGTCAGGCCTGAGGAGACAAGTTCATCCGAGTGAAACCCTAGTGACTGAATATGGTAGCTTCATATGAAAAGGAAGAGATCAGAGTTGGCATACGCTCTTGCCCTCTTTTATTTATTTATGTATGTATGTATGCATGTATTTATTTATTTATTTTTGGAAGAGGTTTTTGCTACAGGGCGTGTGCGCTTGCCAGAAAGACAAAGAGACAGAGAGACGGAAAGTGAGAAATTACCCCCCCAGGGAGGATGGCCATGCTGCAATCCCTTCTCCTCCATTCTCCTCTCAGGATCTTGGGCACACACACACACACACACACACACACACACACACATGCCTGGCATGAGTTTAATCCACCGGGCCCAGGACTTGAACTGTGGTCAGCTACATGGGAGTTCAGCAACATAGCCATTATGCTAACTGTTGGTCCCTTGCTCTCTTTTCATACGATGCCCTACCTTGCCTTGAGACTGCCAAGAGCCCCCATCAGAATGCCCTTCCCAGAAGTGCCCCTTGACCCTGGACCTCCAAAATCATGAGCTTAATTATTTTTATTCTTTATAAATTACTTAGTCTGTGACATTCAATCATAGCAACAGAAAAATGTACTAAAATAGATGGGGTTACAGACTGAATGTTCACGTCTCTCAATCAGGTTTATGTGTTGAAATCTAATCCCCAATGTTATGGTATTAGGAGATGAGGACCTTGGGAAGGTAGTAAGGTGGTGAGTGTAAAGCTGTCATGAATAGTGTTAGCACTGTTATGAAAAGATAAGAGAGCTTGTTTTTTTTTTTTTTTTTTTCCTGTTTTTGTTTTGTAAAGATCAAGGAGAAATACATATTCTGAAACCCAGAAAAATATCCTCACCAAGGACCTGGTCATGATGACATCCCGATCTTGAATTTCCAGCCTGTAGAACTGTGATAAATATATTTCTGTCATTCATAAGCCACTCTATTTGTAGTACTTTATCATAGCAACCTGAACTGACTAAAATATTAGGAATTACACTGATGATCTAAATTGCGACTCATCTTTATGTTTGAGGATACTATAACTGCCCTATTAGTCAGTAGAGAGAACTGAGAGCAGGAAGAATAACATTTTTTCCTATAAATATATATATATATATATATATATATATATATACACACACACACACACACACACATATATATATTTTATATGAATATATAAATAAATATGTATAAATATATAAATATATTTATATAATACATATAGTATAAAATATGTAATACTTATTTGTGAATATATATTATGTTCTGAATACATAGAATACTGAATATATAAAATATGTTTATTGTTATTTGTAATAAAGGGAATGCCAATTAAAACTTTGATAAGTAAGCATTTTATATCTACTGGCTACAAAAAAAGATAAGATGTCTGACTATACCATATGTTAGCTAGGAATTATAAATTATTGATAGAAGTATAAATATTTATTATTTCTTTGATAAATGTCATTTAATTTTCTTGTAACTTTGAACATTTTCATACCTTTATTTGTTGAATTGTTTCCTCCAAAATTCATATGTTGAAATTTTATCCTCAATTAATTTAAAATGTAACTGAGAATTTCACAGAGATAAGATAAAATTAAGTCATTAGGGTGGACCCTAATCTAATATAACTGATCTCCATAAAAAAAAAGTTGAATATAAACACAAACTGAAGACAATGTAAACAAAGAAATTAAGATGATAGCTATCTGCAAGCCAGAAAGAAAAGTCTGCAACAGAGGCTTCTCTCACACTTGTCAGAAGGAACCAATCTTGCATGATTGATATTGGACTTCTAATCTTAGACCTATGAGACAACAAACGTTTGTTGCTTAAGCCACCCAGTTTATAGTTCTTTGTTATGGCAGCCAAAGCAAACTATTATACATACCCAGAAATTTTTCTCTAGATAGCTACCAAAGATCAAAGGTTGGTACTTGAGTCAAGTTGGTCAACTCTGCTAACACTCATTCATCTATGATTATCTCCGGGTTTTTCTCACCAAAACCATATGGTTGAATAATAGTCACACAGGCCAGCAAAACTGAAAATATTTACCATCTTGACTTTGTAGGAAAGTTTGACAGTAGGAGCATGTGCAAAATTTCAGCTTTCTGAAAAGCAGGAAAAAAAAGCAAAATAAAATAAAAAGGCATTAATCTCAATGTTTTCTAACAGCAGAATGAACACGTCAAGTGTAGTATACTCCCAGTGCTGAACTCAAATGATTAACAACCACTTCACCATCTCAAAATGAATGTGATCATATATACATGTGTGCATAGAAAGACATTACACATTGTACTGACATTATATATTACTGATATTACACACACACCCACACTCACAGTTTATAATAAAATATGTAACATAATTTATTATAATTTTCATATAGCCATTTGAGTCTCACAGAATGCTTTCACTGGTTTTTACCATGCCCCTTTATCTGTACGCAAACTTTGGTAGCATCCACAAGTATAGTTACTAACTGCATAAACTGATCTTTTTGTACACACTAGTAAGTTGGTCAAATGTGAAAAAACAGGGGCTAGCACATGGTGTGGAATTCAGGGTGCTGGACACCCACCTGATTAACTGTGGTTTGAGTCCTAGACCCAACAACTTGAAAATCATTCTGGGCACTTGTGTGTGGGTGCCCCAAATCCCAAGAGTAGAATGGAAAAGAAGGGATTGCAACATGGCCATCCCCCTTAGGGGGGTGATTTTGCACCTTCTTTCTCACTGTCCCTCTCCCCCTCTCTGGTGAGCAGACTTGCCAGTGGCAAAAACCTTAAAAAAAAAAAGTGGAACAACAATGCTATGTTAGAACTTCACTCATTCATCAGTGACATGAATGGCTTCTTTACTGAATTTGAATGTTTTATAAATACTGGAAGTACAATATGTTATCTCAATTTTTTTGCTATTCACAAAGTAATTCTTCTGGCAGAATATAATTTTAAATTTAAACTGTATATCTATATTATAAGATTAGCATATCACTCATCGTTTTCTTAAGTCTGAAAAATAAACAGAATAAATCAAGCTCTGATTTGTAGCATTTGCTATTTTCTGTTTTAAGATATTTTTACCATGACCCATTTCAACCCTATATACAAGTGTGAAATTCCTCTCATGTTCATGACCTGAGGGATTCCAAATTCTCACACAAGCCCACACATAGCTTTTTCAGTTTGTTCATAATTTTATCTGGCTATTCTTATTGAGGTCTGACTGCATCTTTCCTAGTTAAACAAGTACTTTACGTTTATTTCTTCTTAAAGACCTCTGTTTTTTCCTTAATTTCAGATTAGTTGGTCGTTCTATTAACCATTACCTCTAAAAAATTCATGGAAGCTGTTTATGTGTAGATTGTTCGACTGGAACAATTTTTGTGTTTTTTTGGAACAACAATCTTTTCAGCTTATTATATTCCCTAGCAGAATTTGTAGTCTTGGTTGGGCTCTTTTAACACTTTTTCTTATGAAGTGAAGGGAAGTTTTCCAGTACTCCACCCTATCTCTACCCATCAGAATTCTAGGGATAAATTTTTCCTTTTCCAGCTAACATATGACATATTTAATTCAAGTTATATATATATATATATATATATATATATATATATATATATATATTTTTTTTTTTTTTTTTTTTTTTTTTAGACGTTTTTGCTGTAGGGCACATGCATTCGCCAGAAAAACAGAGAGAGACAGAGAGGCAGAAAGCGAGAAAGCGAGAAATCACTCCCCAGGGGGGATGGCCACGCTGCTATTCCTTATCCTTTCTTCTCTCTGGATCTTGGGCACACACGCACACGTGCCCGGAGTGAGTTTAAGTCACTAGGTCCAGGACTTGAACTGTAGTCGATTACATGGGAGTCCAGCAACACAGTCATTATGCGAACTGCTGGTCTCAAATTAGGTATTTTAATGGGGGAGGGGAATATATAGAGAAGAAATTCTTCCTATAAACATAACGCCTTTTTCTATTAAAAGTGTTTTTCAGGTAAATGCATTGTCTTAATTTAAAACACCCAGTGTCTATGTATTATGTAAATCTTTAATGTGATAAATTATAAATATATTTTACACATGACTGTTAACATGCATTTATTGTCTATAAAATATTGTTTTATTGTCTGTAATAAAAAAGTTGGATTAGAATACAACTTGGTGTTGAGGGAGGCTATACAGGTGAAAATCATATAGTCTCTCCTCTCCAGCAAATTCTATTAAATTTAGAGATTGCTATGCTAATTCATGTACCTCTTAATAAGGCTCTTGAATACAAAAACTACTAATGTTGCATGTATGAAATAATTTGGCTAGAATAGTCACACTTTAATTTATTGCATAATGTTATACAATTCTGTTTTTGCAGAAACTTAATATATTTAGTTTCATCTAATTACCACATTAAATTATCATCAAATTATGCCTATCTCTATTGTAGAATCTCACATACTAACATCTGTGGTATTGTTTCAATGCTGTTTCATGCTATGATAAACATGTCAAAATGATATTCTTTCTTCCACTTTCAATTCAGACTATTATTTATTTCCAGTTGCAATGCCTTTTTTTTTTTCATTACTAGCACTATAATTAAAGTCATTTATTTTCAAAGAAAACAGAAGAATAGAAAGAATGTCATGAACATATTTTTAACTTAATTTCTTATTTATTGACAAATCAGCAATTTTATTTTAAAGTTCTGTTGTCTTAACATTATTTCAGGGAGAAAAATTGGTCTTTCACCCTGCCCTGTGTTGGTAACTGACGATAACTGACAACTACAAATGCCACCTTTGAAATTTCTCCAGTCCTTCTAAGGTTTTTAGTAATGACAACATACCATCATGGTGAAAGACTACTACAATAATAAAACAAATATTAGAATAAGTCTAGAGTTTTGTATATGGTTTTGGATGTTTCACAAAATTTAAATAAATTGAGCTTAAATATTAAATATGTCTTTCAAAATTCAGTTTTACTTCTAATTGTAATATATCAGAGGAAAAAACCTAGCTCTGGTAGAACCATTGAAGAAAGAACTTATAAAGATCACATTGTACTATCTGGGTTGGATTATATTTTTGTTGGTTTTGAAAATAGCTTACTTACTGATTTAGTTTGGAAAACTTGCATATATTTTGCTTAATTTATGCCTTGTGTTTTATATTTTGAATGTATTATCAATGGATGTCAACAATTTAATATTCCAGTTGTTTACTGTTGGCATATAAAAGTAAAATTGATTCTATTAATATTATGTTAATATTATTAATTTACTCATTATTGAACTATTTATTTTATAGATTTCTTAGTATTTTATATTAAAAATTGTAAAATCTACCAAAAGAGTTAGTACTTTTCTTCTTTTTCCTATCAGTATGTTTATTACTTCTTTTTCTTACTTTATTGTAATGGTTGAAATACACAGCATCATTCATGATGAAAATGGTGAGAGTAAATATGCTGCCTTTTCTTTAATCTTAACAACAAAGTGATTTCTATTTTATCATTAAGTATGAAGTAATATGTATGTGTTTGTTGATTCTTTTTATAAAATTAAGAAAATTCTTGGGACTGGCAGTTGGTGTAATGGCTATGTTGCTGGACTCCCATATAGTTGACCACAGTTGGAGTCCCGGACCAAGTGGCTTAAACTCATGCCAAGTGCATGTGCGTGTGTGTGCATGCCCAAGATCCTAAGAGGAGAATGGAAGAGAAGTGATTGTGCATGACCATCCCCCCTGGGGGGGTGATTTCTCGCTTTCTGTATCTCTGTCGAGTGTATGAGCCCTATAGAAAAAAACCTCTCCAAAAAAAATTAAGAAAATTCTATTCAGCATTTTATATATGTTTGTCATGAATGAGTGCTGTGTTTTGTAAAATGCTTTCTCTGCATCTCAATAGTCACATCCATTCTCGATTTTATTTTGTTAATATGATAAATTACACTGATTGTTTTTCTTTCTTTCTTTTTTTTTTTTTTTGAGAGAAATTTTTGCTATAGGGTACATGTACTCACAGAGAGACAGAAACAGAGACAGAAGGTGAGAAATCATCCCCAAGAGGAGATGGCCTCACTGCAATTCCTTCTCCACTATTTTCCTCTCAGATTCTGGGAACACATGCACATGCACCTGATGTGAGCTTTAAAATGCTGGGTCCAGGACTTAAACTGCAATCAAATAGGTGAAAGTCTAGCAACATAACCATTATGCCATCTGCTGACCCTCACTGATTGCTTTTCTAGTGTTAAAGAAGCTTGCATTTTTTAAATGAGCCTTACCTTAGTCATCATGTATTAATTATCTTTTTACATATTGTTAGAATCTGATATTTGTTAAGAATACCTGCATTTCTTTGAGACCGGTAGTTAGCATAATGGCTATGTCGCTGAACTCCCATGTAGTTGACTGCAGTTCAAGTCCTGGACCTGGCGGCTTAAACTCACACCGTTGTGTGTGCGTGCGTGCCCAAGATCCCGAGAGGAGAATGGAGAAGGGATTGTAAGGTGGCCATCCACCCTGAGGGGTGATTTTTCATTTCCTGTCTTTCTGTCTCTCTGTGTCTTTCTGGTGAACACATGTGCCCTATAGCAAAAACCTCTCAAAAAAAAAAAAAAAAAGAATATCTACATTTCTATCATGCTAGAAACTGGCCCATAATATTGTTTCTTGCTTCTTTCCTTACTTTTTTTTTCTTTTTATAATTTATTCCTCCAGTCTTAATGATAGATATATAGTGATCTCCTAAAACCTTTAGGAAGCAGTGCTCCAACATTTCTGGAAGAAGTTGTATAAAAATTACGTTTCTAAGGAATTAAATTCCTTAAATGTCTTCTAGAAATTACCTGTAAAATTATCTAGGTGTACAGTCTTTTGAAATGTAAGTTCCTTTGAAAATATTTCTTGTTTCCCCTCCCATCCTCTTTTCCTCCTTTGCTTCCTCTTTCTTTCTTCTTTACTAAAAATAAATTATTAAATGAATATAATACTCTTCTGATTTTCTGTTTCATTTTGTGGAACAAAAATTGGTAGGGTTTTATTTCAGCTGTATTTAAAAAAATATTTTATTGTTTATATTGTTAAATAGGTTGACATAAACTTGATCATAACTATTGCCAATTTTATTTGTGGGATATATGTAATGATAACCTGCTTTTGGTTTTGACAATACTCTTACTATTAGTCTTTTTTTTTTAGTTTATTAGTAAATACACTTATTATTCTATTATTTCACTTTCTTGGGGTTTCCCTTTCTCTTGATTTCTAGCTTTGTAAATTGAATTCTTGTTATTAATTTGTAAATCTCAATTTTTGAAAAATATATTTATTTGTTCATTTATTTTTTAATTTGACAGAGAGACACACGCACACGCATACACACAGAGAAAGAGAGACCGAGAGAGAGAGAAAGAGGGGAAGTGAGAAAGCAAGCCCAGGTCTGGGAATCGAACAGTTTCAGTCATGTGGGAGTGTCCAGCGCCCCAACCACCATGCCACCTGCTGGTCCCCAATCTCACTTAATTTTTAATATAAGTATTTAAAGGAACAATTTTTAAGCACTACTTTCATTAGATCTCATGATTTTGACATCTTGCATTATTCAATTAGAATTATTTAATAATTTATGTTTCAAATTCTACTTTGACTCATGGATTATCTGGTTTATTAAATCTGGAGTTTCTTTGTATATAGTTTTTTTTTTTTTTTTTTTTTTGGAGAGGTTTTTCTACAGGGCGCGTGTGCTCGCCAGACAGACAGAGAGAGACAGAGAGGGTGAAAAATCAACCCCCAGAGGGCATGGCCACGTCGCAATCCCTTCTCCTCCATTCTCCTCTCGGGATCTTGGGCACGCACGCACACGTGCCCGACATGAGTTTAAGCCACCGGGTCTGGGACTAGAACTGTGGTCGACTACGTGGCAGTCCAGAGACATAGCCATTATGCTAACTGCTGGTCCCATTCTTTGTATATAGTTTTATAAATATCAATTAAGATAAAATGGTTTGGGGACCAGCAGTTGACGTAATAGCTACATTGCTGGACTCCTATGTATACAACCGTGGTTCGAGTCCCAGACCTGGTGGCTTAAACTCATGCTGGGCATGTGTGCATGCATGCCCAAGATCTCAAGAGGAGAATGGAGGAGAAGGGATTGTAGCGTGGCCATCCTCCTGGGGGATTATTTTTCACGTCTGTCTCTCTGTCATTCTGGTGAATGCATGTGCCCTATAGCGAAACCTCTCCAAAAAAATAAAAATAAAAAGATAAAGTGGTTTGATATATCTATACTTTCATTTTTTTATGTTATTTCTTTCTTTCATGAGCCAGAGAGTCACAGAAAGAGAGAAGGAGATAAACAGGCACCCTGAGCTGTCTCCATGCTGCAATTGACCTCCAGCGCAGTCAGACTAGATGACAGGCGTGCATGTCCAGCATATGTGCGAAGGTCCTGGGACTGAAACCCAGGATGTTCCCACGTGGGCCCAGCACTGCAGAGCATTGTGTCACTACTGAACCACTGTCTAGATCCAGTCATTCACTTTTTAAAACTTTTCTATAAATTGGTCTGCATCTTTTTAGGAATTAGAGAATATCAGAAGAATGTAATGAAGAACAGTTTCCATTCATTATCCGAGAGTAAACTGTAAATTATTGACACTGACATCTTTAGTGTGTAATTTTTTTTTTCACTTTTTCTTTTAATGAAAGAGAAAGAAGGAAAGAAAGGGACCTCGAACAATCACACTATGATCTCTCCCCTTCCCCTCCAGGGTGCCAGGATTATGGGAACATCTAGGATTTTCAAGTCAGCCTAGCATTTGAACCATGTATATGCTTACAATTCTTTTACTACAGAAGAATACAGAATTTCTCATTGTTTTCTAGACTGACACTTCAACAGGTTTTGCCATTCTGGTGAATTAGAATAGAATGGCGTGGGTGTGAACTGCAAAAGAAACTCTGTTGATGTTTTTAAAGGTTAATGGGGTGCAACGACTTAAATTAAAAATGGAAGAATAAAGATAGAATTACTCCCCTTTCTCTTTTTATAATTATTTTTATTTAATTCTATTTATTTATTTGCTAATTTAGAGTGACAGAGTGAGAGAGAGAGAGAGAGAGAGAGAGAGGGAAAGTGAGAAAGCAGGCCACCAGGTCCGGGACTCGAACCACAATCAGCCATGTGGGACTCCAGCACCCTTTACCACCATGCCAGCTGCTGGTCCACACTCCCCTTCCTTTAACAGAATTAATTTTTAAAATAAGATGAATAGAGGCAGCAGGTGCCATGGAACTTAAAGTACCAGATCACACATGGTAATTCTGTTATTTTGCTAATTCCGTGCATTGAGTACTGAACCTGTTGGCTTGAAAAACACACTAGGCACGTGTGTGTGCATGCTCAAAATTCTGAAAGAAGAGTGAAGGGGAAGGGATTGTGGCGTGGCCATACCCTCTGTGGGAGGTGTGAGGGGGTGCTTTTTGACTTTTACTTTCTCTCTTTTTCTTCATCTGTCTCTCTCTGGCAAGTGAATGAACCTTACAGCAAAAATCTGGGGGAAAATAATGAGATGAGGGAAAACTAAGACCTTTATTTGTTTGTTTATTAAATCCTGGAAACAGTCATTGGAAAACACAATCTTAAAGGAAGGTCTATGAATTTCAGTAAAAATTTTGAAATTCAGTAAGGACACTAAGAGAGAACACAGGGCTAGAGACCGTAAGCTAATTAGAGTGTAATGAGAGGAGGGGATTTACTAAGTCATATCTGAGACTGATCTAGTAAAGCAAGCAATGATTAACATACAAAAATGAATATTCGTCTTCTTTTCAAGCGTCAGATTTTTCTTTTTACTGGGTAGATGATAAAGTGAAGGTGGTAAGTAATAATGGAATGGGAAACAATTTCCCATGAGTCTCTCATATCTGGATGTTTTGTAAAGAGAAGTGCTGGTAGGTTTTATTTTCAGCCTATGTTTTCAATGATGTGATAGGAAGCAGATTCCCTTGAAAAGGATGGAGATGGAATTGCTTTCATCACAATTTATATTAAAAAGATTATTTAGCTACCCTCTCTTTCCTCTCCTTGAGGATTGAATATGAATGGAGAGGTGCTTACATTTCTCCATCCTTGAAGATAAACAAAATAATCAGTATTCCAATAATTAGGTATTCTACATGATCTGTAGTTGAAACTATCCCAAAGAATCCAGCCATTTATTTTGTGGATATTGACAAGATTATCCTAAAGTTTGTAAGAAGAAGCAAAGACTCAGATAAGCCTACACAATATTTTTTTTTTTTTTTTTTGGAGAGGTTTTTGCTATAGGGCATGTGTACTCGCCAGACAGACAGAGAGAGACAGAGAGACAGAAAGCAAGAAATCACTCCCCTCAGGGGGGATGGCCACGTCGCAATCCCTTCTCCTCCATTCTCTTCTCGAGATCTTGGGTATGCACGCACATGCACCCGGCGTAAATTTAAGCCACCGGGTCCACGACTCAAACTGTGGTCGACTACTTGGGAGTCCAGTGACTTAGCCATTACACTAACTGCTGGTCCCAAGCCTACACAGTATTGAAGGAGAACAAAACTGGAGTACTGACACAGTTCAAATGAATGATTTACTATATAATTAAAGTACATGAGACAATATGGTATTAGCAAAAGATAGACAGATAGATGAATGGTACAGGAGATAGTGTCCAGAAATAGACCTGCATAAACATAGTCAACTGATATTTGACAAAGGAGCAAAGGCAAGCCAATGGAACAAATATAGTCCAATCAAGCAATGGTCCTGGAACAACATACACGTGTAAGTATGCAAGCTTAGACACAAACCTTTTGTCTTTCACAAAAATTAACTCAAAATGGATCATTTATCTAAAAACATAATGCATACTATAAAAATTTCAGAAAAAGTTTTAGGGACCAGCAGGTCTCATGGTGGTTGGAGTGTAGATTTCTCTATGTCCAACCAGCGTTTGAGTCCTAGACCTGGTAGCTTGTTTCTCTCTCTCTCTCTCTCTCTCTCTCTCTCCCCCTCTCTATTTCGTTTCTATTTCTCTCTCAATTTGTCTCTCTCTGGTTATCACATGTGCTCTGTAGCCAATTAAAAAATAATAGTAATGATAAATAAAATTAAATAAATAATTCTTAAAAAAAGAAAATAACAGAGTAAAAGCCTAGATGATTTTGGGTTTAGTGATGACTTTTTAATAATGTAACCAATATCACAAAAATGAAAGAATTAATTAGCTAGACACCATTTGATGCTTAGAATATGTAAGGAAGGGTATTTTCATTAATGCCTGGTAGAAATCAAGAGAGAACTGCTGTTCGAGGAGACTGGCAATTTCTTACAGAACAATAGATGCTTGTGCCATGTGACTGAGAAATCATACTCCTTGGTATTTACTCAAAGGAATTCCAAATTATGTCCATATAAGAGCTTGCACATGGATTTTCAGGGTAGCTTTATTCACAGTTCACAATACACAGAAACAAATAAGACATCCTTTTGTAAATGAAAGAATATAAAATCTGTGTTATGTAAAGAAAATGAAGTATCATTTAACACTAAAGAGAAACAAGCTAACAAGCTATGAACTGACATGGAAGTTGCTGCTAGGCATGTTACTTAGTGAAGGAGTCAGTATCAAGATTATGGACTGTAGAACTCCAAAATGACATTCTGGAGACGGCAAAGCTATAAGGGCCTTAAAAAGATCAGTGATTGCCAGGGACTGGTGAGAATGGAATATAGAACAAAGGAAGAACAGAAAATGTTTAAGGCAGTGAAAATACTCTGAATGATGGCATAATGGTGGGCATATGTCATTATACATGTGGCCAAATCAATAGAATATAATAATGATGAAAGTAGGGAACCAGCAGTTAGCGTAAAGGCTATGTCGCTGGACACCCACGTCGTCGACCGCGGTTCGCGTACCGGACCTGGTGGCTTAAAACTCACGCAGGGTGCGTGTGCGTGCGTGCCCAAGATCCCAAAAGAAGAATGGAGGAGAAGGGATTGCGGGGTGGCCATCCACTCTGGGGGTTGATTTCTCGCTTTCTGTCTCTCTGTTTCTCTCTATCTGTCTGGCGAGCGCACGCATCCTATAGCAAAAGCCTCTCCAAAAAAAATAAGGAAAAAAAAATCTCCTCAACTGCCTCTCAATTTTGCTGTGAACCTAACATTGTTCTAAAAAAATGAAGTCTTTATTTTAAAATATCAATATAAAAACATCAGTAAAACAAAAAAAAATAAGGAAAAGTCATGAATACTTGAAATAATATATTTGTGTATCACATGCTTTTCTTTATATGCTATGTGGGAAAACATAATATTCAACTCTTTACTATTTTACTACAGCAATAAGAATATTTAAAATAAATTGCTGGAATTTCTTAGGAATTGGAAAATATTAGAAGGTTTCCCAAGGGGGAAAATATTGTTACCAAAACATGTATTGTGCTTTTAAAGTAGGTTTTCGACTAATTTTCCTGAAATACTTGGCAAATATCAAGCTTTCAAGAGCAATAGTAATTATTAAACAAATCACTACGAAATGCTTTGTTCCTGACAAAGCATTAAAATATCTCCTAACACCAGGAAACCACTTATCTAGCAACTCTTAAAATCTTGGCTTGATATAATGATCAGCCTCATGATCCCCAAGTGGCTAAAAATTTTCCTCTTCAAATCAAAGAAGAATATGTCCTAAGCATGAAAGAAAGATCAAGTGTCACAATAAACTACATTCTTCAGGAGTGTGTAAAGTCTTAACCTCAACCAATACTTAATCAAGTTTCAGTCAGTTTAAAGGATAATCAGAAAGAACAATGAATAAAAGCATTTTGCAGGGTAAATGTCTATTGTTGCTGATTCATTCTTGTTTTCACTGAATATGCTATTTATTCCTTTCATCAGAGAATCCATGATTTAAAATATTCAGAACTCATAGGTAAAACATTTCTAAAAAATACAATAATTTACAAACACATTTATTTCCTTTTGATCATCTTAAAAACCTAAAATGAATACCAGAATGGTAATGTCATAAAGAACAGACATAGAGAGAATTATAGAAAAACAAATCAATGAAAAAAATCACAAGTTGAAAGATCATTGTAAATTCTTAAAATTGGGGCTGGTAGATGGTGTGGTGGTTAAGGTGCTGGACTCCCACAGAGACCACAATTTGAGGCCCGGAACTGGCGGCTTGCTTTCTCACTTTTCTTCCTTTTCTCTGTCTTTCTCTTGTCAAAATAAAAAATAATATTAACAAAATAAATAAGTAAATAAATAATTATTTTAAAAAATTCTTATAATTAAGATGGCTACCTTGAAAAGACTCAACTTGGGGCCGGCAGGTGGTGTGGTGGTTAAGGGCACTGGACTCCCACATGGCTGACCGTAGTTCGAGTCCCGGACCTGGCATCTTGCTTTCTCACTTTTCCTCTCTCTCTCTCTCACTTTCACTCTGTCTCTCTCTGGTCAAATTAAAAATAAATAAAAAGTTAAAAAAAAAAAAAAAAGAAAAAGAAAAGACTCACTCAACTCATGATGTCCTGGCACCAACAATATACTCATATCATATGAATTATCGTTTGTCATATAATTAAAATTTAGACAATATAAATAAGTAAAACTCATCTCTGAGTTATTATGTCACAACCCATACCCAATATATGACATACATTAGGATTTGCAATGCTATTATGGATGATAAATTTTGATATAAAGATTGTTCTTTTAGGAAACATCATCAGAAAAAGTTGGAGTTTAGCAAGTCTTACAGATTAGGGAACAGCAGGTGTCTTATGGTTAAAGTGCTGAATTCCCACTTGGCAAACCATGGCTCGAGTCCCAGACCCGGCAGCCTAGAAATCATACCGGGCACAATGCATACATGCCCAAATCCTGAGAGGAAAACGGAGAAGGGATTACAACGTGGCCATTCCCTTAGGAGATGATTTCTCACTTTCTCTCTCTCTCACTCTCTCTCTCTGGCAAGTGTATGCAGCAAGTGGAAAAAAAAAATAAGTAAAGGAGAGAGAGAGAATTTTACAGATTGGTACAAGTTTTTGGCAGAAGCCTTATTCCTACCCCACAATTCTGAGTTCTCCTATAGAATTCTTTCCTTCCACTAATGTTTATTTGAAGCAAATATGTGTCCAAAAGTTCCTATCTCCCAATATTCAACATAAGAAATAGGGGCTTATCACTTGCTGGTTTGTGTTTGCTTGCAATAAAAAATTAGACAATAAAAATCAAGTAGAAATGTATAAAAGAGCACATCATGGTATGTTTTAAACAAAGCACATCTAAAAATGGTCAGGTTTATTTTAAGTTTATTTATTTATAAAAGTGAAAGAGAGAGAGAGATACACTACCATTATGAGGGTCCCAATGCTGCAATCTACCTTTAGCTTCAACCTATTGGGATTATATACACTTGCATGCCTGGCTTATCCAGACAGATTTCTGGACAGAACCAGTCAACTGCTTATGTATATCTATTTTCCAGAGCAGAGCATTTTGCTCATTTGCTACTATCTAGCCCTCAAATAAGCATGAATCATGAATTTGTTGTTTTAGTCTCCAGTGCTGGGAAACCTTAACAATATTTCCAAAGACAAGTTGTAATAATCTATTTTGATATCTTTACTTAGGTAACTACTATATGTTTGTAAATAAAGTTTTATTTATTGATATCTATAACATTTAACAAGGCTTAGTATTGGTGCAACACTAGATGAACAAATACCAAGAAAAAAAAAAAATCCCACAAACAGAACCAGGTCAATATGGATATTTATTGTTCAATAAAGATGGTATTTTATTTTATTTATTTATTTTTAACATTATTATTTATTTAATTTTATTTATTCATTCATTTATTTTAATTTGACCAGAGAGAGACAGAGAGAGAGAGAGAGAAAGGGATAAAGGAAGTCACCAGGTCTGGACTCGAACCTTGGTTGGCCACGTGGGAGTGTCCAGCACCTTAATCACCACACCACCTGCTGGTCCCAAAGATGGTATTTTAATATAGTGTTCAATATAGTGAGAAAAAAAGGTTGTTCAAAAAGTTATTTTAGTCAATGATTATTTGCAGTAACTGCTCTTACAGCTCCTGTTTCTCGTCCTAGAATATGATTTTTTGCCTTTTCAACCAGAAAGCTTTTAATGTGCTGCTTTCAGTGAATGTATATCTCCATGTTTATATTTAATTCATTCTAGGGTGGTCAGCTCGCCCTGATTTTCCTGGTACTTTCCCCTTTTTAGCACTGAAAGCCCCATGTCCTGAGGAACTTCTTAGCCCCCAGACAAACCTGGATGGTTACTTACCTTGTTTTTTTTTTCCTACCTATATTTCATTTATGAGCTCAAGTTCACTTCCTCATGAATTACTTCTCAATCCAAACACCTAAACATAATCATCTCTATACATTTCTTCTAACTGTTTCTTTCCTATACATTTCTATGTTTTTCTACTATAATAAAATTATTCTTTAATTGAGAAGACTGATTTTGTCTTTTTTTATGCTTATCATAAAAGTATAATTTGGCATGTACGAAGCGTTAAATATTGCTGCAACAGTGAAAGATGATTATTATTTCACCTCAGTATTAATTATATATTTATGTGTGTGATTATTTCATTAATATCAAACTTCTCTACTTGATTACACCTTCCGTGAAGATAAGGTTGGGTCTATTTTAATCCACACTGAGCATGTACAGGTAGTATCTAAAAATGCAGCACATTTTTAATTTTTAATTTTTATTTGTAAAACAAATGAATTAATGTAGTAAATAAATGAGCTAATATTCTCCTAATCTGAAATTTTAAAAACTTAAAGAATCCTTAGTTGCTCTTATCATCCTTGGTTTTGTCTATGTAGCCTGAAATTATGATGTCACTGTGAGAAACTCACAAAGTGTAAAGGAATCAGACCTGTTTAAAATTCTATTCATCTACTTCATACCTACAGAACTACTTTGATGCTCAGTTTAAAACTAAAATTTGTGAATAGAACTTAGGATAATAAATAATAGACACGTGTAGAATCTACTGCTGTCTAACCAACTACCTAAAACTTAGAAGCTTAAAAACTTATTCTGGGGAACCAGCAGTTAGCGTAATGGCTATATCGCTGGACTCCCACGTAGTCGACCGCGGTTGGCGTCCCAGACCCGATGGCTTAAAACTCACGCCCGGTGCGCGTGCGTACGTGCCCAAGATCCCAAGAGGAGAATGGAGGAGAAGGGATTGCTGCGTGACCATCCCCCCTGGGGGGTGATTTCTCGCTTTCTGTCTCTATGTCTCTCTCTGTCTTCTGGCGAGCGCACGCGCCCTATAGCGAAAA
Source organism: Tupaia tana (assembly GCA_026018925.1). Taxonomy (NCBI): domain Eukaryota; kingdom Metazoa; phylum Chordata; class Mammalia; order Scandentia; family Tupaiidae; genus Tupaia; species Tupaia tana. Next base: position 50,770,263 of record JAKSZU010000001.1, read on the forward strand.
CCTCTAAAAAAAAAAAAAAAAAAAAACACTTATTCTGTTTATCATTTAGGGGGTCAGAAATTTTGAGGATGGGCTTGGTTGAATGATCACTCTATGAACAATAAGCCACATAACCATTTGATTTACATGGATTTGGTTCTCACAGTCTTGGTGCTCTTCCTCTCTTGGACTATCTACAGTGTAGTGGTCTTACAGAAATCGGTTTTCTTACATCAAAGTTATCTTCTAAAATGTTACGAAACAGAAGCTGCTAGGCCACACAAGTCAAAATCTAACACAGTCTCATGTTTCTATTTTCAAATGACCAAAGAAATCACTGAACCTACTCAGATTTTACAGAGTACAGAGATATTTTTATCTTGATTAAGGCATGACAAGGTCAATCGCAAGTGGGCAGGCCAAATGGCAGTGGTTTGGTCGTCATCTGGCCATAATGCTTTACATACGCTACCTGTAAATTAAAGTCATTCTTGCCTTGAAATTTTCAGGGTGAATATTTATCCCACAAAGCATTACTTTAAAATCCAGGATCTCAACATCTAAGTTAGTATCAGATGTTAAGAAGGCACTTTGGGACCAATAGATGACATAATGGTTACTTCGCTGGACTCCCATGTAGTTGACCACAGTTTGAATCCCACCTGGTAGCTTAAAAATAATGCTGGGTGCATGTATGTGTGTGCCCCAAATCCCCAAGGGATTGTGGCATGGCTATAACATCTGGGGAGTGATTTCTTGCTTTCTGTTTCTCTGTTTCTCTTTGTCTCTCTGGCAAGTGCACATACCCTATAGCAAAAATCTCTCTCAAAAAAAAAAAAAAAAAGGGGGAAAAAAAAAAGACAGCAAGTTGAAATACTTCCTAAGGTTTTTAAGTTAATTTGAAAAGTTATCCTTTACTATTCAACATAAATGCGGAGACAAATGGAATAAGCATCCTTTTTTACAGAGGGGGAAGACAAAAGGCACATGCAGAGATGGACAGAAATTTTGAAGTCCAGCTAGTCTGGTAACCAATTTTACCTGTATTAGAGCAGAAAACGATTATCAGCAAGAGCCTGACTTTTCTCCTCATTTGCTTGGACTTCTCACTGTATTGGATCTGTTTTCCTTGACTCTTTGGTCCATCCTGTAGACTCAGGACTATTATGCATCTTTTATAAAGGACAAGAGGATAGATACCAAACTTGAGCTGTGAAATATTGCTTTCCTTGACCAAAAATGAAGATTTTCTGCTGATACTTCCCCCACCTGATTCATTTCTAGTGGCCTCTATGCACTAAGTGTCTAGACGGGTCCAAGTGAATAGGATCCAAACATTTGAATACGATTAGGGTCAGAATATTCCTCTATTCCCACTGAATCTGATGCATAAAGAGTGAAAATGAAACAGAAGAGAGATTGCAGATCATCTCCTTCTGTACACCTCTGAACACTCAGATTGAACATCAAGGATTAGGAAGAAATGCACCACCTATCAGATGACTAGAAATCACTGCAGAGTCACAAGAAATATGGGAAAGGAAGAAAATACCTCTTCTCCAAGGGAAAAGGATAACTTCTCTTCATCTTCAGACAGTAAAATGAAACCCATGAGAATGTCTGATAAAAAATTTAGAATATTCATAGTGACAAAGCTAACAGAGATGGAAGAGAAGACAGACAATGAACTGTGGAAGAGGTAGGAGAAAGGAGCTGATGAGATCCCGGAGGTGAGGAAATTCCTGCAAGAGCTAAAAGAGGAAACACACACCATAAAAAATAATCAAATGGACCTGTTTAAGATGAAGGCTATAATACAGGAAGTTAAAATCTACCTTTAAAATATTAAAAGCAGACTAGATCTTAATAGAATCTCGGATGTAGAAGATAGAATCACTGGCCTAGAAAAATCCACCATGAAGGCTGAGAAAATTGCCCTCTAAAATGAAAATAATATACGAGAGATACTAGATACTATCAAACATCCAAACATCAGATAATTGGTATCCTGGAAGGCGAAGAGATTCATAAGGGCATTGATAATCTATTCCATGAAATTCTACAAGAAAACTTTTCAACCTAGAGAGGCATTCAAAGATCCAGTCTCAAGAAATACAAAGGCCTCCAAATAGAATCAACATAAGAAGATCTTCTCCAAGACACATTATAGTCAGATTGATAAAAAAAAAAAAAAAAAAAAAAAAAAAAAACACAGAGAAAGACAAGATACTAAGATTGGCAAGAGAGAAATGTCAAGTTACCTACAAAGAATATCCTATCAGGCTAACAGCAGACCTCTCATCAGAAACAATTTAAGCGTGGAAAGAATGGGAAAATATATTCAAACTGTTAAGAGAAAAGCAATTTCAAGCAAGAATATTGTATCCAGCAAGATTATCCTTCATATGGGGAAAAAAAGACAAGAACATTTTCAGATAAACAAAACCTGAAAGAATTTACCAAGACCAGATCTCCAAGAAGTTCTGAAGGGAGTGCTATACCAGAACAATTAAATACAGACATACAGAAATAGGAGTTCAAAAACTAAGAAAATGGCCAACTTAAGTCTGGAGTTGAATATTATGTCCCAGAATTTAATAGGGATGATTGAACCACAAAAGAAGATAGATTAAGTACATGAGCTGGTAAAATAGAATTTTATGACTTTTGACTAAAACATTGCTGATTTTCTTCTTGGCTTTGTTTTCCGTTTATAAAGATTTTTGTCCTGTCTTGAGCTGTTGATAGGTTCATGTTCCTACTATTCAAACAGAATCCTAACCTGTTTCCTGGCTTTAAGTTTTAAGCAAAGTCCCTTAGCATTTCTTTGATTTATTAAAGCTAAACTGCTTTTCTTGAAATTAAAAAAAAATATTAAAAAATTAAATAAAGGACAGGATAGTCAATATTTTAATTTCTCAACAGGGAGTCTTATATCTGCTCAATTCTGACATAACACAAAATCAGCCATGAACAAATATAAACAAAGGGGATGGCTGTGCTGCAATAAGGCTTTACTTTTGGACACTGATACTCGAATTTCATATAATTTTAATATTGTGAAATTTGTTTTTCTTGACATTTATTCAATCCTTTCACAATGCTGGCTCCATTTTCAGCTAACAAGAGCAGACAACAAACTAGATTTGTCCCATGGGCTGTGATTTGCTAATTCTCCTACTCTAAAGTTTTTAGTTTAGTTCCTTTAATCATCTTCTCATTTCCTCAAGAAATGAACTAAATTTGAAGGTACAAAAGTTCTTTGCATTTCATAGTCTACATTCTTCAGTCTTAGCTGTAAATGTTTTATAAAGGGTTTGGGTTTTCAATAGATCAAAACATAATCTGTTAGACAATAACTTTACCCATGTTTTTTGTCTAAATAGGCCCATCTCCACCTTGGACTACTTGTAAGTCTGTTTAGAACTTTTCCCCTTAATAAGAATATTTTGCTTAAAGTAGAGCTTCTATGCTATTAAGATAATTGCAAGTAATACCAGTAATTAACCTAACTTTTTAGTATCACAATGAAGAATTTTATAGTTATTTATCTACTTTTTTTTAAAATAGATTTTAGCCATTGGTCATGTATACCCACTGGAAAGAGACAGAGAAAGAAAGTGAGAAATCATCCCCTAGGCAATAATGGTAATACTGCAATCCCTTCTCCTCCATCCTTCTCCAGGAATTTTGGACACTCACACACATGTTCCTGGCATTATTCAAAGCACTAGATCTAGGACTCAAAACACAGAGCTGGCTGTGTGAGATCCAGTGCTTTAATCAACACACTACTTGCTGGCTTCTTCATTCATCTTTGACTGGGGACCAGGTTTTGTCATCTGGTTTGAATTTTGTCTTGAAGACATTTTGCATTTTAGAAAATATTTTCCTGGAGAGACTAGGGATCATATAGTTTTAAATCATATTACTTTATATTTCCTATAAATTATGTTAACTTTTATGGGACAAATAAATGGGTTATTATCTGTTGAAGATAACTTTATAGTATTGTCAACTGGTCTGGTGAGAAATGTACACATGTTGAAACAGTCACTTTGCAAGCTAAATAACATGATTGAATATATAAAATAAAATGAAATGTAAAAAAAAAATTACTTTTGTAATAGATCTTTCTTGTTATATTTTACCAAACACTTCTAGAAGGTGGTTGGTGCTTTTGACCAACATTCTTCTATGAACTCTTCTTTGCCAGATTCATCTGTTCTTTATCTACTTCCCATGTTACCACAAGAAAACTTTCCTTATGAAGTGTTAGCATATAAATATATAAATATAAATATTTCTTTTTTCAGAATTTTGGACACACATGATATTCATCCAGTGTGATTTTCAAACTGTTGGGTTGAGGACTCAAACCATACAGTTTGATGTGGGATCCAGCCACTTAACTTCCACATAATCTGCTGTCTCCATAAATATTTCTTTTCAGTCTTCATACTCTGATGACAATTTTTTACCTGTACTTTAAGATTTTAATTATAATATATGTAAGATTCTTCAAATTTTGCCTCAAGGTTGATCCATCTTCTAACCATAGGCATTTTCAAATTTTCATAGAACAATATCACATTCCTGGGCCTACATTTATTTTGACTATCTATTGTTGCATGAAAATTTATCTGAAATTTAGTAATTTTATTTTGCCCATTATTTCACAAGTTAGGAATTAGGAGAAGGCTTATTTGAGCAGTGTGATTTCTATGCCATCAACTTAAGAAACTATGTCTATGGGGACCAGCAGTTAGCTTAATGGCAATGTCGCTGGACTCCCACGTAGTCAACCCCGGTTCACGTCCTGGACCCGGTGGCTTAAGACTCACGCCTGGCGCGTGTGCATGCATGCCCAAGATCCTGAGAGGAGAAGGGATTGCGGGTTGTCCATACACCTGGGGGATGATTTCTCGCTTTCTGTCTCTCTGTCTCTGTCTGTCAGGAGAGCGCACGCACCCTATAGCAAAAACCGCTCAAAAAAAAAAAAAAAAACTATGTCTATGGATCCACTTCCAAAATGACTTCTTGGAAGTGCATTGGACTTGGACTTCTCACAGCATGTTTGTCTCAGAGCAGTTGCTCTTCTTCTATGGTTAATCCTTAAAAGGGCAATGTATTCGATAGATATGTTTAGTACAGACACAGTATCCCTGCCATATTATATGAGCCAAAGTAGTTCCAGGAATTACTTAAATTCAAGGGTGTGGAAAAAGACTTCATCACTCTCTCTCTTTTTAAAAGAATTACTTATTTAATTTTCTTTATTCATTCATTTATTTTAATTTAACCAAAGACAAACACACACACACACACACACACACACATACACACAAAGGAAAAATGAGAAAGCAAGTGTCCAGCACTTTAACCACTACACTGCCTGCTGGCCCCCAAGATTTTGTCTCTTAATGGAGGAGTAAGAAAGTCATATTACAGAAGAGCATTCACAAAGGGAGATAGTATAACTTGCTGTGGAGAAAAATAATGCCACATTGCCTATAGTAATGTATTCAAATCGTCTACTTCGGTAGCTAGCATATAATCACTATGATAAAAAAAAATAAATTTATATATATATATATATATATATATATATATATATATATGTATATGTACATATAGTACTTACTGTAGCTAGTCACCTTCAGGTATGTAAACACATTTAATCCATCTGACAGAGCTATACGGTGGTATACCTATCATTATTCTGTTATAGATAGGCAGCTGAACCATAGCAATCAGTAACTTGCTCTAAATCAAGTAGATAGTAGATTTGAGAGTCAAAGCTATTTAACTAAATGCCAGAGCCTATAAAAGTTACTAATATAGAAAGAAAATAAGATGATGTCACCCAAAACTCACTCTTACTATTTTCTTTCCAGGACCTATAAAATATACTGTGACTCCTATATACAATTACCATAATAATTTTTGTGTGTCTAAGTGGTGGGAAGATAGCATTTAAATCCTTTTTATATCCAGTCTCTCAGAAATATGGAAGCAGATCAAACATGCCAATAGAAGTCATCCTGTTTCCTTTAAAAAATTTTGGTTTCAGAATTATTTTATTTAATTTTATTCATTATCATTGTTATTTTATTTATTTGACCAGAGAAAGAGAGGGAAAGTGAGAAAGCAAATAGCCAAGTCTGGGACTTGAACTTCGGTCAGCCATGTGGGAATCCAGTGCCTTAACCACCATGCCACCTGTTGGTCTCCATCCTCTTTCCTTTTACAATAGCAGTACATACAATATTTTCCTTAAATATGTTTATTTCTATGGTATTTAATTTTCATTTTTCATAAATGGCAATCAAAATTTATTACCATAGCAAATATTTAGAATCAGTGTTTTATATCTTTTTCCTTCCACTTTACTCATTGTGCTCTATAAACATTCTTACCCTTCACCCTTTTGTTTCTAAAGTTTGAGCTTAGCAACTGCTTAAGAATTTATTAAGATCAATTATGTGTAAAGTAATTTACTTTTAAAATGCTAGTTATTGAAATGATTGCAGACTCTCTTTACAAATATGATTAAGGATTATTACAATATATGCCTGCGTGTATAATTCCATTAAAGTCTGAAATGAAAAAATGTAAATATTCATGATTCAATATTTTTTTTTCTGACATCAAACGTAATTACTGAAGAAATGCATCCACTGTGAAATAAATCTGACTAGGAATATTTTTTCAATTTTCTTTACGTTTTTGTACAAATAATGCACCTAAAATGTTCATAATAATTGAACGATTGAAGGCATTTGTCAAGAGAATCCTTCATTAGCCATCATTAAATATATGTTACTTCTTATCATGGAGCATATTGCTTGGAGTTGTCCTTGTGTGCAACAGATTTCAATGGACTGAATGTAAAACTTTAATAGGCTTTAGAAGGTTTTCATCAGTCTAGGACTTTGTTTCTATATGTAACAGAAAGTACAGAGAACACGTCTAATAAAAAAATGCTTATCTTATACAGAAAGGGAACTCTAAAATGGTCCTCAGGAAATAGAACTTTTTACCTATAAAATTTGTATAGAGCAATTAAGACATTCACATGTCTACTTTGTTAATGTTAAAATAACATAATTTATTAATACGCTTCTTGAGAAATTATTTTTCTAGTGAAATATGCTAAGAGGAAATCAAAGTGCATTTAGTTTTTTAAAAAACATTGTGTATTATTTCCCACTTTGGAGTTAATGCATAAAACATAGTATCTTTAGTTATTACTTACCCTCACATTTTGATTTCCAAACCAGATATTCTCAAATTTAATTTAACAACAGATTCTAGTTTTTATTTCTTTAATGATAAATATAAAATGGAGGAAAATTTGCAAAATGGTGAATTGACTCAGTTGTTTTCTCTAAAATTTAAAGACATAGAATATAGATATCTCATAAGAAAAGTCCAACTTAATAGAGCATCTTTTAAAAAAGCTTTATAATAAATTCTGGGGACTGTTCTAGCAGTTAACAGAATGCAGAAACAAGTCATTCTAATGATTCAAAAGGAAATGAAGGCTATTTGCCATACCTTATTAAGAGGGTCCTTAATGTGAAACCTATAAAAACTATGTTATTGAAAACAATTATCATCAATTAGCTGAGAGCACATCGTTTAATTTATTATATATCTCCTCTGAACCTACTTTAACAGGATATAGTGATAAGTATAAACATTAATTAAATGAGTGAATAAATGAATGATTATCCTCTAAAGAGGCTTCAGATCTACTGGGAAATAAATACTTAAAACCAACTATAGTTATCAAGAAGAATAACATGTTTGAACAGCAGAACAGATTTTTATATATCAGACTCATTGAATTCCTAACTAGCATGCCAACCAAATAAAAGATATACTTGTATACATTGCATAAAAAGATCACTTTAGTCCAGAATTTTAAGTGGTATTCCACTGGAAAAATCTGATTCTTCAGGATCAGTGGAAATGAGGTACAGAGGAGATAGAGTGTAGTAGCAAAACAAAATACACAAAACAAAATACCGAAACTAATTTCTCTATTTTATTTCCTCCTTTATGATATAATTCACACGTAAGACCTCCCCAAAGCCTGATGCCATCTGCTGGATTAAAAGCAGGGTGATCAGAGAGAGACAAGCAGAAGGGTCGAAAATTTACCTGGAAGAGACCAGAATATTCAAAACTTGAGAGATTTAGACTTAGTAAGACTAGAGAACCATAAATTAAAAACTAATCACTAATCTTCCTCACAACACACATCATGGGGTAGGGTTTATGCAAAAGATAAAAATGGATACAGAAATTTAAAAGAACACATATTTTCTTTCCTCCTTTTTTTTTTTTTTCAGAAAATTTTTTAATAGGATGTGTGCACTTGCCAGAGAGAGAGAGAGAGAGAGAGAGACAGAGAGACAGAGAGAGAGAGAGAGAGAGAATCACCCCCCCTGGGAGAAGGCCACTCCACAAACCCTTCTTTTCCATTCTCCTCTCAAGATCTTGGGCACACAAGAACAGGAGCCCAACATGAGAGTCAAGCCACCAGCTCCAGCACTCAATCATTGCTGGCCATGTGGGAGTCCAGTAATGTAACCATTATGCCATCTGCTGGTCCCAGGAACACGTATTTTCTTGCATATATGAGACATGTGATAATTTATTACAATGTTACCCTTTTTTAAATGAATAGACTTTATATTTTAGAGCAGTTTTAGATTTACAGGAATATTGAATAGAAAGCACACAAAGTTCTTATATGCCCCTTAAAGTCCCCAACACAGTTTTTCCCATTATTAACCCATGGCATTAGTGTGACGCATTGTTTCTTTAGATGAGCCAATATTGACAAACTTTTATAAAGTCCATGGTATACACTAGGGTTCATTCTTTTTGTTGTATATTCCATTAGTTTTGTCAAACACATAATGATATATATTCACCATTTATAGCATCGCATAGCATAGTTTTACTGCCCTAATCATCCCCTGTATTCCATTTATTCATCCCTTTATTGATCTCTCTCCTTTTCCCCTCACTCCTGTGGCAACCTCTGATATTTTTAGTCTCCATAGTTTCACTGCTTTCAGAATGTCATATATAATAGCTGAGATCATGCAGGCTAAAGCCTTTTCAGACTGGCTTCTTTCATTTATTAAGACAGTTGAAGTTTCTTCCATGTCTCTTCACGACTTGATAACTCATTCATTTCTAGTATTAATATTCCATTGTATGATATATTAGTGTTTATTCATCCATTCACCTACTGAAGAACATCATGGTCATTTGGAAGTTTGGGCAATTATAAATAAAGATGCAATAAACACTCATGTATAGATTTTTGTGTGAAAATAGGCTTCAACTAATGTGGGCATTTATCAAGAAATGTCATTGTTGGATCATGTAGTCAGAGTATGTTTAGTTGAGGTAGACAGGTGGTGTGGTGGTTAAGGGTACTGGGCTCCTACATGAACAACTGCGATTCAAGTCCCAGACAAAATAAGTAAACAAATAAATTAAATAATTAAATAATTCTTAATAAAAGAATACGTTTAGTTTTGTTAAAAATTATCGAACTATCTTCTAAAGTAGATGTAATATTTTGATTCTCGCCAATGATAAATGCAAATTTTTGTTGGTCCACATACTTACCAGCAAACGGTATTGTCAGTGTCCTCAATTTTATACATTCTAACAGGCATTTAGTGGTAAATCCAAGATAAAGTTCAGTAAGAGATTATTTGTTACTAAACTGATTAAATCTAAAACTGGAATAGAAGAGCCAATAAATATTATTGAATAATTAGTCACGATATGGGGCAGATTTTCTTATCAGCCAGAATATAAACCAGGGGTAATTAAAACAGAGTGATAAGAATAGAGAAATAGAAACAGAAAAAATATGTCAAAATAGAGTTCTCATATGCAAATCCATCCATACATGAAAAGTTGAGATAAGAGAAGAAGAGAGATTTTACTTCTTTCTAGGCTATAGAACGCCACCAAAAAACATTTATTATTTATTTATTTATTTATTTGTAACAATGATCACAAGCTGAGCATGAAAGCTTAACATTTTCTCAAGCCCACTGGTGGTTTGGCATTCTACAAGCAGATAAACTGAATTCTAATGGATGACGACTTCCTGTGAGAGAGATAAAATATATGAACTACTTCTCTCTGGTTCTCTTTCTTCCTCCTTCATATGAAAGACAGAGAAGCACACCTTCCACAGAGTTTTCACTCAAGTGACCCTCCCTCTAGCCAATCAGGATCATAGGTGTGCCCCTACACTCATGCAGTATGTTGAAGGGGACCTAGGATGTGAACTGGAGCCTTCTCATGTGGTCTCCAGCATCACAGAATAGCAACAGCAATGCCTGTGTCACCATGACTAAACTAAACTGCTTTTCTTTTAATAGAACATAGGAGGAAGAGACAGTGACTGAAAGACTAAGTAAGAAGAAGTCACCTCAAACCTTAAAAATTTCTTAAAGATTAAGAGGAGGGGCCAGTGGGTGGCATAATGATTAAGGCGCTGGACTCCCACATGGCTGACTGCAGTTAAAGTCCTGGACCAGCGGATTGAAACGCATGCCAGGTGCTTGTGTGTGCATGTGTGCCCCAAATTCTAAGAGGAGAATGGAGGAGAAAGGATTATGGTGTGGTCATCCCCCCAGGGAGGTGATTTCTCTCTTTCTCTCTTTCTCTCTCTGTGTCTCTGATGAGCATACACACCCTATAGCAAAATTCTCTATTAAAACAACAACAAAAAAAAAATCGGGGCCAGCAGGTGGCATGGTGGTGAAGGAGGCTGGATTCCCACATGGCTGACAGCAATTCAAGTCCTGGACCTGGCTTACTTTCTCACTCTCTCTCTCTCTCTCTCTCTCTCACTTTGTTCCTATCTGGTCAAATTATAAATAAATAAATAAATAATGAAAGTTAAATAAAATAATTCTTTCAAAAAAATTAAGTGAAAGTAGGTATATTAATGTGATATCCCTGGAATCTCCCACGACTGACTGTGGTTCAAGTCTTGGACCAGGTGGTTTGCTTTCTCTCTTTCTTTCCCTTTGTCTCTTTCTTCGGTCAAATTAAAAAATAATGATAATAACAAATATCATTTAAAAAACACACATATTTTAAAAAAAGGGAGTGTCAGGTGGTGTGGTGGTTGAGGCACTGGAGTCCCACATGGCTGACCACAGTGGACTAGGTAGCTTGCTTTCTCACTTTCCATTTCTCTTTCTCTCTGTCCAAATTAAAAATTAATAGTAACAAATAGAATTAAATAAATAATTTCAAAAAAGAAAAAAGAAAAAAAGAGAGCTTTTATTTATCCATGAACTGTTTTTCATGGGCATCATTTTGGTGTCCAATACAAAGATTGAGAACAGGGCAGGAAACCTGAGCGAAGTCTGCTTTGGGAGGGAAAAAAAATGTTCATTTTCCACACCTTTCTCAAACAGAAAAAAAAAAAAAAAAATCTTAGTTCACCTGAGAGGCAGGAAACTCTCTTGTCTCTCTTGTGTCCCAGAGCATAAGCAAATACACATAAGCTTCTCAGGGATAGCTAGCTATCTCCCACAGGCAAAGGATCCCGCCCCCTATCCCGGCCCTTTACTAACAAAGGGAATGAGTGCTGAGGGAAGAATTCAGGACAAGCTGTCTGTCTCAGAGAAGGACAGGAAACATCCTCATGACAGGAACTCCCACTGGTACAAACCAGAGATAAAGGGAGCTGGAACTTTATCTTACCAGAGAGCAGTCAGTGATTAAAAAAAAAAAAAAAAAAAAAAAAGTAGTAGTTTTCTTGCTGTATGAAAATAGAACTGGAATTTCTGAGAATGCTTCAATTGCTGCGGGCCTGCCCAAGATGGAAGTAGAACAGAACTCACACCTGAACTCTCTTCCAGCATAGCATAGAGTAACAAACAAGAAGAGTGCATCACTAAGAGTGACCAAAATAAAAGAAAAAAAATTAACAATAATTTCTTTGCAGTACAGGAGTTTGGGACCTTGTGAAAACAATTAATGGAGCAGAAATACTGAAAAAAAAATTGGGAGAACTCAGAATCATGAACAAGATCAAGGTAATATCAATACTTACTGCTAAAGACTCGAAATATGTAATTAAAGGTAACAACAGACATGACAAAACCTTAAATGTCGTTCAACTGCTGCTTAGATTAGCTCCACAGCATGTCATAATAGCTAGAAAAAAAAGAGTTATGCTCATTTACGTGAGAAAATACTGGTTTACCCTAGTCCATACGGGTTTGTACATATATTTCCCTGCACACACTAAAAATATATAAGGCTCACACACACAAAAAAAATCAAGAATAAACAATTCATTGCCAGGGACATATACATAACCAAATTTACAGTAAATAGTTGTTCAGACATTGAAATGGGCAGATAAACCCTTTAAAATATGTATATGAAATACTTAAACAAATCTAGTAGAAAAAGTGGGCAACAAACATAAACACATAAACAATTGTAGCAAAAAAGGTGGAACATAACTACAACTCAAGTGGGAACGACAGAAACTAAAATCAAAATATTGGACATAAAGAATTCCTGTAGGGCCAGTCAGGTGCGATGGTTAAGACTGCTGAATCTTACATGGCCATCTTTATGGTTCAAGTTCTGGACCCAGTGCCTTGAAAAACATGCCAGGCACATTCTCATTTGTGCCCAAAATCCCAAGAGGAAAGTGGAGGAGAAGAAACTGTGGTGTGGTCATCACCCTGGAGAATATGTTCTCTCTTTTTTTTTTCTTTTTCTCCCTCTGTTTTACTCTCTGAAGAGCACACGAGCTCTGTAGAAATTTTTAAAAGAATTCCTTGAGGAGCATCAGGAGACTGGGCACAGTAAAGAGGTGTTGAATCTGTATATAGATTAGTAATAGAAATATTCTTAATTGAAAAATAAAGAAAAAACATAGGAAATAAAGCCCAGCTAAAAATAACAGAGGATCCAAGAGCAAAGGAAACAAATACACAGATAATAATGTTCTAACACAGAAAAAAACTGAAGTTTCCAGGAGAGGAGAAACAGAATGCAACAGAAGAAATATTGAAAGACATAATGACCCAGATTATCCCCAAATTAAGGAAAGGTAATGCACAGATTAAAAAACCTCAGCTACCTATGAGGAGAATAAAAACAGACAAAAAAAAAAAAAAAGTTTCACAGAAATAAATAAACAAAAAAACAGCAAGACTTTGTGTGTGAGGGGATAGGAGGAAATCGGACACAAAGCAAAGGTACACACATAAGCAAATTGTTTATTATGCATTATAAGAGCTAGAAAACAGTGAACTGCCATCATGAAAGTACTACGGGGAGAAAAATAAGAAGACCCAGAAACTTGTGTGAAGCAAAGATATAAGAATAAAAAAGAAATCAAGGGACCAGCAGTTAGCGTAATGGCTATGTCGCTGGACTCCCACGTAGTCGACTGCGGTTTGAGTCCCAGACCCGGCGGCTTAAACTCACGCCGGGCGCGTGTGCGTGCGTGCCCAGGATCCCTAGAGGAGAATGGAGGAGAAGGGATTGCGGCGTGGCCATCCCCCCTGGGGGGTGATTTCCTGCTTTCTATCTCTCTGTCTCTCTCTGTCTGTCTGGCGAGCGCACGCGCCCTATAGCAAAAACCTCTCCGAAAAAAAAAAAAAAAAAAAAAAAAAAAAAGAAATCAAGTTATTTGTAGATAATAATCTAAGGATTTCATTGACAGTGGACCTATACTATAGCGAAAAATAAAGGGAGTTTGATAGTCAAAAGACTATGCCTAAATGAAAAAAGCAACAAAATGTGAAAGGTAGACATGACAGCATTTATAGCTAATAAAATACATTGTTTATTAAAGATTATTGTTCTAGGCCAGCTGATGGTGTGGTGGGTAAGGTAGTTGGATCTCATATGGCTGACTATGTCACAGCCTGCATGTGCAAATTTCTGAGAAGAGAGTGGAGGAGAGGGGACTGTGACATGGCTTTCCCTTTTGGGGGACGAAGGTTGCTTTTTCACTCTCCATCTTTGTCTCTCTCTAGCAAATGCACACGCCCTCTGGCAAATTCATAGATATTCTACTGCGAAAGTGTAACAGTATATTGTGAAATGTATGACATTCAAAGAAATAAATGTATACAGCAGTAGTATAAATGATGGCAGGGAAGAAAAATGGTGTTGTATTATCCTTACTGAGAAATGGAGTTGTGTGCTGTTATTTGATGGTACATTGTAAAAGACTTGTATATCCTAGTAAAACACTAAAAAATGAAAAATGTTGCAATTAATAAGAAAAGTACAGAGATAAAACTGGAGGAAAGCAAGATCTATTATTCTCCCCCAAAAATTAAGGGAAAAAGAAAAAAAAAAAGAGACCTGAGAAAAAACGAGATAACTAGAAAACAAATAGGAAGATGGAGCTTGAAATTTAATCATACCAGTAGTCATATTAAATCTAAATAAAAAATATTACCATTAAAGGTCAGAGAGAGTCCAAATTGATTAAAAAAAAAAAAAAAAAGTATATGTCCTGTAAAAGAAACCTACTTTAAATGTGACATGAAGAGGTTAAAGGTAAGAGGAAGGACACAGATATATCAGGTAAACATTAAACTTACTAAAGCATGAGATGGTATTTTACTACTATACTAAGTATATTTAGTTTGAAGAATTTATAACAGATATACAGAAATTTCTTATTTGTTCAAAGGTAAATACATCAAAAACATATTTCAACTCTAAATGTTATGCAACAAACTACAGAGATTTATAGTACATCAAGCCAAAATTGACAACTTAAAGGATAAATAGAGTAACTCACAATTATATTGAGACACTTCACTCTTCTTGCAGTGACTGATGAGAAAAGTACAAAGTCAGAAAAGATGTAAAACACCCAGATACCACTGTCAACCAAATGAACATAATTGATATTTATAAAGAATTTAACTATCGGGGCTGGCAGGTGGCATGGTGGTTAAGGGCACTGGACTCCCACATGGCCTACCATGGTACAAGTCCTGGACCTGGCAGCTTGCTTTCTCACTTTCTCCCCCTCTCTCTGTCCCTCTCTGGTCAAAGCAAAAATAAATAAAGTTAAATAAAATAATCCTTTTAAAAAAATTTAACTGTCAAACTTCAACTTTAGTTAACGTAGAGCTGTTTTTGTACTTCTACACAATGTAACAATGGGTATTTTTTAGATCTTTTTACATAAATATTTAGACATATGTATTATTTGTATGTTACAAGTATATAATGTTATATATATATATGCTTTATATATTATAAATAGATATATATGTAATGTTAGATTAAGAATTATCAATATCTGCTGTTTTTCATAATTGCAAAGTAAAAAAATGTATTGCCAGGTTGCATACTACAAAGATTAAATTCTAATTTTAATTTTATTCTATTGATCCAGTTCACTAGTCTTAGGAATTGCTAAAACCCTTCCTGCTTTAGGTCTGTGTTTCTTTTTATTTATTTTTTTAAAGAAGTACATTTTATAAAAGATAATTGTATATTTATTTATTTAATTCCATTTGTTGTTATCATTTTTCAATTTGACCAGAGAGAGAAAGAGAAGGAAAGTAAGAAAACAAGCCACCATGTCCAAGACTTGAACCGCAGTCGGCCATGTGGAAATCCAGCACCTTTAACCACTGCACCATCTGCCAGCCTCTTAGGGACCTGTTTCTGACCTCCTTTCCCTGAGTGCACACCTTTACTGTCTCAAGCTAACTTGCAGTGGAGCATCAACTTCTGTCTTTGAAATAATTTAAAAGTCATCACACCTCTGTCTTTTTTGTGTTGTTGCCCAGTCTTTGGTGCAACTATTTTTGTAAGCACTCCTCAAAATGTTATACTCAGCTGTTTCAATAGTATGGCTTTTATTCAAGTCTCTGTATGCTTGAGCTGTGTGACTTAATGGTATTCACTAGCTTCTACATCTGTGTTTTATATAGTCATCACTCTAGATGTCTCCAGTAGTACTCTACTAGTTAGAAAGAATAATTTTAAAGTTTTTATAGAACTTAATGACTATAACATGATTAAATTAGATTCATAACTTTAACATACTGAGGTTCTGATATATAGCCATTTTATACTTAACATTCTTTTTTTCTTCGATACATATTTATTGCTTACCATTCTTTCAATATATTCCAACATTTATTATGAGATGACTATTGTTTTAGAATGTACTCACCCTTATGAAGCTTATAATTGACTGAGACCTTAAATTATAACATGTTTTATTAGTAAGTACTAAATGTTTACTGGATAGAAATGAAATTATATTTCTATATTGGAAAAATAGAAGCATAATTTTGGGCTAAATATATCTGCTTTGAGGACCAGCATTTGGTGTAATGTCTATGTCACTGAACTCCCATGTAGTCTGACCGTGGTACGAGTCACAGACCCGGTGGCTTAAACTCACACCTGGCATGCGTGCGTGCACGCCCCCCCAAGATCCTGAATAGAGGAAAAGGAATTGCGGAGTGGCCATCCCCCAAGAAGGTGATTCGTCACTTTCTGTCTCTCTGTCTCTCTCTGTCTTTCTGGTGAGTGCACGCGCCCTATACCAAAAACTTCTCCAAAGGAAAAAAATATCTATATATCTGCATTTTTCAATGTTTAGAAATGTGTAAATAAAACTGAATGTGAAAGAATATTAAAAACATTATTCTAAATGTTATAGTAAGATGATGGTTGGAGCGTCCTTGAACAAAATGAGTAAGGAAGCTTCTTGCTTCAATTGGACCACAATTATTTTCTCACTCTGCATGTAGTCTATTAAAGTTTTATTTTCCTATCTGTTCCAGAACACGTATATAATAAAGCTATTATAGTGAGCTTAAAAATGCTAAAAATTGATGCCTCAACTCTTCCATTAAGATTGATACTTAACCTTTACAACCTCACTTAACTGAACGTAAAATCTTCATCAAGATGAGTCATGCATTTGACATTTATGTTTTCAGAATGTTAGCAGAAAATTGATATAATATTGATAATAATTATGATGTTAAATCAAATTTATATACTGTGTTCATTACAAATCTCTAAACATTTTTTAAAATTAGAAACTTTTTTCATGCAACTGGATAACAGTTGTAAGTTTTCAGATTATATATAATGCAAAGTATTAGCATATTAGCAAAAAAGTAACTGTACATTTCTGAAAATAATACCATTGGAAGCAACATTTTTTCAAATTTTATCATATTTAACTTTCATAGAGTTGAACACAATGAGACTCTGCCCTGTGAGATCATCCAGCAATTCTAGGAGATAGATATTAATGTCTCTTCTTTAGAGATGAGGAAATTGAGAGACAGAGATTGTATCTTCCCCCAAATTATATAATTAATAAATGATAAAGCTTGTACTCAAATTCAGTTCTTCATAATCTTCAAAAACCATGCCATCCCAAATTCTTAGTCCTGGAAGGGTATGAACATCTGTTGTGTAATTTTCAATTGCAAAATAAACTTCCTTTGTTCTCTTTATCTGTTCTTTTTCCTGATTAATCTTCAAAATTTCACTAAGACGTAGACACAGCCAGAGCATTGATACCATGTGCTATTGTCTTGATCAAGTTCATATACATGTGAATTTCACATACATTACTCAAAAAATTATGTTAATATAAAGTCATACAATTGCACAGTTGTATATTACAAAATTCTGTCTATATTGTGCTTTTTCATATTCATCATTCAACAAAATGGATCAATATTGAATAAATGTAATATACTGGTAAGTGGTCAGTCCCATAGTCAAGGAAGCTGGATTCTACATAGTTGCCTACATAGTTCAAATCCCAGCCCTGGCTGCATGAAAAAGATGCCATGTGCCTATGTATGCATGCCCTAAATACCAATGAGGTGGAGAAATAGAGAAGAATTTGCAGCAGTCATGTCCAGTTGAGAGTGGCTTTCTCCTTTTCCCTCTGTCGCTCTTGGACATGTCTTCAGGGAGAAAAATATCTATACCTTTATCTACTTAAATGTATGTACACTGGTAAGAAATGTCAAAGTTTTCTTTGGTCTCTGAATGCTGTCATTTAGGCATAGTTGAGGGTCTTTATGTCTTTTTAATGTCTTAAAGACATTAAAGGTCTTTAAAGGCCAGTCAGTGGCATGGCAGTTAAGATGACTGGATCCCACATGGTTAACTGTGTATTTTGAGTCCTGGACGTGGCAACTTTAAAATCTTCCAGGCACAAGGGCATTTGTGCACAAAATCCTGAAAGGAGAAACAAATGGAGGAAAAGTGATTGCATGACCCTCTCCCATGGGTCGTGCTTTATCTCTTTCCTTTTCTCTTTCTCTTTATCTCTCTCCTGCAAGCACATGTGTCCTCTGGCAACGTTTTTTTTAAAAAAAAAACTGTCTTTAAATGGCTATTCCATTGACAAAGGTAATATTGGTACATATACTACAGGACTTTCAGAGGTTTAGCTAATTAACAATTAAAAGACACATATTCTTTCAAACTTCTGATCTTGATGCATAAAAGTTATATTATTTGCTGTATTTTCACCAACATAAACTAAGTCTAGTTTTAGTCCAACTTATTTTTTGGGGAAAATGGGGATGGGTTTATCCTTTATAGGGAGATTTTTTTTAATTACTGTATATAATAATGCATACATCCAGTTCTGTTCTATTCTGTGTGAATTATCTATGTAATTATAGAAAACTCATTCATTCTCCTTAAGGTTAGTTTCTATTTCTGGACAATGAGAAGATTGACCACATGTTCAAAGCTGTAAATCTACATTACAGTTTAATCTATTTTGCTTTTTCTATTTTATATTCCTTTAAGTTATAACTAGAAAACATTCCATTTAAATAGGTATTTGCTATAACATAAACACATCCAGAAATAAAATATGAAAAACCAAATACATTTTAAATACCTACATTGTAAAATATCATCATATATCAATATTAATTTAAAAATAGATTTGGGGCATTATTTTGCAAACTGTAATTACACAAAGGCTTTATTCTATGACTTTTTTTTGATCACTGTGAGACCCATTTTTAAGATTTTTTCTCTTCTGGGTTTAGGTGACTTTAATCCAATTCACTAAGGTGTGCTTCTTCCACTTAATCTCTATGGAGTATTCAGGGAGACTAATAGCTGTGGTCTCTATTCTCTGGCTAATCAGATCCCAAATCACTCCCCTATTGGCATATGCTCTGATTTCCAGCTTCTTAACGTCCATGCCCTTTCTCCCTTGTACTTGTGGTCTTTCATTTTATGTCTGTGGACAAAGGTTTTCTGATGCAGATTCTGCAGCTCTTTTTTGACACAGTTCCTTTCTTTCTTATACTCTGACCCTTAATTTTCAATCATCTCATCCTCACCAAGTTATAATTTCCCTTTTAAGTAAATGAGAGCTCCAAGCTCTTTCAGTGTTTTCTTTCTTGGGAAAACAAGTCCAAAATAGCCTTAGGAAAAAAATTAGAGTGATTATAATATTCACCCCTCCTATACTGTCTGATTTTCCACATCTAAAAGCACTTTGTATATTTTAATACAAGTGGCTTTATACTTGTACATAACGGGCAGTTAAGTTTGATCTTTGTTGCTTCATCCTGACTGAAAGCACAAATATGAAAAACATGAAATTTTATATTTCATCCTTCCTTGCCACACCTTATTTTTTGGTATTTGTGATCTGAATTCTAGTAAAATGTTGAATTAAATTATTATTAAATGTTATACTTAGTCATTTTTGTCAGTTAATACTCACATTGGCTTGGAAAGAACATAATTAAATGCTGTGTGACCTAAATAATTATAAAAGTGTTTGCTTATAACAGTATAATAACTAAAAGATTTATCATTTAAAGAACTCTTATTTTTTTGTTTGTTCTTTCTTTTTTGCAAGAGGGTATGTGTGCTAGATAGAGAGAAAAAAAGTGAAAGAGAGAGGGAGAGGGAGGAAACATCCCTTCAATTTCAAGAAGTCATGCTGCAATACTCTTCCATATTCAGCCTATCAGAATTTGGGGCATGTAAGCACACATACCTGCTGTGTATTTTAAGGGTTAGGCTGGGATTTGAACTTCATAATCAGCCATCTAGTTCTGGTTTGCTTAATCATCAGGCCACAGGGCCAGCTCAGGGAACTCTTTTGGAAAATTAAAAATGTAAATTCGAGGGACCAGCAGATGGTGTAATGGCTACATGTTGCTGGACTCCCATATAGTTGACTGCGGTTAGAGTCCTGGACCCAGTGGCTTAAATTCACGCCAGGAGTGTGTGTATGCATGCCCAAGATCCCGAGAGGAGCATAGAGGAGAAGGGATTGTGGTGTGGCCATGCCCTATGGGGGTGGGGGGGTGATTTCTCGCTTTCTGTCTCTCTGTCTCTCTCTGTCTTTCTGGTGAGCGCACACACCCTATAGCATAAACCTCTCCACACACACACACACACACACACACAAAAGTAAATTATAAATATCACCATAAATGAATTAACATAATTTTATAAAAAAATTATATTGAGTGTGCATATGCCTTCTACAAAAGATATAAGATCTGACTAAATTATTTGTGTTATGTTAAATATTTTTAAAAATCTAAAAATCTGATAAAATCTAATTTTCTACAGTAGTTATACTTTTTAACACACCAGTATTTATAAAGGGTCTAAATGTTGATTTTTGCAAATTTTACAGCTCACGGAGCATGAAGCGTGCATCCATTCGTATATAAAATAATTGCCATTAATTTTATTGGGTCTTAGTAAAATAATTCAAAATTTCAAAAACAAAACACTAAACCATATTTTAGTAATGAAACTTTAAAATTACATTTTATTTCCATTCTAGATGTATTTTAAATGAAAGAAAAACATTTATTTTAAATCCATCTCAGTCTTCTAAAAATATACTATACTGAATAAGCATGGAAGATTTACAGTTCATAGATTGTAAGCATTGTTTTGCGCTCCATTTTCTTGGCTAAGAAAATCACTAACAAACCACAGGTGTCCTTTGCATGTGTGGATGAAAAGTGTGTGGGCTCTGATTACAACTTGACTTTTAAATTCTTGGTGCCTTCACATAAGCTTGCCAATATCTAATTGCTCTATGTTTAGGTGCATTATTATTATGCTGTAGAAATATTTTACAGTTCTCAGAAGCTCTATAGTGTATGCAGAATGTTGAGAGAGAGGGCCAGGAAGGAACACGAACACCTCTGATGGGAATAGCAAATTAGCTCCAGGAGAGTTTTCTCTTAATAGAATTTTTGGTGAAGGCCTTATGTTGTGTTGTAAGGGTTTCAATTGGTAAAATTTATAAGCTGTTTAATAGTATTAGCCATAATATTATTGATGAAGCAACTTTCAGTCTGAAGCTATCTCACAAAAATTTATTAGCTTTTGTTAATAAAATGCCAAGGAGCTAGTAACAGCCTTAAGTGCCAAGTGCTAAATCAATTGCCATGGTAGCTGTAAACCCAGTGTTGAGGTGTCTTCATATTTTGGCAACCTGGTCAAAAAAAGATAAAGAACTAACATCAATATTATAATTTAAACTACACAAAAAATTAGAACTTGGAACTATCTATATTTTTCTTTTTGTATATTCTTTCTAAAAAATCTATATATTCTTTTTTAAGAATGTAACCAATGTCTGATTTATCTTAGGAGTAAACAAGTATATGGTCTTGTTTTATTTCTGGAATAGATGTCATTATCACTATTTTATGAAAACAACATGTATTTAATAACATTAGTTCTCATAGTCTTTCATATAAATTAAAACCAAGATTTTTTGGAGAGGTGTTTGCCACAGGGCGCGTGCAATTGCCAAAAAGATCAAAAGAGACAGAGAGACAGAAAGTGAAAAATCACCTCCCCCCCCCCCCCCCCCCCCCGAGGATGGCCACATCTCAATCCCTTCTCCTTCATTCTCTGCTCAGGATCTTGGGTACATATGCACATGCACCTGGCATGAGTTTAAGCCACCGGGTCCGGAACTTGAACTGCAGTCAACCACATGGGAGTCCAGCAACATAACCATTACGCCAACTACTGGTCCCTAAAACCAATTTTTTAAAAGTGATAAGCAGTGGAGAGGAAACAGATATTGTATATAAAACTTAAATCAAAATTCTGATTAATTTATCTTACTAGGTTGTAGAATAATGGAATTAATACATACTTTAATTGAATTTACTTGGGAGCAAAACTCAATGTGAATATGCTATTTAAAATATTTAGCATATGGGGTCCAGCAAGTGGCATGGTGGTTAAAGTGTTGGCTTGCCACATGGCCAACTGCAGTTTGAGTCCCAACCCACTGGTTTGAAAATCATTCGGGGCATGTGTGTTTATGCCCAAAATCTTGAGAGAAGAATGGAGGAGAAGGGATTGAAGCATGGCCATCTCTCTTGGCGGTTGATTCCTCACTTTCCTTCTCTCTGTCTCTCTCAGCAAGTGCATACACCCTATGGAAAAAACAAAACAATAACCAAAAATGTCTAGCATGGAATCTATTGAATAGGATATATTTAATAAATATTTATAAATCAATAACTTATCAAATATTAATAACCAGCTATAACTTGCTAGACAATGATATAAATATACAATGACTCTTGACCTCATTGAGCTGATACTGTTACACTTGTTTGTGAAGGAAACTATGTCTAATATGTTCATACTTATTGAGTCAATGACATGAAAATAATTTGTCTAAAAATGGTGATTTTATTAGAAATAATCCAAATGTCTTAATATATTTGTAGAAAGTAATTACTTAACTTCAAACAAAGGGTATTGCCAAACTAGATAGTATAGCCTATTAAGAGGAATGAAATTTGTGTGTAAGTAGTTTTGATTGCAACGATCTCATAATTCCCCTCATCTCATGGTATCATGTTTATAAACCTATTGCCTAACATCTATATCTTGGTAACCTCTGTCAGTTATTGTTCTCTACATCACAGACTTTTTCCATGTAAATGTAATTCTGCATTTTATGTGTAATTGATAATTAAAGGTTGATCTAGAATAATTGCTTTTATCTTTAATTTGAATGAACTGGGAGTCACCCTAAGTTCTGAAACTGGTTTGTGAAATATTTTATAGTATTTGTTGATGGTGTTTTCCAGTAGAGTACAGGTAGAAATTATAGGTAGATAAATGAAATAAAAATTTATACAATAAAATGCTTTGTACTTCATTAAGTAAGCATAAGTCATCGTATCAGACTCATTACACTGTAAAAATCTCAAAAGAAGATATATGTATATATAATATATATATATATATTTATTTATAAGGACATATATCAGATAAATATTTACATATATAAACACATGCACATATAAGCACATATCTCACTAGGAAATCAATAAATGGACAGCCTTATTAGCATTTTAAAAATAAAGTTATTTTTAAAAATAACTTTATTATTTATTTTTATTTTAAAAGATTTCAATTACTTATTTCTCCCATAAGGGAGATGACATAGGCATACAATGAGACAGCACCCCTAACTGGATGCCAGTGCTGAGATCTCATCTATTCCCACACTCAGCCAGCCCTGGATCATGTACGAGCATGAACCCTGCATACTCAGCGAGTTCTCCCAATGTGACCCTGGAGCCTGGCACGTTCCTATGTGGGTCAGCCTTGCAGAGCGTCACATCTCACTGCTGTGCCACTGTCCAGCCTGGACCTTCATGATATTTAATAGAGACTTTTATCTGGGACTGCCTTGCTGAATACAGAAGAAAAACACATGGCCTTCTGAGGAAAATACAGCATATCCTTCCCTGAAAATTTATGTAATAATACTTTATAAAAGACATTTAAACAAAATCATAAGAATATGAATTTATTCTAAATGTATTTGTTTTCTACTAGCTGAATTTCATCTCATCTAGAGCGCAAACATTTATATTTGTACATTTGCATGCATTTGGATTGACTTAATTTAATGGTTGTAAAACGAACTAAGTAAATAGAAATACTGAAATACAATGTAGTTATAATCCATCTTGATGTGATAGTGATAAGCCAGGTCTCCAGAATGCTTAGTCTATGAGGTTTATAACACAATATACTGTGGTTTAAATCCTGGTTTCCTTTCTTTTTAAATATATAACGTTAGTCAAGTTTCAAATCCTTTCTGACATACATCATCATCTGAAATAAAGGTTCATCTCTAACTTAAATACAGTTATGGTAAGTGAGGTTTGAACAACCATCCCTTAGAAAAACTAAAAATTTCCAAGTATATTCAGACACACACATAAGGTCTCCACTGTACTGGAGGACTGTCAAAGCAATGAAGAATTATGGGACAAAGATCTAGGACAAGAGATAATCCCATAGAGATGAACAGGATTTCAGAGGCTGCTTTTGCCTGAATACACTTGCCTTTTCAAATATCATAGACAAGAGTCTAGGAAACCAAAGAGGGGCTTTCCTAAACTCATAGGATCAGAGAGATAAATGTTGGAGCTCAGGGCCAGGAAAAGATTCAGGGCCTAGTTACTAATCCACCAATTTTTGCGTTGAAACCAAAATGGTTACACTGCAGAAGTAAGAATAAGCTAGAAATAATGTCAGTTCATAAGGGGCTAAAGCTAGTTTTAGATCATCTCAATCTTTTTGGATTAAAAGGATTTTAGATTGTGGATGCTTCTAACCTGAACAGTTTGCAAGGGTGAGTGTAAATTCTCTCTTATCAAATCGTCAGGCAGCCTCTTTCATCAAGAAACTCCAAAAAATAAATTTTATCACAAATGTTTTTCATATATATTAAATGGGATAAATCTTTGAAAAGCAATCATCTATATGATGAAATAAACACACACATACACAAAGACAAGGAAAACACAAGGTTAGTGGAACCAGAAACACAGGGGACTCAATTAAAACGGCTATTGTGATTGGACTTTAAAAAAATCTCTATATATTTTTTCTCCCTTCCTGACTGCTCTGAAACAGGAAAATATCTATGAGCATCATTATTTTTGTGGCAGAATGGTTATTTGCCTAAGATCAATAATATCTGTTGCTTTCATAGGAAATTGGAGGTACTGGTTAGTGCCAGGGCTTTGACTGGAATGTCATATCTAAAGATATGACCAGAAAGCTAAGGACTAAGATAGACCTCAAGAAAGCCAACAGCTCTTGGAAAGACTGCCTGGTAACATAACAGTTCTGCCTGACAGGTAAGTAAAGAACGTCACTTCCTGACAGGCCCCAAAAACTTTCAAGTACAGATGCTTAAAGGCACTATCAGATAGTGAGTTTCTGTCTTGGCTCAGTTGCCTTGAGAGTCTTTTTAAAGAGTCTGATCTGAAGTTACTCATTAAAGGTTCCAGCAAAGCCAACTAAATCTATCAATATTCTGTTTTTTGGTTTTTTTTTTTAACAATCTTATTTACCATTATCATAATTTTTATATTACATTTAATCACATATATCTTTACAGTGTATTACTTTTCCATCATGGTTACCATGCATATCATTTAAGACAAAGACATTACTGTTCATATCATCATCACCAAGTAGCTTTTAATTATTTTTCTCATATTATTATTCATATTTATCTCATTATTTTTAAGCATTCAATCACTATATATCATCTAGCTTGTAAAGAGAATTTACCCAACATGAAATACTTCTCAGACCAGTCCAGTTGAGAATACTATACATGTTATCATCAACAGTTAATAAACCATCTCTGTGTCCCACTAATGTCATGCCTATTTGTTCTCTTGCTATCCTTCTCTATACTCTTCCCTTCTCCGCCTAACCCCCTTTCCCACACTGTCTTCATCATCCGTAACTATTTTCATTGCTTTTATACCCTTCAATATTTCAATCTCTACCATAAAGTGTGGATAGTCAGTATATATTAAGTGAATACATACAATGTCTTTTTTTCATATCCTGGCGTGCTTCATTCAGCAATAGATAATATCTTCCTTTCATATCCTGGCTTACTTCACTCAGCAATAGATCTTTCGTATTCGACCACTTTTTCTTATGGGGCTTTGTGCAAACAACAGATCAAATTGAGACTAAACTTATTTCTTTTTTTGCAAATAAGTTAGCTTATGCCTCTTTTTGGTAAAAGGAGAGGAGAGACTAAAAGATGTTTCTGAAGAAAATGACAGTGCACTTGTTACTAGATTTTAGCTCTGTCCATATCTGTTTTTTGATTTTAAGTTTCCACCTACTGTTTCAAAAGAATCCTAACCTGTTTCCTGGCGTTGAAGTCTTAATCAAATTTTTCTTAACATTTTTTGAGTTTGATTCATTAAAGCTAAAACTGCTTTCCTTGAAATTAAAAAAAAATACATTAAAATACTTTACCTACTTAATAACCACGGTAAGCTATATAGCCTCAGCTAGGTACTACCCGAAAGTATGTTCATTCCACTCACTGAGTTTTATGCCTAAAGTTGGACATGTGTTCATAGATACATTCATATCAGCTGCACTGTCTATGAAAGTATTTAGATTAATTAAGATCTTTTGTAAATCAACAAAATGTGAAAAAAAAGAAAAGACCAAAGGAAAAGGAAAGAAAAAGAAAGAACAATTTATATAAAAAGAGTACTGCCATGTAAGTCAAATTAAAATGTGTGTGTGTGTGTGTGTGTGTATATATATATATATATATATATATATATATATATATATATATATTCAAATAATACAAAAAATAGCAACAAAATAATGCTTGGGGTGGGGCAATCGGTGGTGTTGTGGTTGAGGCACTTGACTCTCACATGATGGACCGTGGTTTGAGACCCAGACCCAATGACTTGCATAAGCATACCTCCCCAAAAATCTCCAGAGAAAGAGAAGGAATTGTGGCATGACCATCACTCCTGGAGGCTGATTTCTCACTTGTCCTCTCTCTGTCTCTCTGGCAAGCACACATGCCCTATAGCAAAAAAGTAAAAAAATAAAATATGTTTGGCAATATTTATACAAAACTAGAATATATTGTTAAATATAGTAATTTTAGATCATAAAGTCAGTCATGGTGGAACAGCAGCAATGCACACTTTCAATGTTGAAGGCACCTGAGAAGGCCATGGCTTCACATGCCAAGGTCTGCCTAAACTTGCCAGATACACACACGTCCTGTGTACCTAGGCTGGCCAAGGCTAGGGATGGATCACTGTGTAAAACCCTGTGGGAAGTGTCTATGTGAATGTGTATGTGTGCATGTCTCTCTCATGAAAGGAATAAATAGATAACTCTTAAAACAGCAGCTTATTAAGGATTCAATAAATTATAAATATGTGACATTCCATCTCTGCATGTGATAACTATGTCAAAAATTACAAGTAATTTTTATACAGACAGTAAGAGTTAAAAAGTAAATTTAGTAAGCTAAATAGACATGCTAATTATGTATTTCTGTATCCAAGAGTAAATATGTATTGAAAGCATATACAACATTTAAGTATCTATAAACATTTCAAACACCAAGGACTATATAATTCCAAGACTTTTCCAGAGAAAAATGAATAACATTATTAAGAGAAGTTTGAGGACCATCAGTTAACATAATGGTTATATTGCTGGACTCCCATGTAGTCGACCACGGTTCGAGTCCTGGACCCGGTGGCTTAAACTCATGCCGGGAGTGTGTGCATGCATGTCCAAACTTCTGAGAGGAGAATGGAGGAGAAGGGACTATGGCTGACCATCCCCCTGAGAGGTTGATTTCTCACTTTCTGTCTATCTGTCTCTCTGTCTTCTGGTGAGTGCACATGCCCTATAGCAAAAACCTCTCCAAAAAAAAAAAAAAAGTTTGAAAAACCTAGGAAAATGGAGGAATAGATGAAATTTATAAATGAAAAATCTAGAAAAACTAATGATGCCAATAATTTTTTCCAAATTATTCTCTAGTTTGAATGTAATATGAATTAATATTTTAGGAAGTTATCCTTCTGGATATTAGCAAGCTGATTCTAAAATTTAAGCAAAGAAGCAAAGTACCAAGAATAGCTAAGAAAATATTGAAGAAACCTATAAAGGAAGAGGGATAAGAATATGAGAGAAGACTTGTTACAGTGGATAACCAGATGTAGTGTTACAGTACAGTAAAATGGGACATCTAGTCTTAAACAAACATAAACATCCATGAAACTTCATAAAAAATTAAAAAAAAAACAGACAATCTCACCATTTTATTTTTTAACAAAGATGCATCTTCATAGCAGGGTTTACATAAGGTCTTCTAATTAAAATATTTTAAGACAATTGAAATATTACTGAGAAAAATTTAAAAAGAAGTTAGACTGCTATTTTATAATCATAAAATCAAATTTATTTCCAGGTGAATTTTATATTGTATTCTTAAATTTAAAAATAACTTCTAGGGACCAACAGTTAGCATAATAGCTATGTTGCTGAACTCCCATGTAGCCAACTGTGGTTCGAGTCCCAGACCCAGTGGCTAAAACTCACGCTGGGCACGTGTGCATGTGTATCCAAGATCCCAATAGGAGAATGGAGTAGAAGGGATTGCGGTGTGGCCATCCCCCCTGGGGAGCGATTTCTCACTTTGTATCTCTCTGTCTCTCTCTGTCTTTCTGGTGAGCACATGCGCCCTATAGCAAAAACCTCTCAAAAAAACAAAAAAACAAAAAAACAAAAAAAACTTCTAATACTTTTGGATATATCTCATGACTCTGGGGCCTATGGCAAATAAAGTATTTCTTTGTTTTGTTTATTTAACAAAAAAGGAAAAGATTGCCACCTCAAAACAACAATATCAAGACTTTTCTAATGTCAAAATTTGGCACCATGGAAGAAAAAGATATATGTGGATAAATTCAGTCAAAAGGCAAGCTTAAATAAGAAAATAATAATAAATTCATATCCAGAAAATATAGAGAATTTCTATACATCACACAAAAAATCTTATTCAAAATGTACAAATGACTTAAACAGGCATTTCATAAAGAAGTTATTCAAAGACATAGAAAAACAAATGAAAATTTGATCAACTTTTTTATTCACAAGGGAAGTGCAAAACAAACCTACAATTCTATAATTTTGCAGTTATATATTATATGTACAATTGGTTGGAATTATTTTCATTTCTGTATTCATTTCCCAAGATGTAATATTGAAACTCTCCACTAAAAGCTAGAGTTCATTTCCCTAGACTTAAATATGGAGAAGTCACATTACTCACTCAGGCCAGTAAAATGTATTAATATGGGTGGAGTATCAGTTTAGAGATTAGGTCTCTAGAGATACTATGATCTTTAACTGACTCTCAAAATTGTGTAAAATTGCCATGTGTAGGGGCCATCAGATAGTGTGGTGGTTAAAGGCCTTGGACTTCTACATGGCCAACCATGGTTCAAGTCCCAGAACTGGCAGCTTGCTTTCTCATTTTCTCTCACTCTCTTTGTCTTACTTTGTCCCTCTGTGGTCCAATGAATATAAATAAATAAATAAAGCTAAATTTAAAAAGATCCTTAAAAAAAATTGCCATGTGTAACACGCAGGCTCCTCTGCTATATAATTCAAGGCCATATGGAACCAAGATATACTGTCCCAACTAAGGCCATCCCAAATCAACCCAAACTAGCAGTTGTCTACAGAAGCAGTAGTGAGCCTTGCTGATACCAGCAGAATCATTCAACTTACAGTGGTGACACTCTTTTTGCCAACCAGATAATCATTCATTGTTTAAGGACAGTAAAAACTTAGTTTGCTCAGACAGTTACCATAATAGTTAGCAAAGACTAACTAATATTATTATAAGCTTGACAAACTGCTTTTAGGAAAAGGTCAACAGTACTTATCATTCACTGATTCAAGGAGTATAAATTGGTAAAAGAACTATGGAAAATTCTTGGGAGTTTTCTAAGAGATACATATATATTCATATACCCTGACATTACTGAATTTGAATGTACGTATGTACACTTATAGGAACCCAAAATATCATTCTTGGACTTATATCCTATCAGTCCCAGCAGATGGCATAGCAGGTATGTTGCTGTACTCCCACATGGCTGACTTGGTTCAAGTCCCAGATGTGGTACCTTGAAACTCACTCCAGGTGTGTGTGCGTGCGTGCCCAAGATCTCAGGAGGAGAATAGAGGAGAAGGGATTGCTGCACGGCTATTCCCCCTCGGTGGTGACTACTCACTTTCCCTCTCACTTTCTCTGTCTCTGTCTCTTTGTCTGAAGGTGAAAACTTCTAAAAAAAACACAAAGAATTATATCCCATGAAGTATACATATATACACCAAATAACGTACAGTAAGATGTTCATAACAATAACCCAAATATCCATAGATTATAGAATTATTTACTGTAATACAGTACAGAAGAAAATGAACAAACTACTGCAATTCACAACACAATTATCTCATAATTTTGAGTGAGGGAAGATAATACTTCATTTATTATGTATTTATATGTTGAAAATGATCAAAATTATTGATTTATAAGTCAGGATAGTGATTATGAGAATGATTAATGATATGGAGTGATCATGAGAGGATTTTTACTATACTAGTACTGGTCTCTTTCTTCATATGGAAGAATGTTTACATGAAAATACCTTTAGGAAATTTTTCAAATGTACTCCTGGAATTTATGCATTATTCTATATTCCCTATATATATTTTATTTTGTATATCTTCTTCTTTTATTTAGGTTTTTCTCAGAGGGCATGTGTGCTCACTGGAGAGAGACAGAAAGTGAGAAAGAACACCTAAGGAAGTATGGCTAAACCATAGTATCTTCTCCTTCACTCTCCTCCAGGAATTTTGGGCACACACCCACCTGCACACAGAGTGATTTTTAAGCCACCAGGTAGAAGACTAGAATTGAGGTTGGCTGTGTGAAAGCCCATTGCCTTAACTACCACTCCACCTGCTAACTGGCTTGATTGATTGATTGATTGATTGATTGCCAGAGGACACACACATTTGCCAGAGAGAGAGAAAGACAGAGAGAGAGAGGTAACAGTCCCCAGTGGGGTGTGATCACAAGGCAATCCCTTTCCACCATGTCAAGACTGCATTGGAAATCATAGCCCATATTGCTGATTGCAGTTCAAGTCCCAGTCCCAGTAGCTTGAAAATAATGCCAGGCAAGTAAGTGTGTGTTTTCATATTCTGATAGAATGGAAAAATGGAGGAAATAGGATTGTGGTGCACATCCCACTGTGGGTGCATTTTCTCTTTCTCTCTTCTGTGAAGCACATGCATCAGACCACAATGGGGAAAAAATAGATGTGACTTTGTGTGTGATTTCAACATTCTTCACTCCTCTAAACATAATGAAGATTATTACAGCAGATTATCTTTTTTATCTGTGAGATAGCATAACATTTATTCCTGTGTATATTGGATCATTATTTTACAAATATGTTTTCTCTTTACAACATGATTACTGGCATATAATTTGTCCATTTTTCCACATCTTTAAACTTTGGCTCAGCCTGTGACATGCGTCGGTCAATGTCATATAAACAAAATTGAAGTTCATCACATTTCAATGGAACCACTAAATGAAATTGGGTGGTTAAGATCTGTTCCTCTTGCTCCTGTCCTTCATCAGGAAAACATGTTTTCCAGAAAATGGCTATTACTTCCATTGATGTTTAAAGAAAAATGAGATTTAGCATGGAGCTGAATTTAGCACAAAAGAGCCCAGTCGGGACATAGCTGAGTTGAACTAACCTGCTCTGCAGGTGACCCACAGCTCTCATGTGATATGGGCAACAAATAACTGCCTTTGTTCTTTGCCAAATAGTAGAAAGTGTTATTTACTTTTGTGGGAAAAGCTGATTGTCTCCTAGCATAGTAATAATAAACCTGAAAACGAACTTGAAGAAATAACTCTGCTTAAATACCAAACTTACTCTCTCCTTGTACTCAAGATAACCCTCTTTTTTGTATTCAAAATCTTAAGAAAATACATTTTGACATTACGTAATTCTCTGAATTCTGTTAAAA
Organism: Tupaia tana; assembly: GCA_026018925.1. NCBI lineage: Eukaryota > Metazoa > Chordata > Mammalia > Scandentia > Tupaiidae > Tupaia > Tupaia tana. Next base: position 50,802,282 of record JAKSZU010000001.1, read on the forward strand.
TTTTGATGTTATCTTAGAATTTTATTTTGAATATTTACATATAGCTAAGATCTAAAACAAAGTTTCCATCAGCTCATGGAAGGAGAAAACAATTCCTTAGAAGTACTTAGATTTGTGAACTCATCTGCTTTCCAGGGTACAGTTTAAAGATCATTTCTGACTTAACTGTCATTCACTACTACAAAATTATATTTGTATCATTTGAATGATATAAAAAGATCAAAAGCTATTATTATTGAGTAGTGGAAATACGAAGACTGTGTTTACACAACTGTAGGTAACTGGATACTTTTAAATTAATTAGACTTAAAAAAAAATCAGAATTTGTCGGAGCCAGCAAGTAGTATAGTAGTTATGCTGCTGGACTCCAACATGGCTGACCGTGGTTCAAGTCCTGGACCCAGTAGCCTAAAACTCATGCCAGGCATGTGTATGAGTGTCCCCAAAATCCTAAGGAGAAAATAGAGGAGAAAGAATTGCAGCATGTTCATTCCCCCCAGGAGGTGATTTCTCATGCAAAATCTCTCTTAAAACAAAACAAAACAAAACAAAAAACAGAATTTGTTATCTGTTCTATTTGGTAAACTAAAAAATATTCATTCTATACACTTTTCTAATGGTGAATTAATAAAAGAAAGAAATGATAATTTATTCCTCTATAATTGAATCCTTACAGATATTCAGTCAAAATATTTGCCTAGAAAAAACACAGACTCATCCAATTTTTCTGTTGCTCTTTCTTCCTTGAATATTCTGTTCCCAAATCAACCTGTTTTGCAACTGTTCTCCCACGTTTTAGAGTCAACCAGACTTCATATGACTCTGATCGCTTGTATTAAGCTTTTCCATGTGATCATGTATCTTGTATATAGCATAATTTCCTTCAACAGGCTCAGCTAATTAAGTTTTGTAATCAAGGGCACTGCAGCCAAGAGCTAATTTAAAAATTAAATGCTGAAAACAGAACAACATAATTTACTCTACAATTAAACGATTAGAGATGAAGGAACTATGGCATATTTTGTCTGTAACATTAAAAAATTTTCACAATGAATTTTAACATTTTTTTTTTTTTAATCCAGTGGGACCTTTTAGCTTAACCCAGTATAGTCCTTAGCCCTTATCTGGATTGCTTTACTTGTTTTTCTTAGCAGATATCTTCAAGTGTTGTGTGTTCCTAGTTAAAACCAAAGAGACCCCCTGGCAATGTTACTTTGCAGACATTGCTTCCCTATGTCTGTTGGTTACCAAAAACACATTTCCATGCAGATGTAAATATGATAGTCTTGTACTAGTAACCCCAGAGTGTGATGCTTGTCTGTGTGATTCTCTTGCACCTTCTTTTTTATTTTTCCCTCTGTCATCTTCCACTTTACTTTCTTCTTCCCCTTCAATGAAAAGATGTTTACTTATATCCCGTTGGGATATTCTGCTGCCCGGTCAAACTGGAAAAAGACAGACTCTAGTTCACTGTATTTGGGATTTTTGTTAGCTTATTTTCTGAACTGACTGTATATGACTAAGGATTATAAAAGGAAAAAAAATACTCATATGATTTTTGGTTTTATCATATGATAGTGATTTCTGTGATGTAATGACAGACATTTTATTGGTTTAGTATCAATCGATATCAAAGAGTAAGTGAAAACATTTCCATTGATTTGATCATATATTGTCTGAAACTGTTCTATTTGGAAATGAGAGCATAGTAGAAATGTAGACATTTGTTTTATACAGCAGTGAATATCAAGGAGTAGTATATATAAAGTTCAGGACCAGCAGGTGGCTTGATAGTTAAGGCACTGGACTCTCTCACATAGCTGACCATGGTTCGAGTCCTAGACTTGGGAGCTTGCTTTCTCATTTTCCCTCTCTCTGTCTCTGGTCAAATTAAAATAAAAGAATGCATAAATAAAATGAAATACATTTTTAAAAATATGAAATATTCATATTACATATCAAAATTATTACAAACAAGATCAGACTGTAAAACACAACATACAGTGAGGCCATCCCATATGAGAAGTTCTCAGATCAAGTTGATAGACCCTCTCAGTACTCAGGGCACATACTTGCTCATGATCTGTGGCTGGCTCGAGACTGGGGACTGGGTCATGGCATAAGACACAAATAGGGATGCTGTCTCTTTCTTCCTTCCTGTCTTACTCATGGAGGCTATAAATAAATATACAAAAACTTATTACAGGGAACCAGCAGTTATCATAATGGCTATGTTGCTGGATTCCCATGTAGTCGACTGCGGTTCGCGTCCAGGACCCGGTGGCTTAAAACTCATGTCCGGTGCGTGTGCGTGCGCGCCCAAGATCCTGAGAGGAGAATGGAGGAAAAGGGATTGCGGTGTGACCATCTCCCCTGGGGGATGATTTCTTGCTTTCAGTCTCTCTGTCTCTCTCTGTCTGTCTGGTAAGCGCACGTGCCCTATAGCGAAAACCTCTCCAAAAAAAAAAAAAAAAAAAAACTTATTACAAACAAATTTTCACTGAGACAACATGTCATGGCAGTTAAGTTTAAAATAATTTTGAATATAAAATAGGGTTCTATAATATTTACAACATAGTTAAGTTTCAATTGGTTACTACTAAATGTGAACCACTTGTCATTTAAAGCACTAACATGTAATAATAATAAAGTTTGGTTCTAGAAAAGGTATAATTAAAATAATCTTTTCCTTGGACTTCAGTAAATTAGGCAAATTTGTTGGGGCCAGCAAGTGGCATGGTGGTTAAGGTACTAGACTCCCACAAGGCTGAACTCAGTTCAAGTCCCAGACCCAGTGGCTTGAAAATCATGCTGGGTGCATGTACATGCATGCCCAAAATCTTGAGAGGAGAATGAAGAGGAAGGGAATTACAGCATGGCCACTCCCCACCCAGGGGGTGATTTATTTCTTTTATCTCCCTCTGGTGAACACACATTTCTTATGGTAAAAACCTAAAATAAAACAAAATAAAATAAAATTATAGTTATAGTTAATAAATAAATAAGCAACCCAGTCTTTATAAAATACCTACTTTTAAAATGTTATCATTAGTACTTCAGGAGTACGTATTATGGATTCATAATTAATCACCTTCCTCCTTTTTTATGAGATAGAAAAAAAGAAAAGGAGACAGAGATAAAATATTTTTGATATGATCTTGCTGTGTTGAAATTCTCTTGGCTTAGCTGACGAATTAGCTAGAATTCAGGCACATGTAACTGTGCCAGTGTTTTCAGGCTAGCCCAGGAACCAAACCTGGGCCTTTCAGGTGGCATCCAGTCTCCCAAGTTATGCTGCTAGGACTATGATAAAACACTTTTATTCCTTATTAGGCTTAACTTTACTGAGATTTTGATCTTCCTCATTCAAATGACTTCTACTGGAAGGACTTCCCATTTATTTAAAATGGTTTGAACTCACCAGCTTAACAACTTGAAAATTATTGTATAATGAGGTATTATTATTTTACTCATTAAATATATTTGATTAAGTTCTTTTTGTTTATTTATTTTTTTTTACTTTTATTTTGCTAGAGGACACATGTGATTGCTAGAGAAAGACAGAAAAAGGAAAGTGAGAAAGCACATCCCATGGAAGATGACCATACAACAATCCCTTTTCTTCCATGTCTCTGTTTGGAACTTTAGAAATGCTATCATATGTACCTGCCATTATTTTTAAGCCACTGATCTGAAATTTGAACCCCTTCGGGGATCAGAATTCAAAACATAATTTCTGAAGTCTTCAAATATAAGAACAGAGAACAAAAACAAATTCGGAAAATTGTTTTGGTTTCAAAATAATAAATTACATATATAGCACTATGTTGTACTGCATTAATAATTTCTCATTGCTTATATATCAAGTTTTCAAAAATTTTATGGTTTATAATAGCACACATTTATTATTTTATAAGTCTGCAAGTCATCAGTTTAAAATTGGTTTCAATAGGGTAACATCAAAATCTCAGCAGAGATACATTCCCTTCTGAAGGCTCTACTCCAAAGTTGATTTTCTTATCTTTTCCAGCTGATAGGCCTGCCTATAGTCTATTTTCTCCCCTCAGTAATAGGCAGTCAAGTCTTTCCCAAGATGCAGTCTCTTTGGTTCTGATCCTTCTGCCGTTTTTCCCCATTTAAAAAGGTTTAAGTTTTATTGGGTCTACATTGCTATTCCAGATAATTTCTTTATTTTAAGGTCACCTGATTAATAACCTAAATTCTATCTGTAATGTTCATTTTTCCTTTATATTGAAACCTAACATATACTTGGGTTCTGGAGATTAGGATGTGGATATTTTGGTGGCATCAGAATTCTGGCTACCAATCGATTCCAGTTATGTTGGGCTGTTGAAACCTCCTCACTTGAGGGAACCAGCAGTTAGCGTAATGGCTATGTCGCTGGACTCCCACGTAGTTGACCGCGGTTTGCGTCCCGGACCCGGTGGCTTAAGACTCACGCTGGGCACGTGTGCATGTGTGCCCAAGATACCGAGGGGAGAATGGAGGAGAAGGGATTGCGGTGTGACCATCCACCCTGGGGGGTGATTTCTCGCTTTCTGTCTCTCTTACTCTCTCTGTCTGGCAAGTGCACGAGCCCTATAGAAAAAACCTCTCCAAAAAAATAAATAAATAAATAATAAAAAAAATAAATCTCCTCACTTGAATCCATCTCTAAAGGCCATGATGTATAGTTCCTTCTTAAGTAATAACATCCAACAGCAAAGATAACTTAGAGTTCAAAAAGGTCTCAAAAAGAGAATATATGAGAATTTACAACACATACAAATATGTTAAATAGGTCAATGGCAAATCATTTGTCACAAATAATTAACAAATAAATTCCTAATTAGCATAGAAAAACTTATGATTGTAAGAGGTAAACAGCCAACTTTCTCAGCTATGGAGAATTGGTCTATACCCTATGAATCATTCCATAGTGACCCCTACCCAGATTTGTGACTATAGACAGATCCCAACTCTTATTTTCCTATAATATTTTTTACTCAAGCCTCACATATCTGTCTCTATTCATGTACAATTCCAATTCTCATATTAGTATGTGATAGATGTACCTTGTTATTTGGTATAAACTTATTTTTTTTATATTTCCTAAAAATCATAACATTAGACTATTTTATTTTTATATTCCTCTTTTCCATCTTTCCTTCAAAAGATTTTTTTTTTCTTTAAGTTTATTTATTTCTTCCTGAGTGAGGTAGAGAAAAAATACCCTGTACAGGTTCTGGATACTTGAACCCATTTTTAGGTTCAGCTGCCTCATCCCAATCATGGACAGGCACATGCTTGGGGTACTCAGGGATGTCCCTGGAGGTGAACCTGGAACCTTCCCGTTTGAGTCAGCCTCATAGTGTTGAGTTTCAAAGCTGTGGCACAATTGGTCCAATTCTTAATGTCTACTCTATTTATTAAAGTATCGTGCTAGGAAGTGTGCATTATCATTACTGGAGTTTGGTTCATCTGATGGTAATATTAAAGACGCATGTTCTCAAATCTCAGTCTTTGGAGTACACATCAGACTCATATCTCAGAGAGGGGGGATATTTACAAGAATTTATTTTCTCCTCCAAAGATAGAAAATTTTCTCCCTACTCCTAATTCTTTCCCTAGCTCCAGCAGCTATCCCTCCAATTTTCTCATTCTATTCCCATGAAAAAAGCAGAGTAGGCCACTTACTACCCCCCTTTACTTGATATAGGAAGGCTGGTGATGGGTGGAGTTCCTTGCCTTTAAGTACAATTATATTTAACCAATGCCTTTTGATCCCTGAAAAGTAAACTTTTTCTCCAAGGAATGGAGTTTGGAGGAATTTCACGCTAGTTGCTCTTCCCCTCCTCAACCAACACTGTGGAATACTTTTCTCTGGATTCTTTTCATCCTCCCTGTAAAAATCTGGTGAAATTCCTGGAGGAAAGTGTGAAGACTCCCAATGAGTATAGCCCTAGAAGAACTTTTTATCTACATCATTTCATATACAACCTCCAGCAATTACTCAAAATTTAATGTCTTACTAGTACATGGGGCTCTGGGTGACTTTGCTCCAGGAAAACACATCCTCAAGTTCTCTCTGTCCTTGTAGGCACCTGCTTTTTTAAATTTGTGAGGGGGTCTGCCTCTCAATTTTAGTTCTCTTGAAATAAAAGACACTGATCGTTAGAACATATTTTAATTTTAGATAGGGTCTTACTTTGCCACAGTTCTCAGGCCTCAGCCTCCCTACTGATTGAGGCCACAGGGAAACTCTACTACACTCACTCAGCTCTGTAGGCTAGGCCAGGAGTCAAACCAGGTCCTCCGTGTAGTCTCAGTCTCCAAAGCAATAGCATCAACCAATGCTTGACACAAGGCTGGGCCAAGTCATTTATTTTTAGTTTGTCCTGCTAGTTCATATAAGGATAGAATTGACCTCTTTACAGCTCTTTTCATGTTCATAACAATGTAGATACTCAATGTTTTTCCATGATGCTAGTTGAACATTTTTCAACCTTAAGATTTGAAATAATTTAAAACGTCTTTTTAATGACAATATAAATTATTTCTCTCTAATGGTTAGGAAATAATCTGTTAACGATTTGTGCCAAATTGATTTCTTTAACCTATAAAACATATTGGTTTATACTCTAAATTTTCATATGTGCTAAGTTATCTTTCTGAATTATCAGTTATCTGTTACTGATCTTTTTTCTATTTTTCCTTAGTTACATGTATTATAACATTTACAGAGAATTTAAGAAGTAATGTCTTAAAAGTATTTACTTCATTGTACTTAAGAAAATAGGAGCTTTTAACAGGTAAAATTTACAGCTATGTTGAATATTAATTTCTCAAAAAAGATTTTGAGATTATTGTAAAAAAGATCATATCATTTCAGTTATTTCAATAAATCAAAATCTCAATAAATTTATCATTGTTTGAAATAAATTTCAAACAATCCACATTATTTCCACACACTTATTTCTACATTTTTCTTCATTATTCTTTATGCTATTTTAAATAAAATATTTTTATATTATGTGCTTTATATTTTCATTTATAGTACACATAAGAGCAATTATGTAATATATTTAACTTACGTCTAAATTCTTTACTAACTTAACGCCTATTTTCAAATCTTTTCATGTTGAAAAAAAGGTCCATTACTAAAACTGAGACTAAAAAACAATAAAAGAAAACGAGATGATAAATATAATGCAAGTGTACTTTTTCTTGGGAAAAAAAAAACAGAATAAAAATAAAATATTCTATTAATTTTATTTACAAAGTATTCTTTTTACTTTCATTAGATGGGAATTATTTTCACCAGAGAAAAATTTGTAATCATGGGACCAGCACATGGCGGAATGGATATGTTCCTGGACTCCCACATAGTTGACTGTAGTTTGAGTCCCAAAACTGGTGACTTCAAATGCACATCGGGAGTATGCACATGGGTCCGTTAAATTCCAAGAGGAAAATGGAGGCGAAGGGATTGCAGAGTGAAGTGACCATCCACCTGGAGGATGATTTCTCACTTTCTGTCTCTCTGTCTCTCTCTATCTCTCGGGCGAGCACATGTGCCCTATAACAAAAATCTCCACACCAAAAAAGTTACAATCATACAAACATTTAGATTTTATGAATGTCAACACACCTTTTTAAGAGTTTGCTTTATTTCTTTCTTCCATGAGCAACAAAGAGAAAAAAAGATGGCAAGATAAGCACACTTCAATGTACCCCCACCAGTCCCAGATCATGGGCATATGTGTACCTGGAGTGTTCAAGAAGGTCTCTGGATGTGAACCCAGACTTTCCCATAAAGAATGGCCTTAGAGGGCATTGCATTATCAATGCACTACCATCCAGCTCATTGAATGTGAACACAGTTTAATAGAAATGTAAAAACCATAATGTAAGTTGCTAATATTCATACATTTTGAAAGCTAACTTTATGTTATAAAAGTTTAATTTTATTTTCTTAAAATTGAAATGTGAATTCTTTTCTGTCAAAAATTTTATGAAGGGACCGGCAGATGATAAAGCGAACAGCCACTGGACTCCCACATGGCTGACCACAGTTTGAGTCCGACTTCAAATCATGCCGGGTGTGCATGTGTGCATGTGCCTGAGGTCCCAGGAGAAGGATGGAGGAGAAGGGATTGCAGCATGGCCATCCTCCCTGGGTGGTGATTTCTTGCTTTCTGTCTCTTTTCTCTCTCTGTCTCTCCATCATGCCCAATAGCCAAAATCTCAAAAAAATAAAGAAAGAAAATTATGTGACATAGGAAAATTTAATTGTTCTTTGATAATTTTTATCTTACGACATTTAAATATTTTAACGTCACTTAAAATAGACCGTAAAGTGTTCGATGGAATATTATTTTCCTTATCTCAGATACTCAATGTTTTAGTTATCTTTTTGGACCAATATTATAATTTTGCTTTTATGCTCTCGTCAAGTAATTCAAGTAATATAAACTGAGGATTTTATACAAATAAGCAGCTTTATACTCTCTTACAACACTCTCAACCCTCTTATAATACATATAACATTACGGGTTCACTAGGAAATAATATTTGTAAAAATGCTTCAGCAGAGCCAGCAGCTAGCTTGCTGGTTCAGGTGCTGGAATCCCACATAGCCGACAGTGGTTAAACCCCAGACTGGTGGCTTGAAACTCATGCCAGGTATATGTGTGTTCTTGCCCAAAATCCCAAGGAGAGAGAGGAGAAGGGATTGCAGCATGGCTATCCCCCGACCCCACGCCAAGGGGTAATTTTTCTCTGAGGAGTGTACACACTACAAAGCAAAAACCTAAAAAAAAAGAAAAAAAAAAAAGAAAAAGAAAAAAAGTAAAGAAAAGAAAGCCTTAGAACAAGAATTGTTCTGATTGAGGGAACAAGCAGATAGCATAATGGCTATGTCACTGGACTCCCACGTAGTCAACTGTGCTTTGACTCCTGGACCTGGTGGCTTAAACTCATGCGATAATGGATGAAGGATAATGGAGAAGGGATTGTGGCATGGCCATCCCCCCTGTGGGGGTGATTTCTCACTTTCTGTCTCTCTCTCTCTTTCTCTCTTTCTTTCTGGTGAGCACATACGCCCTATAGGAAAAACCTCTCTAGAAAAAAGGAAAAAAAAAAAAGAAAAAAAGAATTGTTTTGATTTCCTTGATTTACAGAACTCTCATTATCCAATGTGAATAATACAGCCTCAAGCACAATTTTTTTTTAAAAATTATTTTATATTATTAATGTCTATACCAGTTCATATCGTGAGCTCTCTTGTAAACATCTCTTGGGGAATTGTTGATGAATGTCGATTAGTTTGCTATAGATTTGACTGCCTTTGATGGATAGACTGATATTTTATATTCTTTGGTTCATGATATTGTGAAAGTATTTATGATTTCCCAAAAATATATATTGATCTTTTTATCTTTATAACTGTTGGGAAAATATGATTAAATGACCATACCATAGTTTTTATTTCACCCCATATCAGAGTTAAACAGTATATGAGTCAGAAAACATGTAATAATAATATATATTAAAACTTAAAATTTTTGCTTAGCTTATTCTTCATTGCTGTCTTAAAAAGTAATAAATAATCAACATACATACAGTCACATCAGAAGTAGAAATCATTGTCTGGAGTAGTGATTTGGAAATAAATTTATAAATAATATACCAAAGCTACACTAAATTCTCTAGTTGTCCTATATAAGACAATCAGTGTAATTTTAAATATGAGACACTAATTTTGAAATTTATTGAAATATGGATGCTAATTCATAACATTACTGGTTCTCTAAGTTGAAATAAAGTAATTGTAGTCTACCTAATATATTCATGATCTTTCTTATTTTACTTTTTATTATTACATCTCAGTACTAAGATGCAGGAGCTTTCCAGAGTGAAAACCTGATAGGTTTCTTACTTTTCCTTAGTGTGTGATTTTTTCCACTATAATATAGCATACACAAACACTGCCAACAAGACTAAACTGAATGGGATGATTAGTTAAATCAGAATCTATTAAGATAATTGTTACACACAGTTTCACAGTGTTAGGCCATTTCAGCTTATTTTGGGTGATCATATTATGCATTGTCTGAAGACATGCTATAAATTGAAAAGGTCTATTGTTTATTTGCTTAGGACCCTAGGACAGTTGTTATAAAGTAGAGCTATACTGGGAAAACAAGTGAAAAGTAATACAACTTTTAGACTGCTAATTACCTTCTTTTGGACTTGGGCTGCAAACTATTTCTGTAAAGTTTCAGACTGTGAAAGGTTTATGCTTGGTGAGTGATAAAATCATTTTTGCAACTATTCATTTTTACAATTGTGTGAAATCAACTGCAAACAATATGAAAACAAATTAACATTATGTGTGTTTTGATAAAACTTTATTTACAAAAACAGGTTGTAGGTTTTGCCCTCACGCTGTGGTTTATCAATACCTGCCCTATATCCTTATATATTTCTGTCTACTCTATTTTAATTATTGCATTTCTTTTGCCTTCCTACATTTATTTATTCAACTCTATGCTGAAGTCTCTTAAAGTTTTGCCTTTAGCCTAGATCTCTCTCTTATGTCTAAACTTGTACTTTTAACTATGTTCTTAACATCTTCACCTTGGTGTCTAGTAAACATTCTCAAATTAAATAATTTCAAAACCAGCAACTTGATCCATTCTGACCCAAACTTTTGTTCTTTCCCAAAAGAAAATAAATTAAAGCAATATTCTTCTAGTCATTCAGGCTAAAATCATTAGAGTTATCCTTTTTCTCCTACATCCAATTGACCAACAAATTCTGTAGGTTCTATTTTTACAAAAATACAAAATCTCGTATTTCTTCATCATCTTTTTGCTACCATACTATTTTTGAGTCTCCATTCCTGCCTTGATTTACTACAATACCTTCATATTGATAACTTGCTTCAAACTCAAGTCTCCTACAATTTATTCTCTACAGAGCTGCTAAAATTATTCTCTTAAAGGAAAAGTCAGAACCTGCCACTTCTCTGCTCAAAAATGAGAGAGTGGTTTTCATCTGAACTCCAAGGACCTTAAAATTACCTAGAAGGCCCGATGCTGATTTTGGCTCTCTTCCTGCCTCCTATGTTCACTGCTTGTCTCCTGCTCCAGCCGCAATGAACCATCACTGTTTTCCATAAATCTACCACAGGCGCCTTTTCCTCACATAAGGTTGCATTTGCTATTCCCTGCTAGAACACTCTTGCTCAGCAGGTGGTGTGGTGGTTAAGCTCGACTCCCACATGTCCGACTATGGTTCAAGTCCCAGAACTGGCAATTTGCTTTCTCACTTTCTCTCTCTCGCTCGCTCGCTCGCTCGCTCTGTCACTCCTTGGTCGAATTAAAATAAATAAATCAATAAATGTATGTTAAATAAAAATCATTCATAAAACAATAGTTTATCAGAGCCCATACTCTCACCTCCTCTACTATTTTACTATCTGACCAATTAAAAAGACTTTTCTTGATCACAATATACTAAATGAGAATGTTTTATTTTTCTCTATTGTTTTCCATAACAGGTATTGTCACTGCGGATAATATATATTAGGCTTTTGGTTAGTTTTTAGTTTGAAGTTTTTTATTAGAATATAATTTTCATGGGTAGTACTTTCATTTATAGATATTCCCAACAATTATAAAATTGTCTGTCAATTACTAAGCACTCAACTAAAGTATTTTGAATTAATGAGTATATGATTTTGAAGTTTTTCTTTTTAGTATGGTATATTTTTTTTTCTTTTCTTTTTTTTTAGAGGTTTTTGCTATAGGGCATGTGCGCTCACCAGAAAGACAGAGAGAGATAGAGAGACAGAAAGTGAGAAATCAACCCCCAGGGAGGATGGCCACAATGCAACCCCTTCTCCTCCATTCTCCTCTTGGGATCTTGGGCACACACGCACATATGCCCGGCGTGAGTTTAAGCCACCAGGTCCAGGACTTGAACGGCGGTCGACTATGTGGGAGTCCAGCAATATAGCCATTTTGTCAACTACAGGTCTTGAGTATTGTATGTTTCTTTACAGATTTTTTTTTCCCTGAGTTAACTGTAGCACTAACCACCAACCTACATTCATTATTGTCATCTTAGTTCAGAAATTTAACTTCTGTGAATCTCATCTCTTTTGATTCCAATACTTTTTTATTACCTTATTCCCACAAGAATCCCAAACTACTCATTCTCTCATCCACATATTTTTTATTCAACAGAGATGAATTAATCACCCAATATGTGTTTACCAAATACTGAGCTATGCTTTTAGAAGCTTATAAATAGCAAAAATAAAATAAATAAAAAAATTAAAATTAAAAATACTGAGCTATGCTTTTAGAAGCATATAAATGCAAATAATACATAAAGACAGTATCCCCCCCTTCTTTTTTGTTGGAGAGGTTTTTGCTATAGGATATGTGCACTCACCAGAAAGAGAGAGACAGAGAGACAGAAAGTGATAAATCATCCCCCTGGGGGATGGTCACTCTGCAATCCCTTCTCCCTTCTCCTCTGGGGATTTTGGGCACGCACGCAAATGTGCCCAGCATGAGTTTAAGCCACTGCATCCAGGACTCGAACCACTGACTACATAGGAGTCCTGCGACATAGTCATTATGCTAACTTCTGGTCCTGACAGTATCCCTTATTTAATGTAAGGCTTCACATTCTAGAGGCAAGAAGAGCTTGTCAAACATATCGATCACAATTTGTTATGTTATATAAAATATGTAGTTTGTGAGACAATACAGACAAGTAAGTGAGTAATGCTTGCTGGAAAATCAGAAAATATTGTCTAGAATAGTAATGGTGATTATTTGGAGTTAACAAGTTAAGATGAGAAATGGTAAGGCCCAGAATTAATGCAATAGCAGTAAAAATTCAAAAGAAGTATTATTATATGATGGGAGATGTAAAAAAAAATATGAAATATAGGTTTCTGACTTGGAGATACAGTGCATAAAAAAGTGAAAATTTTATCTTTCATTAATTGATAATTTGAACAAATCTAATAATAAGTTAGAATCAGACATTTTAATTGAAGTAATTGGAATAATGGCAGAAAATCAAATTGGAAATATCTAGAAGGTAATGGAATTTTTGTATGTTACATATCTGTTACATTTCCTAGAGTGTTTATCACATATTTTCAGATAGCTGATCATTTAACTGGTCTTTTTTATACATTTGTATGTGAGCATACTTCAAAATATTCATGGAATAATGGAAATAAAGTATGCATTAATTTTTTGTAGCAATATTTTGAAGTTAATGCACATTTTTTCATAATATGCATTTTTATGAGTTTTTTAAATATGGTTTTGATTCCAATATTTTATGATTCTTTTGATTCCTACCATAAAGCATGTACTCCCATATAATGCAAAAATACTAATTTCTTTAAAAAGGGAAGGTATTGGGACCAGCAGTTGGCGTAATGGCTATGTCGCTGGACTCCCATGTAGTCGACCATGGTTGGAGTTTGGATCTGGTGGCTTAAACTCACACTGGGCGCATGTGCATTGGTGCCCAAGATCCCGAGAGCAGAATGGAGAAGGGATTGTGACGTGGCCATTCCCCCTGGGTAGTGATTTCTCGCTTTCTGTCTCTGTCTTTCTGGAGAGCACACACACCCTATAGCAAAAACCTCTCCAAAAAATGATTAACTTTAATTTTAGTCAATATAGAAATGTTCAACTTTAAATCATGTGTGAGTGCCTGCCTTGGGTTTGTATGTGATATAATCCTAATAAGTGGAAGATAGTTATCTTTATTTTCTCAAATAAATAATACTCAAAATTGTTCCTATTGGACAATTCTTGCAATAATAAAAACACATAATTTTTAAAAATACAAGTTTAACAATAAAAGGAAGTTAATGAGGTCTAAACTGAGAAAGCTTAGTTAACAAAAAAAAGGAAGAAAGAAAGAAAGCTACACATAAAAACAAGTTTGATGTGCAGTGATCCTTGAGTCTTATCTCATTTATTTAAAACATTGTAACTTTTTAAAAATTTCAGTTACTGTATTTATAATACATAAAATGTCAAGGTTTTTTTTTTGGACTGTGAATTATACATTTTTATGTTGAATAAAATTAAAATTAATCAGATGATACATGTAGCATACATGGTTTTAAATTTCATGATACTGCTCTTTTTTAAAGAACATAGTACTTTTATACTATAAGGGAATACATGCTTTTTGGTAGTTTATTCTAAAATTTAATTTCTACACTCCCAGATTCTATTAGTAAATTTATCATCACCTGAATCTTCTAAGTTAATTTTCTGTATAGAATGTTTTAGTATGTGATACTTAACTTATCTGAAAAGTTCTGAGACTTATTATAGGCTAGGAGTAATCATCGTATGCTAAAGTAAGGATGAGTAAAGTTTAGATATGCCTTCTGAAGTCAAGTTCCTCCTAGAACAAATGTAGAAAATAACCACTAAAATTTATAAGACAGTTTAACTATAGTTATTATTAGAAAGCATTTTTCTATAAAAATTTAATTATTTTATGTTTCACTTTTATCATTTCTATAAACCAATAAATGATTATTCAAAATAAACAGGACACATAAATATTATTGTGTAATGAATTCTAATACTGCTATCATATTTTTAAAATAAATTATTTATACAAAAATAAGTTATTATACAAAAGTTATCATAAATTATTTATAGGAAAACATGAGTCAACAAATCTTAAAAGAGTCACTTTATTAGAGTTAGAATAAATAACTAAATTAATAAATAACTAAGTTTTGTTTTAAAATTTAGTTATTTATTCTAACTCTAACAAAATAACTAAATTTTAACACAAAAAATACACTTTTTTTAAGAGAGAGATTTTTGCTATAGAGTACATTTGCTTGTTGGAGAGACAGAGAGACAAAAAGTGAGAAATCATTCCCCAGGATAGATGGCTACACCTCAGTTTCTTCCCCTCCATTGTCTTTCTGAGATTTTGGGTGCACACACACACACACACACACACGTTTGGTTTCAGTTTTAAATCACTGAGTCAAGAACTCAAACCATGGTTGACTACGATGAGAGTCTAGCAACATAATCATTAAGATATCTGCTAGCCCCCCCAAAAATACTTTTGTGCTCCAAAACGAGTATTAAAAGGACTGAATAAAAAATAAAAACAATATAATATAGTCAAACACACATATGCACACACATGCATTCCCGACACCCAAATCTAATCCTAAGGTGGTATTTAAAAATAGATATTCAAGTAAAAAAGAAAATCAGAGTAGTTGAGGATGACATTTAAAATATAAAATTTTCATAAAAATGAATCAATTAGCTGTCTAGACATTTGCTCAGGTATTGTGTTTCAGCCATATCTCCAGAGAGTACATATATGACAAATAAGTCACCCAGTGGTATTTTGGACTGAGTGACTTATCACTGTTATTATTTTATGCCCACATGCTTCAGATATCACAAATTCTCACCAGTTTACTGCCAGATTTGTTTTCTGATTATTTATTTATTGCTACAACCTTACCTTGGGTTACACTCAGTTAATATGTTGTCATGAGTACCCTTTCAAGTTTGATTTGACAGGCTACAGTATAGTTCTTTTGATTGTAAATTAATCCCCAAGATAAACTGTTTACAGTTTTTAATAGTTTTATTACATAGGGACTGGGGAGAACAAATATTTATACATTTCAGTTGATAGAATATAAGCTCTTAGTTGAAGCTTTCGTCTCTGTAGCAATTTAGTTTCTGAACTATACATGCTCTGATTCAACCTTGTGGAGCCCTGTAAGAGAGAAGCTTGTGCCCAAAAGAATGATGCATTTTTAGGAATGTGTTATTTCCACTTACATCTCTTCAGATTTCTGGGAAAGCCTCTCTACTGAACAGTATAATAACCTGACATAAAACCCCCAACCTGAAAGCATGTGGTCACTGTGAATCAAAAAGAAGTGTAGTCTGAAATAAACAAACACTATCTACAAAGGATCCTTTAAAAGTTCACAGAATATGTGTATTATGAAAACAAAATAAAAACAAAAACAAAAACAAACTATGCATGAACTTTAAAAATTTTGCACCAAAATGAATTTGTCTTTTAAATCCATTTTTTTCATGAATATTTGAAGTCACCTCATACCCAGCAGAGAATACCTTGCATAAACTGCAGGAAAATAAAGTCATCAAATGGTATAATTAATAGTCACAGGGCCTTAGAGTCAGCTACATGGCCATGAATATTTCTGTTGTCAATTGGAAAATACGTGATTGGGGCATATTAAAACTTGTTTAGATCTTAGTTTCTTTACACAGAAGAAGTAGATGGCAATACTTTGCAGTTGAAGGTAAAAATCTATAAAATGCTGGGTTCACTTCAGGGATAAATAAATATTTCCTCTCTCCTTCTCTCACACAATTCTAGCATCTCACATATTCATCCTTACATTATAGGTGTAGATATTATAACCTTTGATAGCAGAGATCTCTGTGAGATTGAAGCAATATAACATGAGGGCTGACTTTGGTTCTACTATCTATTCATTATATTGCCTTATTATAGGCAAAATACTGCTTTATCTCCTTTGGATGTCCAATAGCAATTATAGAACCACTTTGCCCATATATGTATTCGATGCATGTAACATACTTTGCAGTCCCTTGCCTATTATTAAGTGTTAATTGCATATTTATTTTTCATTACTCTTATTCTTAAACGTGTTTATGCAGTTTAGCAGTTATAAAGGACAATGACCCTTATCTCCTAAACCAGGTTGAAAAAATGTAAATAGGAACAACAGTATAAGTATTTAAATCTTAACGAATCCACTCTGATTTAATATAAACCAGGCTCTTTACTCTTAGTGAAGACTGTGCCATGGCTTCACTCTTCTGATTCAATCTTTAGTATTAGAACCAGCCTCCTTAGAAGTATTCTTCTCAACTATGTTTTAATGCAGAATGGCAGGGTATCTATTGCAGTAAGCCTATTTGTGCACAGGTAATAGAAAAGGTTTAGTTCTACTGCCTTTGCCCTATTTTCTGTTAAAACTTCTCTCTCCTTCTTTTCAGACACTAAATCTAACGTGTGACATACAAAGTAAAAACCAAGGTATAATTTTAATGATCTTGTAAACTACCTTCAAGTATACTCCTTTGTGGTCTATACAGACAAACAAAATACCTTTCATTCAAGCTATAATTCTCCAATACCGTAAAAAAGAGATAGCCATTCTTATGGGATTTTATATATCCTGCAAAAAGGGTTTATGAAAGGGATTGATTCTTTTTGTTTTTATTCTTCCCAGTGAGCCTAACAATAGCCTATTACACCTAAACAGTGATTTACAGTTTTACAAAACTCTCATATCTATTCTTTTTATCCTGCTAGCCTTGTTAAAAAAGAAAAGCTGGTATTAACTTTCATTTTAGAGATGAAAATACACTGGGAGACTGGAAATGGTTAAATGACTTACACATGACCACCTGACTATAAAGATAGATTAAGGACAAGAAATTTTGCCCCCTACTAACTCTCTTTCCATCAAAGGCACTATCTCATCCAACATCCTGCTCTATAAATGAACTTTTCATCTCTATATATGTGAGCAACTCATATGGGGTACTTGAAAATCTTTAATGTTTGTTATAGTATTATCGTTACAGCATAAAAATGAGTCAAAAATCCAAATGTTTTTAAGATATAAAATAGTAAGTATAATCACAGGACTAAGTATATAAAAACACAAGGGGCCAATGGTAATTTTTTAAGTCGTCTTAAGTTGATAAAAGGATCATATCATGTAATCATTGCTGGATTATTAATTGAATTTACTATTGAATAGTTATAAATAAAGAAAATGATGTTTTGAAAATATCATAAAGATAACTTCATAAGATGAAGACATTATATTAAAAACATCTATAATTATATGTGTAAATATATTTGTTCAATACATGACTTCACAAAAAAATTTAGAAAGCTACTCTTTTTAAATTTATCAGCACCACTAATTATTTACATTTATGTACTTTGACTTAAGTTTGTAAATCTAGGAAATATGTATGTACAAGCCAATTACAAGATAATGTATATGGTAATGTCTTTGACTTGATTAATATGCACTGTATTCGTGCTGGGGAAAAAAAACACGTTATATACACTGTAAATATATATAGTGATTAAATGTAAATAAAAATAAATTAAAACAAAATAAATTATCATGTAAATAAAAGTATGTCTATATCTATATACAAGACAAAACAAATATAGCTAAGAATTGTAGTTCAGTTCTCACTCTAAATAAAAATTGGAAATATTCTACAATTATGTATGCCAAAAATAAAGCAGAATTCCTTTAGAATAATCACACAGAAAATATGAAATCTTAGCCAGAGCTTCTGGTGGTGTTCTTGTGGGTTTTGTCCACCCATAAATTAAAGGTTGTACTTTTCAGAGTATATTCATTAAGTGTAAATTTAATCAATATACCCAATATTTGCAACAAGGGTATTTCAGAATGTGAAGAACACCTTTCTTGATTAGTTGATCTTGAAGAATGCTTTACCTTTACTCTCCAAGAGTCTGCCCTTAGGAAAGCACACTCCGTGGAGGCTGTGTCTTTAAATTGTATTTGCACACAACATAAATAAGTGACCTGATCCCATTTATAGTGGATTCCTCTCAGAAATCTCAAGGCTTGTCAAGATTGGCAAAGGCACCTTTGTTTTCTCCAGGACTTTTTAAAAGCAGATTGTTGTTCTTAGCCAAAATAAAAGCAAACATACGGCGTTGAGAGCTATATGAAATGAGTGTGCACTCTAGAATGCCTGATGATCTTCTATCCCTCTGTCTGCCTGCTGCTACTTTTTGCTGCTGTATGGGGTAAGCCTGTGCCTTGTGAATATGGAACACATTTAGGGGAAGGAGAAGGTCTGCACAAAGACTGATGGCAAGAAATGCTATCTGAATTCACGCTTCCCAGGCTTGTTCAGAGGTGTCAGCTGTCCCTGGAGACTCCCAACAGGCTGACATCAGACCCCCCCTTCAGGAACTGTTTTTTCTTCCATTTGGCTGATTTCATAAAATGTCAAATGCAACAAGCCTACTGGGGTGAGGAATAATTTAGTCTCAACAAATTTGTGCTTCATTGGCATTTCCTTCTTGTTATTGTTTTACCATTAGGTTTTTATTAATGAGGCCTGAAGTGGCCCCAGGCTTATTATGCAACATTGAAAATGTAAAACTTGTTTTGTGGGGATAGGTGGTGTGCTGATATTCAGACACCCAGCCCTCAAGAGAGACATGCTGGAATTGCTTAAGTGCTAGGGAAAAATAAAAAAATGAAGCCAGATAAAAACATTTATTCTCTTTCCTGGCAGGCTATTTTCAACCAATGTTTTTTAAGAGACTTATTTTGATTTGGCACAAAGCATTGAAATCTACTGTGAAGATGGGCAGGGCATAGGAGACAAAACATCTGTTTAGTACTCTGGAATACATCAGCTCTGATCACTATTTGCTCTGGATTCAAGAGGGAAATAAAAATTCAACCGCATTTTCTTATCGAATGCCACTCTGTAAGTACTGAACTGTCCACCTTAAGGCTAATGTAAACAAACTGGCTTAAGATTTATTACAAGAGATGTGGTAGAGCGAGCCAGCAGTTAGTGTAATGGCTATGTCGCTGGACTCCCACGTAGTCGACTGCAGTTCGTGTCCCGGACCCGGTGGCTTAAAATTCACGCTGGGCGCTTGTGCGAGCGTGCCCAAGATCCCGAGAGGAGAATGGAGGAGAAGGGATTGCAGCATCCCCCCTGGGGGGTGATTTCTTGCTTTCTGTCTCTATGTCTCTCTCTGTCTGTCCTGCTAGCGCACGCGCCCTATGCTGAAAAACCTCTCCAAAAAAAAAAAAAGAGAGATGTGGTAGAAAAGCAGAATCCTTAAGACAAAGATTTTACTCATGATTCATGGAGGTGCTCAATATGTCATCATTTATATTTAGAAATACTTATTTCACATTTGAATCATCAGCAAAGATCTAGGATCTGCTGTCTCTGTTTTACTCTTTGGGAAAACCGTGTAGGGAAAACCCTTCCTTTTATTTAATTCTTCGATCCAGTGGTCCATTCTAAGATTTGAATTATCCAGAGAATATCAATGATCCAGTTTTTATTAGCTATACTTCAAGTGATAATATGAGCTAAACTGGAAACAATGACTAAATTACTATGAGTTTATTAGAGACTTAGGTAACTTGAAATAACTGAGTTCTTTCAATGCTCTACTATTTTTATCTGCAAAGACAGAGGATTACTATTTTGTATTTCAAGAATCAGGCATGTGAACCAGCCATTGTGGTGAAGTGGTAGTGCTAACACCTTGCAGTAGAAGCCATTTGGCAACCACATTTCAGGTCCTAGGTTAGTTTCACACATCAACACATGCGGGTTCCTAGCATCCTGACAAGCTAGAATGCTGGGAAAGAGGGATTGCAGTGTGACCAGATCTGTCAAGGGTGCTTTCTCCCTCTATGTTTTTCTCCCTTGCATGCATATGAGCTATCATTAAAAATAAATAAATAAATAACAATTCAAGCACAATTCATGCAGAGAGATGGATCAATGCAGAGAGATGAATCAAAGTTGTGAAGATTGTTTTCACTATCACCTCTTAAGAATTGAGATAGGCAGGATGGAGTAGTAGAAACTACTTGGTGAACCAAGAGACTTGACTTAACTTTCCTTTCCATTGTAAGTCTTTTGTTTTGTTTTGTTTTGTTTTATTTTGTTTTTAGAAGTTTTTACCTTAGCACTGAACTCCCAAATACCTGATTTTACATTTACATCCTGGACCCAGAAATTTGAAAATTACACTGGGTATGTGTGTATGTGTGCCCAAAAATCCCAAGAAAAGAATAGAAGAGAAAAAAATTCCAGAGTGCCCATCACCCCAGGGCATGATTTCTTAATTTCCTTCTCTCTCTCTATGTCTCTCCAGAAAACACATGTGCCCTATAGTCAAAACAAAAACAAACAACAAACCTGGATCTATGGATAATAAATAGTTCTTTTTTATTCCATTGCATCCTTTTTTTTTTCTTTGTAAAAATAATCACTTCTTTATATAGGAATTCAGGTGAACCTAGACCTGTAAGCTATTAGGTTTGCCAAGAAGTAATCAGCAGAGAGAGGGTCAATATGCACTCGGAACTCCTCTGCTTGTCTAATTAGGGAGGAAGAGTGGGAAAAAAATAAAATATTTGATGTAGACATTCTATGATCACTGAAAAATAAAGACTGATGTAAAGAGTATAAAATTTTATTACAGGAGAATATTCTAAAAAAAAAAAAAAAGCAGAAGCTTTTGTCTTAGGGCGCATGTACACACTGGAGAGACAGAGAGAGACGAAGACAATGAGAGAATGAGAAATCACGACCCAGGGAGTACGGCCATGCCACAATTCCTTCTCCTCTATTCTCCTTCCAGAATCTTGGGCACACATGCATATGCATCCGGCATGAGTTTCAAGCTACTGGATCTTGGACTCAAACCACGATTGACTATGTGGGAGTATGGTGACATAACCACTACACCGTCTACTGACCCCTCCATCGTAAGTCTTGAATAGCTCAGCCAAGATGCTTAACTTCTCTGTGTTTCCCAAACGTATCAGTTTTGTTAAAGACCATGGAAGAATGCTAAGGTTTGAATAATGATTTGTCCTACAAAGATTCATATTCTACAGTTGAAACTAGGTCCTCATTGTAAGGCTTTGATTGGTGGAAAGACCTTTAAGAAGAAGAGCCTAGGGACCAGCAGATGGCTCTTAAACTTTACAACCCTTTGAATTGTGAGCCAAATAAAACACTGTATTTTATGAATGACCCAGTCTCCTGTATTTGTGTAGAAAAAAAAAATCACAAATTAAGACAAGGAACTTGGATTTCTCTCCTGAACTTAACATATTGTTATGCAAATTAACATGGCTAAAGATTAAAAAAAACGTTTTGACCCTCTAAGGGACAGAACATTGGTGTCTGTTGCATGCCTAACCTAGGCTGTGACCTAAAAATTCCACATAGTAGGAGTAGTACATTTTAAAGATTACACTTAGCTTAAGAAACATTTTATTCTAAAAGAAAAATCTACCTACCTGACTACCTAAGGGTATGCTGGTTGATCTGATATACCTATGAATAATTTAAAAATGGGTATTTAAAGTAGAAAGTATATATGTATGCTCTGCCTATTTCTCTTCCAGAGAAACTTCTTCACTATCTTTTTATTTTTCCTTTAAAAAAAAAACAAAATGCTAGAGGGCAGGTAAACCTACAGGAAACAGAGAAAGAGAGAGGAAAGGAAAGGAAGAAAACATCCACCAGGAGGGATGATCATGCTGCAGTTCCTTCTCCTCTCAGGATTTCGGGCACACACACACACCCACACATACACACAGAGACACATGCACCTGGTGTATTTTTCAAGCAATTGGGTCTGGGACTCCAACCACTCAGTCCCAGTCAGCCATGTGAGATCCACTGCCTTTAACCATCATGCCATTGGCTGGCCCTTTCTTTACCATCTTTGAAATAAATTTTTTAATGTAAGTCAAATGATGAATTAAATCTTAACTAAGATTAAATAAATGGGCTGGATGGTGGCACAATGGTAAAATATGATTTCATGTGAAAATGATCCTCATGAGAAAGTTGCTAGTTCATGTCAGAGACCTTTCCACTGAGTACACTGGGCATGCATATGTCCATGATCCAGACTAGCAGAAGCAGGGCACAGATCACAGTGTTAAGGTTTGTGATAACATACAGCTGTATCTCTCTGTCTCCCTCACTCATGGAATAAAAAAAAAAAAATAAGCTTAAAAGAGTAAAGAAGGAAAAGAATACAATTGTCTTAGCTTTTTATTAAGTTTTATAATAAATGATCCTGCTTAGAGGTGTGTGTCTCACCAGAAATATTACACTATACATATAAGATTTTATAAAAGAAAAAGTTTCTCTAGCCGTTTTTGTCCATGGTCATTTGGATATAAGCAGATAATATTATTTAATAGCTCCAAATAATTTTTAATGGAGTTACATAGTCACTAGATATTAGTGTGCTGTTCTCATAGAACACCATTCCAGTTCACAATAATTAAATCTGAGATTCTGTTACATAATCTTTTCTTTTGTTATTTACTGTGTTCCAAATATAAATATAGAAGATACAATCAAAGCCATCAGGGAAGAATATGCAGTAGTTGTAAATATGAACATCCAAGAGTAGAAATAGAATTTAAATCATTGCAAAGGTATCTCAAAACAAAACAAAACAAAACTGAATTTTCATTTTAATGTTGAATTTTTCATCCTTTATAGTAAGTAATCCAGTGCTTTATGACTATTCTAATCTGGAAGGGAAGAATAAGCTTCACACATCCTGCCATCACAAAGCAAAATCGCAAAACCCCAGACACCCTACAGCTAATTTGAGCATATGATTTGGAATAGAATGAATGATGAATCAGGTTTTGGTTAGATATCTCTTTGGTGGCAGAAAATTAGGCTTTTAATTCTGACAATGGTCACAAATTACACATCTTAATACACAGAAGACATCAGTGTCTGTGGCAGTGTGAATAAGAAGTTCAAAGCCGCAGGTGCTCCTAAGGGGCTGGTGAAAACCAGTGAGTTTGTGGGGCAGTGAAGTGGTGTTGCTCTCCCCACTCTGACTGCTGCAGTGGTTTTGGACTTTTGTGGACATGTATATTGGAACCCTCTTTCCTCTCTGTGCCAAACTATGGTGCTACTCGCACAATATCCTTTTAATACATTTCTTCTGTTTCATCGGCCACAAGCACCGGCTAATAACCCTTATTTATTCAACTACGTGTAACTACTATGAATATGTTCTCCCAACATATTAAGTTTCATACACAGTTTCCTTTGACGTACAGGGCTGGCTTCAAGACCTGGTGCTCATAAACAACACGTACGTGATTTATGGCTTGATTTCTTCAGATGAAAAGTCAGCTAATAACAAATGTTTCATTGATTTGCTGTGATGATTTTATAAGGTAATGCTGATATAGTGCTTAGCATGGTGACTGTAATTTACTAATTACTTAATCACAATTACTGGGTCGTCAGGAGTCATGACATATTTTTTTCTATGCAAAAATGAGTCATGACTTTCCAGACAACCCTTAGTTAGCTGATACAATGAGGATACTAATAAAAACAATATATTATTTCAGTCAATAATGGAAATATATACTTACATATGTGAATATTCTGTTTTTCACAAAAGTAGCTATCATTAAGATTATTTGTTTAATCAATCTGCTTAGGACTGTATTAAGACCCCCTACACACACACAATTATTTATTTTTTGCTCCTCAATCTCTCTCTTTGTAATTAGTCAAATTAATTTTTACATTCAACCACGGGGTATTATTACAGCATACCAAATTAATTTTTCCATCCTGAATATACTATATATTGGTTCAAAGATATTACCATACATATTACTATCAACAGATAATTTTTCATTTTTGTGTCTCTTAAATGTTTTTGTTTCTTTATTTGCCCCTTAATTCCCTCCCTCTTACCTGCCCCCATTTCCCACCCTCCTCCCACACTGTTTCTAGTATCCACAATTATTTTTAAAAGTCATTTATAAGATTCTTATTTCTTCCAACAACCCCACTACATATAAATATATTGTTACTTTTGAAGGGACTTATCTAAGATTATGCAAGACAAAGCTTGGTAATAGTTATGGCATAGCAAAAATAATAATAAAACAAATGAGGAACCTCTCAAATAAACTCACTTCTATAGATTTGCAGTCAAGTTATTTAAAGTTAGAAATGAAATAGATAATGGAACATTTGATAACATCAATGAATCTAAAAGCTTAGAGATTTGTCTATTGATTTTAGAGAAAAAAAGTAAAACAAAAATAAACATCAGAAAAAGCACAGGTACATAACTTCACACATCTTCAATTTTATTTTGTTCTTTAGTAGAATAAAAATTATAAGTACAGCCTTTTTTTTTTTTTTGAAGAGGTTTTTGCTATAGGGCATGTGCGCTTGCTAGAAAGATGGAGAGAGACAGAGAGACAGAAAGAGAGAAATCACACCCCAGGGGGGATGGCCATGCCATAGTCCCTTCTCCTCCATTCTCCTCTCGGGATCTTGGGCACACACGCAAACGTGCCCGCCATGAGGTTAAGCCACTGAGTCCGGGACTTGAACTGTGGACAACTATATGGGATTTCAGCAACATAGTCATTACGCTAACTGCTAGTCCCAGTACAGCCTTTATATTACGTGTAAATTTAACTGAGTAGAATCAAGAATGTAGTATAAAGTACAGTCTAGTACAGAAAGTAGTATTATTAAGTCTGGGTATTTAGTTCTCTTTATGAGTATAGAATATTCGGACATTTTAAGAAGACTGCAAATATATGACTTTATTCATAAAAAGATTTTTTCTCTTCAAAAATCTACTTCTATTTTTTTGGAAAGGTTTCTGCTATAGGGCACGTGCGCAAGGCAGAAAGAGACAGAGAGACAGAAAGAGAGATATCATCCCCCGGGGGGATGGCCACGCTGCAATCCCTTCTCCTCCATTCTCTTCTCGGGATCTTGGGAACGCACGCACACGCGCCTGGCATGAGTTTAAGCCACTGGGTCTGGGACGCGAACCACGGTCGACTACATGGGAGTCCAGCGACATAGCCACTATGCCAACTGCTGGTCCCAAAAATCTACTCCTTATATCTAAAATGATAAGATTATTAGGGAACCTTAATCCTTTATTATGCTCATATTACTTATTATTGCCCATGTTTTGGTGCTTGACCTAGATGCATATTCCCATTAAAGTTACATTATTCAAAATAACTCAGTGAACAAATGTTGTCAAAAAATAATACTAACCTATATTTTAAGGATTATTTGTGAAGCACAAGACATTTAACTATGTAAATGTCTGCAAGTGTTTAATGTATTCCCTAAACTATTGTAACTAGTGCATTTTATGCTATAATTAAAATAATTTCTTATCTATTATAAGTCAAGTAATGAAATTGTAAGGCAATGGGAATTATACTGCAGAAAATTAGTCTTGTTTTGATAGGAAGAACAAAAAATAGAATTGCTGAGTTATTGCTCACGGCAAAAACATGAGTATGAGCACTCAAGGGCACCTACAAATTGATGGAATATTTCCCTTAAGTATTGTTACCTTCTAGGTCACCTGTCTTTTGCTTTCTCTGCACTTTACCTTTTAGGTCATTTTAGTCTGTGATTGAATAATGCTTTATAATTCTTAAGAATTTTTCTTCATGTTAGGTTTCCTTTGTTCTAATATATTATTTCCATTTGAGAAAAGGTAGAAGATTTTAAAATTAAAGCAGAAAAATACTGAGAAATGCATGGCCAACTCCTTTCCATTTTATTTATTTTTTATTTTTTTGGAGAGGTTTTTCCTTATTGGGTGTGTGCGCTCACCAGAAAGACAGAGAGAGACAGAGAGATAGAAAGCGAGAAATCACCCCCCAGGGGGAATGGCCACACTGCAATCCTTCTCCTCCATTCTCCTCTTGGGATATTGGGCACGCACGCACACACACCCGGCGTGAGTCTAAGCCACCGGTCCGGGACTTGAACCGTGGTTGACTACATGGGAGTCCAGCAACATAGCCATTACACTAACTGCTGGTCACTATAGCCAACTCCTTTCTGACAAACAAAATTCTGAACTTCATACATGTCTGCAGCTTGAAGTACATTTCACCATTTAACCTTTACTAGATTTTCTTAATTTTCTGAACTTATGTTCATTTTCTATGTTTTCTTATATATAATTATAAATAAACTAATATGTACAACCAAGCTAAGTTGTGAGTTCTTCTGATAGAAAATATGCATGATATTCCTTCTTCTACAGTTAACACAATGGTTGCCACATAAAAGACACAATATCAAATTAGTAAAAGACCAGGTGAATAAATGAATGATTGGGTAGTCATATATTTGTAGCAAATAACCTAAAAGTTTACTTATAAGTAAAATCCCTCCATGATCCATTAAACTTCAAAATTCATACTATGTTTTCATGCATTCATGAAAAATGAGGTAATTCATATTTCAATTTCAGATTCTTCATGTTTATATAGGAAAATAAAGTTTTCTTTTTTTGTATTTTAACCAATGTGAAAATCATGTGTTTTGGTTTTTGTAGTACTGAAGTGGAACCTGTGTACTATTTTTTTAATTTAATTTTATTTATCATTATGATTTTTTTTTATATTACACTGAATCACATCTATCTTTTTGGCGTATTATGTTTCTTTTTCCAGCATGATTACCATGCGTATCAGTCAAGGCAAAGACAATACTATTTACATCATCATCATCTAATAGTTTTTCATCTTTTTCTTCAGGACCTGTGTAATATTGAAGAATAAATTTTAATGGTATATGAGCTGGATGGATTATTTTATTTTTTAAATGTATACTGGATAGCAACATATGCATAAGATATTTACCTCATAAAATTGGCATTTTATGAATAAAATTCAGTAATGTTTTTGTAAGAAAAATATCACTTTAACCTTTATTTAAAGTCTAGAAATATCTTTCAGAATGTAAAAAAAAATGAATTTATTAAGGATTTTTTTGTATTTACATGTGCACACACACTCACAAGAGTATATAAAACATTATTAAATCCAATAAAACATATGCTCTTGTCAATATATGCATGGGTAATAAAAATAAACTTATAAAGAGATTAATCTATTCCCACTCAATAAAGTCAGTACTTTTTCATCAAATGGGATTGGAAAATTCCAAGACTGCCATTGCTTGTTCCTATACCTCAGAGGTGGTTATGTTTGAAGAGAATATCACAATTCAAAATGTTTAAGTTAAAAATGAATGATTCTGAGACCAGCAGTTAGCATAATGACTATGTCACTGGACTACCATGTAGTCAACCGCGGTTCAAGACCCAGATCTGTTGGCTTAAACTCACGCCGCGCGCATGTGCATGCGTGCCCAAGATCCTGAGAGGAGAGTGGAGAAAAAGGGATTGTGGCATGGCTATCCTCCCTGGGGGGGTTATTTCTAGCTTTCTGTCTCTCAGTGTCTCTCTGTCTCTCTGGTGAGCACATGTGCCCTATAGCAAAAACTTCGTCCCCCCAAAGAAAATGAATGATTCTTACTGGAATACACAATAGGCTCAAACTAGTAATAAACATCAAATATAGGCAATCCTCTTATTCTCCCTAAGCATCAAATGTTTGTATTTCTCATACCATTTTTTCTCATTCTATATGTCTTTGGTATATATTAATCATGATTATAAGAAGTAAAGTCACTCTAGCTACATGAGGCAGCAAAGTTTTCTTTTAATAAAAAAATTCACTAGGAACTCAAGAATTTATGACTAACTAGAAGACCCAGCCTTTGAAAACAGGTAGAAAAACAAACAAACAAACAAACAAACAAACAGAGCCAACCTGTAGTTATGTGACCTGTACCCCACCTGACTAATTATGTGGGTGAAGTCTTGGATCTGGAGCTCCAAAGACACACCAGGATGTGTGCCCAAAATCCCAATGAAGGTTGTGAAGAAGAGACAATTGCAATTCTATCATGCCCCCATGGAGGTTTGCTTCCTTCCTCTCTCTTGCTCTCTCTTTTTCTCTCGCTCTCTCACAGTGCTCTTTGGCAAAATTTAAAAAAATAAAAAAGAAAGAAAGAAAGAACAATCATAAACTTTTTAGGAAACAAGACTAAGCATGCCTCATAGAAACACTCTGTCCCTACCACTATAGATGGCTCCAACTACATCCTCATGTTGCTTTCTTTCAACACCCTCATTTGCTGTGAATGAACCCTAACCAGTCTTATTCATGCCTCCAGCTTCAGATTCAAAGTTTCATGTGATTGCCTCAGTCCAAGCCACATTCCCAAAACTTTGGCTATCAGTGAGCAAAGAAGTGAATGTTATCCCACTTTGACTAACTTAATGAGAAGCAGGACACTACATCTCATGGTACTTCACAAAATTGGAGACTCCTCCAAAACAGTGAAGAAAGTTGAAGAACAACTCAAGTAAGTAAATGGAAATTTCCATGCTCTTTTCCATATTGTCTCATGCTTATGAGATTTTGTGATATCATGATATATTAAGGAGTAAGTATTTGATCTTTGTGTACACTCCCTGGCACAAAGTTCTAAAAACCAAAATGTAGATATATTTTTGGATGTTAATGAAATGTCTGGTAGCAAGGTATTTTTGGATAGCTGCTGGATGGAGACTGATTGCCAAAGGAATCAACTATGCAATTAGTGGGTAGGAGTTTCACCCCCAGATCCACTGAGGGGAGAGAGACTAAAGATTCCTTAAATCAATAATTGACAGTAATTTAATGAATTGTCCCTGAGTATGAAGCCCAGGTAGACGCCCAAAAGTATGGGGTTTGGAGAGCTTTCCAGTTGTTAAATGCCCACTTGGAGAATCTGGGAGAAGGTGTGAAAGTTTTATACACCTCCTCCATACTTTTCCCTGTGTACCTCCTCCACCTAACTCTCCTTGAGTTGTATACCTTATAGTAAACTGGTAATCTACTAAGAATACTGTGTTCTTGGGTTTTGTGCACTATTCCAGAAAACCCAAGGAAAAGGTCATGAGACCCTACAATTAAGAGACAGTCAGAAACACAGATCATGATCTGGACTTTCACTTGGCATCAGAAACAGGTATGGAGGCAGTCTTCAGTGACTGAATCATTAGTTTATGAGGTATTTTATAGTAGGTCTAAATTACTATTAAGTGATTATTAAATATATAGCTCCATCTAAAAACCTATTCCTGGGCTTCAAACTCTTAACCCAAGTGCTGATGAATATTTAAACATGCATATTTCACATATAACTCAAAGTTAATTATGATGCATTCATATATTTTTCATCACCACCTCTGCTCTAATTCCTCTTCTATAAAAGCCTGTTCTTAATTCTTTTCACATCCAAAAAAAAAAAAAAATGCACTCATCCACCTAATTTCTAAATCATAGAACTGTCATTACTAGCCCCCTCTTAGCTTACCATTTCTTACAGTAAATAATTTACCAAAACTGGTCATTTCTCCATAGTAAAATCTCTTGTTAACCTACCAATAAATTCATTATAGCTTCTAATATTTGCAAGTTTGATTAACTCATTTTCTCTTCTTATAGTATTTCTCTTCTCCCAACTATTTCCTCATAATCACTTGATGTGATATTCTAAAGCAGCAATCAGACAATATCAAATAACTTCTTAAAAGGATTAAAAACTTCTGATTTTCTGTATGGTTTATAAATTCCTTTACCATTAGAGCACCCTACAATGAGCTTGTCCCATGCTTTTGTTGTTGTTGTTGTTTTTTTGAGAGGATTTTGCTATAGGGCGCGTGCGCTCACCAGACAGACAGAGAGAGACAGAGAGACAGAAAGTGAGAAGTCACTCCCCAGGGGGATGGCCACGCCACAATCCCTTCTCCTCCATTCTTCTCTTGAGATCTTGGGCAAGCATGCACACGCGCCCGGTGTGAGTTTTAAGCCACCAAGTCCGGGACTCTAACTGCAGTTGACTACAGTGGGAGTCCAGCGACATAGCCATTACGCTAACTGCTGGTCCTGTCCCATGCTTTTATCCTTTGGTTTCAATATTTTCTTAACATCCTAAAAAATAACTTTATCAAATTATTTCATACTTATATTTTTTAAAAATTTTATTGCAATATATTGATAACAGTGTTTTAGAAAAAATTAAATGCCACATTAGAAGTATGAATACATAAATTATAAGACATACCATTTTTCTAAAATATTAAAGTGCAAGATAAATATACATCTTGTAGCTGATTGCTAGAACTCTACAAACACTTATATTTCTATAGTCTCTATGTCTTACCATAAGCTACTTGATCAGCCTAGACTCTATCTCAAATCTGCCACATTTTCCACCAGCTAACATATTATCTTTTAAAAGTCTACCTGAAAATTTTGTTTTCAGAAAGTATTTAGTGATGGTACCAGCAGTTAGCATAATGGCTATGTCGCTGGACTCCCACTTAGTCGACCGCGGTTCGCACCCGGACCCGGTGGCTTAAAACTCACGCTGGGCGTGTGTGCATGCGTGCCCAAGATCCCGAGAAGAGAATGGAGGAGAAGGGATTGCAGCGTGGCCATACCCCCTGGGGGGTGATTTCTCACTTTCTGTCTCTCTGTCTTTCTCTGGTGCCCTATAGCAAAAACCTCTCCAAAAAAAAAAAAAAAAAAAAGTATTTAGTGATGCATTATCCAGTGTCTTGCTTAATACCTCTGGATGCGCTAAGTAACAACATTCTTATGCGCTAAGTAACAACATTCAAATGCTATCTGAAATCTTTCTCATTTAGTACCTGCTATTGACTGTACCACATAGTTATATACTGTGGCAGACTGAATAAGATCCACAAAAGATGTTTATCCGAAGGTGCGATTATTGCTAATTGAAAACTAATCAACTCTCAGAACCTGTAAATTTTACCTTACATGATGCAAGAAACACTGCAGGTGTGATTAAGTTAAGGCTCCTGAAATGTGGAGATTATAATAAGTGTTCTACATAGGCTCAATGTAATCACAAGAGTTCATATAAGCAGAAGTCAAGAATACCAGAGTAGATAGTAGATCTGACAACAAAAGACAAATATTGGAGGCCACCTGCTTCCTAAGTCCCATTTGTCCAAAGACTTGGGCTCAAGTTTCAGCATGCCACTCCTCATCAGTGTAGCCCCACTCCCCATGTTTGCCTTTGAACTTGGGTCACATTAGCTGTGCCTCTGGGCTGCCTGCCTCCTGGGCTCTGTCTCTTTGCTCAGAGACTTGGGATCCATTCTCAATAGGCTTCCTGTGAGTGCAGCCCCATCCCCCATGTTTGTCACTAGGACTTTAGGATTTCCAATTGGCATCATCTTTACTAAGTCATATCTCCTTAGCTCATCCCCAGCTCATCAGAAGTTGAAAGGTTGGTAGAGGAGACTACCACGTGAAGCTACCTATATAAATGTTATCTGTTCTGATCTGAAACACTCAACCTTTAACAGGAAAACACCTGGGATGTAAAGGTGATATTTCCTCTTCTGATAATTAGAGTCTTATCCAATAAAGAGGAAGAAGTCAATACTGTATCAGATAACTAAATATCAGTACTAAAACAGAAGACACATATAAAACAAGGAAATAACTTCTTTAATAAAACAAAGTAAACCCTCATCAACAATAGATAACACAAAAGAATTTACAAAAGTGTACCAAAGAGCATTTCAAACATTCATTGACACAAAATGCAATGAGATGCAAAATAAAACAGACAATCAATTCCAGGAAATGAGAAAATTATTCCAAGACATGAGAGAGAAATTCCCGTAAAGAGATAGACACTCTAAAAAAGAATCAAATAGAACTTCTGGAAATGAAGAATGCTATATAAAAATTAAAATCTCCCTTGAAAGCATTAACAGAAGGCTGGACCATGTGGAAGAAAGAATTTCTGACCTTGAAGACAAAGTCTGTAGCATAGACCAAATAACCAAAAATAATGAAAAAATAAACAACAAATAAGAGGACAACATACAGGAAAATCTAGACACCACGAAATGCCCTAATATCTTTATAATGGGTATTCCAGAAAGTAAAGAAGCCAGCAAAGCTATGGAAAACATATTCCATGTAATACTATCTGAAAACTTTCCAAAGACAGAGAAAAGAGAGAGAGAGAGAGAGAGAGAGAGAGAGAGAGAGAGAGAGAGAGAGAAAGAGAGAGAGAGATTCAGACCCAAGAAATAAAAAGAAGTCCAAATAGAATCAATATAAAAAGATACTTCCCCAGGCACATCATAGCCAGATTGGCAAATATTAAATACAAAGACAATATTGTAAAAATGGCAAGAGAGAAACTTCAAGTTACATATAAAGGTTATCCCATTAAGCTAACATTAGGCCTCTCACCTAAAACAATGTACACAAGGAAAGGATGGGAGTATATATTTAAAACATCAAAAGTAAAATAATTTCAACAAAGAATACTATATTATCTCTCAAATAGGATGAACGGATAAAAGTATACTCAGATAAACAAAAACTGAAAAAATTTACCAATACTAGACCAATTCCACAAGAAGTACTGAAGGAAATATTGTATCAGGAAAACTAAAAAGAGACAAACAGAAATAGAAGAACAAAAAATAACTAAGAAAATGGCTAACAAAATGACAGGAGTAAGTCCACAAATATACATAATAACATTAAATGTTAATGGATTAAATTCTATTAAAAGTCATAGATGGGCTGAATGAAAACAAAACAAAACAAAGACAAGCTGACTATATGCTGCTTTCAAGAAACACAATTCAATGATAACGATATACATCAACTAAAAGTGGATAGCTGGAAAAAGATATTCCATGCAAATGGAAAACAAAAACAGGCTAAAGTTGTGATACTAATATCAGACAAAATATAATTTAAGATGAAAGATGTAAAAAGAGGCAAAAAGTACATTGTATAGTTGTAAATGGACTTGTTCGACAAAAAAAAAAAAAAAAATATAATATCTTTACATATCTAGGTACCCAATACTGGAGCACCCAAATATGTGAGAGACTATTAGATCTCAAGGAAGAGATAGAACACAACACAAAAATTGTTGAGGATTTCAACACTTCACTGTCTCCTCTAGACAGATCTTCTAAACAAATATAACCAAAGAGATACAAGATCTAAATGACACCATAAATGAAGATGACACATATCTATAGAATACTTCACTGAACAGCTGCAAATATACATTTTTCTTAGCTGTACATGGAACATCTTCAAAACCTAACAACATGATAGGGCACAAAACAATAATTTACAAGTTCAAATGTATAGAACTAACTTATAACTATATGAAACTAACTCCCATGTAGTCGATCGTGGTTTGAGCCCCAGACCCAGTGACTTAAACTCACGTGTGTGTGTGCATGCCCAAGATCCTGAGAAGAGAAAGGAGGAGAAGGGATTGAGGCATGGCCATCCTCTCTGGGGGGGATTTCTTACTTTCTGTCTTTCTGTCTCTCTCTTTCTGGCAAGCGCACACGCCCTATAGCAAAAACCTCTCAAAAAAAAAAAAAAAGAAAAGAAAAACTAACAGTAATGAACAACTGTATTTTCATAACCTATGGAGACACAGCATGAGTAGTTGCAGTGGGAAGTTCATAGCAGTGAGTGCCCACGAGAAAGATTGGAATATAAACTATATGCAGCATCTTCTCTGACCATTATGGAATTAAACTTGATATCAGTCTCAGGAAAAACCCTCAAAAATACACAAGTACATGGAAACTAAATAACCTACTCCTGGTTGACATCACAACTACCACAGAGATTAAGATTGAAAAAATAAGATTCATGGAAACAAATGATAATGAGTGTATGAGTTTCCATAATCTATGGGGCAATGCAAAAGCAGACATAAGAGGGACGTTCATAGCAGTTAGTGTGCATAAGAAAAAGATGGAAAGGTGAAAAATGGACAACCTAACATCATATGGCAGGGAATTGGAAAGTCAACAACAACAAAAAATCTAAAAAATGCCAAAATAATAAAAACTTGAGAAGATATAAGTGAAATACAAAATAAGTGAAGTACGCAGGAAATAAAAGTAACCAAAAGCCGGTTCTTTGAAAAGAAAAACAAGATTGATACACCACTAGCTAGACTAATTAAGAAGAGAGAAAAGAACCAGATGAATCAAATTATCAATAAAACAAGAAATATTACAATGGACACAATAGAAATACAAAACATCATTAGAAGATAACATGAGTGACAATATGCCAAAAAACACAAAAGTCTGGATGATATGGCCAAATTCCTGTACAGGTATAATCTACCAAGATTAACTCAGGAGTACATCGAAAGCCTGAATACACGCATAACAAGCAATGAGATTTGATCAATAATAAATAACCTCCCAACAAAGAAAAGCCCAAGTCCTGATGGCTTCATTTCTGAATTCTACAAAACTTTTAAAGAAGAAGTAACCCCTATTCTATTCAAATTATTTCTAAAGATCTAAAAGGAAAGCATCCTCCCAAATTCATTTTATGAAGACCTCATTACCCACATTTGAAAAACTGATAAGGATACGACAAGAAAGAAAAACTACAAATTGTATCTCTCATGAATATAGATGCAAACATTCTCAACAAATTACTAGGAAATTGTGTCCAACAGCATATTAAAAACAATATTCATCACAACCAAGTATGTTTTATTGCAGGGATGCAAGGGTGGTTCAACATTTGCAAAAACATACATGTAATACACTGTATTAACAGAAAGAAAGATAAAAACCATATGATCATTTCAATAGACATAGAAAAATGCTTTTGCAAAATACAGTTTCCCTTCATGATTAAGAGACTTTCAGCAAAATCAGCATAGAAGTCATCATTTCTTGGCATAGCAAAGCCATCTATGAAAAACCTATCACTAACATTGTACTAAAGGGGAAAAGCTGAAAGCTTTCCCACTGAAAAGTGGTACATGACAAGGCTGTCCACTTGCTCGACTCCTTTTTAGTATAAAGCTGGGAGTTCTGGTCAATTCAATCAGACAAGAGAGTGAAAAAAAAATTCCAATAGGGAAAGAAGGGTTGAAATTATTTCTGTTTGTTGATGACATAATTGTACACCTAAAGGTATCTGTGAAATAATTTCTCAAAGTAAGAAATTAATATAGTAAAGTGGCAGAATACAAAAATCAACATACGAAAATCTGTAGGATTTCTATATATGAACAACAAGGAGACAGAGGCAGAAGAGAATAAAGTAATTAATCCAATTTACCATAGCCACAGAAAGTATAAGATACCTAGGAATATATTTAACCAAAGAAGTCAAAGACTCTACAAGGAAGACTATGAAAATATGTAAAAAATACATTGAAAATGACAAAAAAAAAGTGGAATGACACCCCATGTTTCTTGATTGGGAAAATTAATATAAACAAAATGGCAATACTACCCAAATTAATCTACATACTTAATGAAGTTCTTATAAAATTACAGTAATCATTCTTCAAGATCTAACAAATAAATCAGAATTTCTCTAGAATCATAAAAGACCCTGTATTACCAAAGCAATCCTACACAAGAAGAGTAGAGTGGGTAGAATCTCACACTCTGACCCCATAATTTTTAGAAATCTGTGATAATCAAAACAGTATGGTATTGGCACAGAAACAGACATGAGGACCAATGAAACAGCATAGAGGCTCCAGAAATAACCCCCAAAACATACACCCAACTGATCTTTGACAAAGGATACCAATAAATCCAGTGGGAAAAGAGAAACCTCTTTAGCAAATACTGTTAGGAAAACTGGATATCCACCTGCAGAAATATGAATCTGAACCCTATTGCTCACCATTAACAAAAATCAACTCAAAGTGGATTAAAGAGTTAAACCTAATACATCAAACAATAAAGCTACTGATGGAAAACACTAGGGAAAATCTAGGAGACATTGGGGTAGTCAAAGACCTCTTAAGTAAGATCCCCAGAGTACAAGCAATAATCCAAAAAATAAACAAGTGAAATTACATCAGATTAAGAAGTTTCTGCACAGTAAAGGACACAGTAATTAGTCTGAATCAACAACCTTTGGAATGGGAGAATATGCCTCAAATAAAGGACTGATAATCAGAATACACAAGGCACTCAAAGGGCTTACCCAGAAAAAAAATGATTAACCCAATTAAAAGAGGAGAAAATTAGCTGAAGAAACAATTCTCTAAGAAGAAATGCAAACAGCCAAATAGTATATGAAAAAATGTTCAACATCCTTCCTCATAAGGGAGATACAGATCAAAACCACAATGAGATATCACCTAACCCCTGTCAGAATGGTAAAGATTTAAAAAATAAAATATGATAAGTGCTGGCAGGGATGTGGTGAAAGGGGAACTTTCCTATATTGTTGGTGGGAATATAAATTGGTACAGCCACTGTGGAAAATTATGTGAAGGTTCTTCAAAGACCTACAAATTGAACTAACAGAAAAGTGCTTCCACATCTATGTTTATGGTGCCATTATTTATTATTGCTAAGACATTAAAATAACCCACATGTCCACAACAAATGAACAGATTAAAAAAGTGTGAACCATATATTTCATAAAATACTATTCATTCATAAAAAAAGAAGATCGTGATATTTCATAGAAAGTGGACAAATATGGAAGATTTATTGCTGAGAGAATGGAGTCAGGCTATGAAAAATAGACATTGTATGTCTCCACTTAACATATACTGACTGCATTCTATGGTAGAGACTGAAATATTAGAGTACATGAAAGCATTAAAAATAGTTATAGAGGGAACCAGCAGTTAGCGTAATGGCTATGTTGCTGAACTCCCATGTAGTCGATCGCGGTTCATGTCTCGGACCCAGTAGCTTACAACTCACGCCGGGCGCGTTTGCGTGTGTGCCCAAGATCCCGAGAGGAGAATGGAGGAGAAGGGATTGCAGCGTGACCATCCCCCCTGGGGGGTGATTTCTCGCTTTCTGTCTCTATGTCTCTCTCTGTCTGTCTGGCGAGCGCACGCACCCTATAGCAAACAACCTCTCCAAAAAAAAAAAAAAATAGTTATAGACACTGGAGACAGTGTGGGAGGAGGGCGGGAGAATTGAAGAATATAAGGAAGGAAATTCGAAGAAAAATAGAGAGGTAAGACATTTGTGGGACACAAGAATGGTTTATTACCTGTTTATGATGAAGTGATTAGTATTCTCAACTGATCTGATCTGAGGTGTATTTCATGTTGGGTAAATTCTCTATGCAAACTAAATTATGTATGGTGATTGAATGAATAACAAGAAGAAGAAGAAGAAAAAAGAGAAGAAGAAAGGTGGCTAATAGACAACTAACAACACACCTTAAGCAATGGAAAAACAAAAATAAAAATTGAAAAAAAGGAGCAAAGAAACAATAAATATGAGATTAGATTAGTGCTGAAATAAATGAAATGGAGAAAAATGATATAGAAAATATATGAAAACAAAAGTGAGTTTTTTGTGAAAATGAACAAAATTGATACACCATTGACTATTGGGTTGTCAGGAAAGTCTTGATGCATTTTTGCACACACACACACACACACACACACAAAAATACATCATGACTTTCCTGATGACTTAGAAGGTTAATGAAGAAAACAGAGAAAGTAACCAGATAAATCAAATCAGAAATGAAGCAGACACTATTATAACAGAGATATAACAAAATACAAAGGATCATCAGAGAATACTATGAGAGATAATATAGCAACAAACAGAAAACCTAGAGGAAATGGGTAAATTTGTGGAAAAATATAACTGACCGTGATTAAACCAGGAAGTAGAAAGCCTAAATTGACCCACAACAAGCAACATGACCTAATTAGTAACAGTCTTCCAACAACAACAAAAAAAAGCTGTCCAAGTAGGCTTTATTCCAGGGATGCAAGGATGGTTCAACATACGCAAAACAATAAATGTATTAAGTCCCAGTAACAGAACAAAAGCTAAAAATCAATATAATCATACTAATTGATGCAGATAAAACATTTGATAAAATACAACAACTCTTCATGGTTAAGAGTCTCAGCAAAATTGGCATCAAAAGTACATTTCTCAATGTAATGAAAGACATCTATGACAAACCTATAGCTAACACTAGAAGAAAACAATACTGCTGACTTTCTCTACTCCTTTTCAGCATAGTATAGGAATTCCTAGTGAATGCAATCAGAAAAGAGAATAAAGCAAAAGACATTCAATGAGAAAAGAAGTGAAATTGACTGTTTTTATATGATATGATTATATACATAGAAAATCTAAAAGCATAAAAATAAAACCCTGGAAGTGATAAATGAATACAATAAAGTGGCAGGATACAAAATCAACATACAAAAATCAACATATGAAAGTCTTTAGCTTTTTTGTACACTGACAATGAACAAACTAAGATAAAAAATTGAGGAAAGCAATCCTATTTGCAATAGCCACAATAAATAGATAAATAAATAATTCACCTAGGAATAAACCTAATCAAAGAAGTAAATACCTAAAGAATGAAAACTATGAAAAACTTTTAAAAGAAACTGGAAATGGTACAGAAAATATGAAAAGACATCCTATTTTCCCAAATGGAAGAATTAATATAATCAAAACCTCAATCTTACCAAAGTTAATGTGCAAATTCAATTCAATTCCAATTAAGCTGCCAGAGATATTCCTCACATAAATAGGAAAAAAAAATCATAAAATTGTCTTGAATAATAAAAGTAGTATCACCAAAGCAATACTGTACAAAAGGAATAAAGTAGAAAAAGGTCTCTTGCTTCCTGACCTCAGAATATATTGCAAAGCTGTTATAATCAAAATAACATGGTACTGGCACAAAAATACGCAGGTTGACCAGTGGAATAGAATTTAGAACCCAGAAATAAATTCCAAACGTATGGTCGATGGGTCTTTGACAAAGGGCACAAGATCACCCAGTTGGGAAAAGAAATGGTGCTAGAAAAACTAGATATTTTCCTGTGGAAAAATGGAACTGTTCGAAAAATGGAACTGTTCTTCTGTCTGTCACCATTAACAAAAATCAACTCAAAATGGATCAAAGATCTAATCACAAAACCTCAAATGA
The DNA here is from genome assembly GCA_026018925.1 of Tupaia tana. Taxonomy (NCBI): domain Eukaryota; kingdom Metazoa; phylum Chordata; class Mammalia; order Scandentia; family Tupaiidae; genus Tupaia; species Tupaia tana. The sequence continues at coordinate 50,842,111 of JAKSZU010000001.1, forward strand.
TAAAAGTACTGGAGAAAAACACAGAAAAATCTCTTAGACATATTAAATTTGGCAAAGACTTCTTAGGTAATACCCCCAAAGCATAACCAATAATCCCAAAAATACACAAGTGGGACTACATAAGGCCAAAAAGCTTCTGCACAGCAAAAGAAACAAAATTGGAGTGCAGAAACAACCCTCAAAGTTGGAGAATATATGTGCAAACTGTGCCTGAGATAAATGTCTGACAACCAGACTCCACAGAGCAACAAAGTACTCAATCCTATTGAAAGATGGGCAAATGATCTGAACAGACAACTTTTCATGGAAGACATAAAAACAGCCAAAAGGCATATGAAAAATGTTCACTATCTCTTATTGTAAGGGAAATGCATATCAATACCACAATGAGATAATACATAATTAACTCCAGTTAGAATGACTAAGAATGTAAAATAACTAATAAATAAATAAATAACTTTAAAACATTGGTGAATTAAAAGTAAAGAAAGAAACAAGGAACGATAAGTGCTGTTGAGGTTGTGGTGAGAAAAGAACTCTCCTGCACTGTTGGTTGGAGTGTAAATTAGTACACCCATTATGCAGAACAATATGGCAGTGTCTCAAAAAGCTACAAATAGAACTATCATATGACTCATTAATCCTATTTTTAGGTATCTATCCAGAGGATACAAAAATTCTTGCACATCCATGTCTATTACAACATTATTCATAATTTCTAGGACATTAAATCAGTCCAAATAAGAACAGATAGTGGGATTGAAAAAATATGTGGCATGTGTACTCTATGGAAGACCACTCAGTCATTAAAAAATAAAATAAATAAAAATGAATTAAAAACTGAGATCCTGACATTTGATACAAAATTGATATATGTGGCATGTGTACTCTATGGAAGACCACTCAGTCATTAAAAAATTAAATAAAAATGAATTAAAAACTGAGATCCTGACATTTGATACAAAATTGATAAATGTGAAAGATTTAATGCTAATTTAAAAAGTCAGACTATGAAAGACAGGCATGTATGTCCCCACTTAATATATATTGAATATCTGTGTTCTATAGCAGAAACTGAAAGATTGGAAAGTAGGAGGGCAATCACGGATACCAGAGACCATACGGGGGAGGTAAGGGGAATGGGAGTGAGGGGATCAGTGAGAAAATAAACCAACAGCAACACTTCTAATAGACACAAAAATAAAGTAGTCTTCTGACAATAACGTATACTGTAATGTCCTCGACTAGACTAATAAGGTCCGTTTTCCTGCTGGGAAAGATCACATAGTACACTGTAAAGATGTGTAGTGATTAAATGTAAATAAATTTTTAAAAAGACAGATATTAGAGTGAAAAGAGGAAAACACTATTGACCAAGGAATGCAGAAAGCCACTGAATATTGACAAAGGCAAAAGAAAAATTCTTCTCTGAAAGCTTCCAGAAAGCATCAGCTCTGCAAACTCTTTAACTTTTGCTCAATGAGACTAATAGGGAACTTCTGCTCTCTACAAATATAAGACAATTAATTTGTGTTGTTTAAAGCTTCGCAGTTGTGGTGGCTTGTTCGGAAAGCTTTAAAGTAGATAAACAATCACATTCAGCCAAAAAAATTAATTCTGATAGGGGCCAAGGATTCCACATGAACTTAGCATATTTGATTTGTAGTGAAAATATTCTGACCCATTTTAGTTTCCCGAGTTTGTTAATACTTGGAGATTTGGATTAGGACTATAATCATAGACTTTGGAATGTCCCTACTTGGTGTCTGTCTCTGATTGTGCTCTCTGGAAGTAGAGCAAAATTGGGAAGGCATATTGTTGAGATGTTGATTAGATATGACCACCTATGAAGTGAGAGGTCAGGAATCAATAGCAGGCCAAGAAAAAGCCATGCTGAGATGTAGACCTGTCAAATCCTTAGAAAAACTAACAGGGAGTTACGGATTAAATATTGCCTTTGGGAATGCCACAAATAAGGTCAAAATGATGAGACCTTTGTACTCTCTCTCGTTCATTCACAAGGTGGAGCTCCTAAGAAGTGTAAGGCAGAACACAAAGAAGTTTCAAGCTGAGTAGCAACTCCTTCCCTGAAGGTGGATCCAGGCAACTCATCTTTTATCTACAACTATATACTTACCTAGAAAGCTTTCTTTGTCTCAAGTAGTAAAGAATAACTGGAAACTCAAATATAGCATCATTTTCCTTTCTTATAGTGCATCTATAAATGCTTTGAGTTGAAATACACTTCAGTTGAAATTCAGTATATAATTAAAAAGTAGAAGTACAGGGGCCAGATAATAGCATAGAAGTAAATACGATACAACGCTAGGCGATATCACTTGGGAAGTTTGCTGCTTAAAGTACAGAGAACCAGAGAACTCCCTGAAATACTGGGCACCGTGTGCTCCTGATCTGGGGCTTGTTGAAGACTATGGAGCCAAGACCTTGATGGCAGTGTTTTGTTTTTTTTTTTTTTTTTTTTTTTAATTTTTTTTTTTCCCCTCTCTCTCATCATGGAATATACAAGAAAGAAAATGAAAAAATAAAAATAAAAAGACTAGAAATTCTGGATCAGCCCAGTGGGGCAGAGCTCAAGAAAAGCTGGATCCCACATGGGGACCTTGGTTCAAGTCCTGTGCCCAGACAGCCTGAAATGTGCCTGTCGCATGTATGAATACTCAAGATCCAACAGACTTAACAAAGGGGATTGTGGCATGACTAGACCATATGACGGGTGCTTTTTTCTTTCACCTTCTCCCTTACATTCTATCATGAATAAAGAAACACAAAATAGAAAGTTGACCTCATATAAATAGAGAATAGAATGCTGATTACTTTACAGGTAGAAGGGATAATAGAGAAATGTTGGTAAACAGATAGAAAATTACAGTTAGATACAGGGAATAAATTTTAGTGTTCTATAGCACAGTAGGATAACTATAGTTTCTTTCATTGTAAAATTCAAAATAGCCAAAAGGGAGGATTTTTAAATGTTCCCAACACAAAGTAGTGATAAATGTTTTAGATGATGAGTACACTAGTTATCTTGAATTGATCATTATACATTATACTGGAAAATCACATTATACTCACAAATTATGCACAATTAATATGTTTCAATAGAAGACAGAAAATTAGGCAAGATATCAAAAACTGGTAGTGAAGTGGGAGTGCTTGCCAGAATTACTAACAATTGTGATATTTAAATAAGCCTCCAATACTTTGTCTTTGCTAGAGTTAAATAAATATGCTTCTGGCACATGCAGGAAATAGAATATGGCAAAGCCAGCAAAGACTTATCTTGTTTCATGCTTCCTACCTTAAAAATAAACATATGGTACAAGCTTTATGTGATTTTAAATAATATAAAAAATAGATACATGTAATGATATAATCTTAAAACTGTGTTCAGTAAATTTAAACTTAGAATTTTTATGTAATCTAATCTAGTTAGGAAAAATAAATGAAATAAATATTACTAAGGGAAAAAGATAAAAATGTCATACTGATATTTTATTTAACATAGCAAAATAAACAAATTTATATTAAGTAGCTCATTGTAAATAAATGAAAATGATGATAGTTGTCCAAATAATTGCCAAAAGCATAAATTTCATCCAAATTCAAGAAAAAAAATAAATAATTGCAACTCAACTAGATGGTAGTTGTGTGGAATAAAGAACTAAATAAAGTAGCTTTAAAAAAGATCCAAAAGGGAAAAAAGCCCAAAAGAATGAGGTCTAGATAGGTTGCAGAAGTATATTACTACTGTCAGTTGATATATATATATATATGTATATATATATATATATATATAATTTTGCCATAGGGAACGTACACTCACCCGAGAGAGACAGAGACAGAGACAATGAGATGGAAAGTGAGAAATCACTCCCCAGGGTGGATGGCCAAGTCTCAATCTCTTCTCTCCACTTTCATCCTATTATTTTGAGCATGCACACATATGAACCCAGCAACATGAATCCAGGTTCTGGATTAGAACAACAGTTACAGAGTCCAACACCTTAACTGCTATATCACCTGCTGGCCCTGAGCGTTGTTTTGTTTTGTTTTGTTTTGTTTTGTTTTTGAGAGGTTTGGGCATGTGTGCTCTCCAGAAAGACAGAGAGAGACAGAAAGACAGAAAGTGAGAAATCACCCCCCCCAGGGGGGATGGGTATGCTGCAATCCCTTCTCCTCCATTCTCCTCTAGGGATCTTGGGCATGCATGCACACACACCTGGTGTGAGTTTAAGCCACTGGGTCCAGGACTCAAACTGTGATCAACTACATGGGTGTCCAGTGAAATAGTCATTATGTCAACTGCTGGTCCCTGAGCTATCACTTTTTTGTTGTTGTTGGAGAGGTTTTTTTTATGTTGTTTTGTTTTGTTTTGTTTGCTATAGGGCATGTGCACTCTCTAAAAAGACAGAGAGACAGAAAGGGAAAAATCACTCCCCAGGGGGGATGGCCACGCTGCAGTCCCTTCTCTTCCATTCTTGTCTCGGGGTCTTGGGCACGCATGCACACGTGCCCAACGTGAGTTTAAGCCACGGGGTCTGGGACTCGAACTGCGGTCGACTACATGGGAGTTCAGCAACATAATCATTACGCTAAATGCTGGTCCCCCTGAGCTATCACTTTAAATGTGGCTATAATTATGGGTACTTAAAACCTGTTATTCACTTGATACAGTTTAAGATATTAAACAATAAAATATTTTCAAAAGAGCTATGCAAACTAAGAAAGACATCATTGTGATGCTGTTGTTTTTTAGCTCAGTTTTCTCATATAGTTCCTATTACATAGCAGCTATTAAATATTGGGTAATCAGAAATGTCATGACACATTTTCTCATAGAAAAACATAGAAATATACATCATGACTTTTCTGATGAGCCAATAATTATTTGGTGAATTTCCCTTGCCCTATCTGCCCCTCATATACACACTTCAATCTTCAAAATAATGAATTAGATGCTAAAGAATCTCAAAAGTAGTGGCAACTGTGTTTAACAGATTGTTCTGTTGCTCCAAATAGTTTCATGTTTTTGACTAAAGGGAAGTCAGTTCCTTTTTGCTTAGCAGATTAACTACTTTTTTTATTATTATTATTATCATGTTCTCACACTTAAGACTATTATGTACCTGCCTGAACCACACCAGGGCAAGCTATTAGACAATTAGGGGCAGTCCTTATGTAACTGAGCCTATGAAATTATTCAGGTTGGACAATCTAATCATACTTACGCTATGTACCATTAAAGAAGAATTTGCTGTATTAGGATCTTTAGGAACTAGAAGATCTTAAGAATCTTGAGTCTGTGGCCTTCTATCCTCAGTACTAATCATGCTTGGAGTTATAAAAGCAGCATTCCACAAGCTAGGCACAACAATCGAGGAACCCTTAACATGGAACGAATCTAAATTAGGCTCTTGGATTTACAGGAGGGAATGCATCCCATGTCTTTTTGTTGTGCTCCTCTATGAAAAGAATCTTTAAATCTTGTAAAACACCATATAAACTCTATTTATAGTTACTTTCATTAAAGTGGGACTAGAGCTGCCCCTCCACATCTATGGGTTAAGGATTCCAGCAATCATGGATAAAAAATGTTTTTGGTAACATTACTGCGTAGTTAAGCCTATGATGGTTACTTGACTACTGTGTAGTCAAGCCTATGATATTGAACATATTTAGACTTCTTTTCTTGTACTTATTCCCTAAAAAATGAGTATAAATATTTACACAGCATTTACATTATGTTGGGCATTATAAGTAATCTGTGGATAACTTAAAATATTGGGGAAAGTGTGCAATAGATAATAGGCAAATACTATACCATCTTATAAAAAGGACTTGAGTATCCTCAGACTTGGTATCCACAGGGGATCCTAGAACCAATTTCCTGTGGACACCAAGGGATAGCTGTGTATGTTCTTCTCCTTTTACATTGCTGCTGTTCCATTTGGCTTCATTTGAACAAAGAAATGTTAGTGGAACTGACCAGGAGGAAAGCTGCCCCAGGTAGCTGCCATCCCTCCAGGCATAATGACTAGGGTGGAACCCAGCCTTTCTAGTAGACACACTGTATTGAAGGACAGCTATCCAGCCAGGAGAAGCCTCAATGAGCTGTTCACTTGACCACAAATGAATAAGAATTAATCAATTATTTTGTATGCCAGTGAAATTTTGTAGGTGTTTCTGGCAATAGCTGATTAATGCAATATAAATCTATAAATATATGTGACTAAGTCTGTTAATATTTTTGTAAAAAGAAAGACCTGCAACTTTAGAAATTTATTTAGCACTGGGCAATCAAAGCTCACCAAAATACTGAAGAGATCTATCTTTCCTGTATTATTTTCTGTATTTTAGAAGATAGTCTGCAGAAGGAAGAGAAATATGGGATGTCTGAAATGACATCAAATAACATTAAGACATATTCTTTCATTAGTGAATCTATAGGCACAAAGGCCTAAAATAATAATTCTAAATTAATATCGTACTAAATATTGTTAACTATGGTACTTACGCATGGTTAGTTTTAGAGACAAGGTTGAGATATTTCCCTTTCTTTTGCGGTAGGACAATTCCTGTACTTCTGGGTGAAGAGCAATTGATCACTTTACACTGAGACTCAATTGACTCATAGTGAAATATCTGAAGGAACTATTACAGACCTGGTTGGACCCAGATACATTTTTTTTTTTTGGGGAGAGGTTTTTGCTATAGGGCACGTGTGCTCACCAGACAGACAGAGAGAGACAGAGAGACAGAAAGAAAGAAATCACCCCCAAGGGGGGATTGCCACACCGCAATCCCTTCTCTTCCATTCTCCTCTTGGGATCTTGGGCACACATGCACACGCACCCAGCGTGAGTTTTAAGCCACCGGGTCTGGAACTCGAACCGCGATCGACTACCTGGGAGTCCAGTGACATAGCCATTACGCTAACTGCTGGTCCCAGGACCCATATACATTTATGAGTATTAAGTTCTAGCAGAAATCTCTCCATTAGACAGAAGAGCCTCTCAGAATGGTAGAGTCGTTTTCAGTTTGTTAGTAGTAACTATTCATGAGAAATATTTCATAGAGATTGATAGATCAACTTCCTTTAAAATGGCCTATTTAACTTATTACTAAAAAGTTAAGGCAATAAATTTAAAGCTGGAGACATAAAGACAATCAATATAATCAATAGGTAAAGGAACATATTGACTGCCACCTATTTCCCCAGTGCAATCATATAGGAATGTATGTGAAAATAAACCATTGCGTATACCATACAATAAGTTTAAAATACTTGCATAAAGTGTATTCTTCATACAAAAAAAAAAAAAAAAAAAAAAACTGTGAAGAGTAAAAAACTGCCATCAATATATTGGAAAAAAAATACTTAAAGACATTTTTTTGAGAGGTTTATGCCTGAGGGTGCATGAACTTGCCAGAAAGAGGAGAGAGAGAGACAAAAACAGTGAGAGGGAAAGCAAGAACCCCATCCCCACCCCAAGGGAGATGGCCATGCTGCAGTCCCTTCTCCATCTCCTCCCAGAATATTGGTTACACATGCACTTGTGTCCTGTATGAGTTTCAAGCCATCGAGTCTAAGACTTGAACCACAGTTAGCCATTTGGGAGTCCAGTGACATAAACTCTACGCCATGTGCTGGCCCCTTGAAATTGTTTTTAAACTTGAAAATATATCAACAAATCATCATATACGAAAAGTAAATGAAACTATACAATATTCAGGGTATTTGTTTATTTGTTTTAGGGTATTTATTTTACTTTGTATTTGTTAAAGGCATTTGCTTATCTGTTTTAGGGTATTTGTTTTACTTTGCATTTATTGAAGGAACAGAAGCAGACATTTTGAGAATATTTAAGTGTTTAGCATTTTTAAAAAAATAATATTTTACATTCTCATGAGGAATTCATATAACACAAATCACACAAGTCAACAATGTAAAAATGCTCAGAAGTCAAGACAGAGTTATATAATAGTTATTATAATTGAAATATGAACTTAACTTGATGGATGAAAATCATGTCACACAGAAAATTTCATTATTTATTAATGCAACTAAATGAAAGTATAATCATAACTAAATCCAGAACTCTGGAAATCAAGTATAGAGATAATTTTCTTATTTATAGATATTCACATGAAAGGAAATAGGAAGGTTTAGTGATGTTTCAATAAGCATGGTAAAAACTATGAAAGCAGTATAACCATAAATTTTCTGGGAATTACATAGCTTGAGATAGATCTTGAAAGGGTGATTAAACATGGAATCATAGATTTAGGGAGGAATGAAAAACGCTAAGAAGAGCAACACTTTAAATTGTGAATCTGAAGACCAGTGATTAGAAAGTCTAGCATGACTTTAGTATTAATGTAAATAATGGAGAGTGAAAATTAAATTTTAAAGCTATTTGGGCATTATGAAGTAAATGAATTTTATATAATGAATAAGAAAGAGGTTTTGGAATAGAGGAGGATATTAATGTCCTATCATGAAAATACAATTTTGAAAAACACTGTTTGACAGTGTCATACAAAAATAAGAAGCAAATAAAAGATGGAAAAATGATTGTAATTTTGTTAGGAAAATTGACAGATCTATTGTGATAAAGGGATATATAGTAAAGGTGTGATATAATGACTAAATACCATAATTGAAAACTATGTTAAGTACATTTATTTAAATCAATTAAACACTGTTTCAATCTCTTCTACATAGTAGTGATTAAACATTTATCAATACACTTCTTCATTTCATCAAATATTTGGTAGTTTTATCAATGCTTGAAAATCCCGAAGGACCACTCCTTTTATTTTTCTTCCAATAGTCCACTACTTCTTTGAATATTTCTTGTTCTTTATAATACAGGTTTCCTTATACTGTTCTAAATACTCATTTGGTCTCTTGAATTTTCTTTTCTAAACTGTATACCTACACTTCATCCAATTATAATAAAAGTATTGAGTCCTTATATAACTAATCCTCATTACTGTATTTTTGAAATATGAATGTTCATATCAAAACAAGAATTAGATGAAATATACAGTCTATTGTAGAAGGGAGTTCTCATCCTTATTATTTTAAATACTCAGTTTCCATTTGCATTATTTGTATATCTTTTATTGGATATAATATAATATTGTCCCACATTGAAAATACTATCAAACTGTAAAGTTAAATTCTTTTTTAAAATGATATTTTTAAAAGTTTTTAGAGGTTTTTGCCATAGGTTGCTTGCGTTCTCCGACAAGACAGAGATAGAAAGTGAGAAATCACCCTTCCGCCCCGGGGGATGGCCATGCTACAATCCCTTCTCCTCCATTCTCCCAGGACCTTGGGCATGCATGCACAGTGCCTGGTGTGATTTTCAAGCCACTGGGTCCAGGACTTGTACTGTGGCCAGCCATGTGGGAATCCAGCAAATGTAACCACTTTGCCATCGCTGGTTCCACAATGTTATTGTTTTTAATAATCTTTTATTTTTCTGTGAAGCTGGTATTTTGATTATATTTTTTTAATTGCCAGAATGCATGTTTACTCTCCAGAAAGAGAAAGAAAGCACTCCCAGTGGGGCCTCATCACACACAGTCTTTTTTCCTCTATTTCTCCATTCCAGGGGGTTTTGGGGCATGTACGCACACACATCTGACATGTGTTTTAAGACACCCAAGGCTTTCTGTGGACCACTGTGCAATGGGGCCACACTGTACACCTGGGTTTTGTAAACAAGTATGAAACTTAATTTTATCCCTGTTACCTATACATTATATTATTTATTTATTATTTAAATGATCTCTTCAAACTGCCTGTTCATTTTTACATTTGAATTTTGTTTTCCAATGGGAGAAAAATCACTGCTTTGTACCATTAACAGAGTTGGTAGGCATATGGTCTAAATTTTTGTCAAAATACTGAATAGCAAAAAGTGAAAAGCATCACTTCGAATTGAAAGTAATCCATGACCAATTGAATTACAGTCTTGATCTTGCTAAGAAACAAAGAATATAGGAATGCTACTTGAAAAATAAAAGTAAAAATATCAAAAGCTTCTCAGAAAATAGAGAGAAGCAAAATAAAGTAAAATAGAAAACCTCCATTTATTCATTGTACTTAAAATCAGTGCGATAGTCTCAGATATCTGCCACATACATTCACGCACACGTGTACTATGCATTTCTTTGTATTGCTACATAGTTTTTACCTCACTGATATTTTTTTATCCCCAATTAGAAAATTCTTTAAGGTAGAAGACATGAACAACATTGTTGATAATTCCACAGTTCCTAGAGTAAGACAAGGCATATAACAGCTACATCAACATGTTGTTAATTTCTAAAATTATCACAGTAAGTTTTGTGGTCAAAATTATGTTTATGTCAATCAATAGATAAGAACACTTTAAGTTTTGGAAAAGTATTTCTGCATTTATTTTAAGAGGTGGAAGCATAATATAAAGAATATAATAGCCCTAAATATTTTAGAATACTTAAGCTGGTTTGAAACACAGAATTTTATATAGAACATGAAATAAAATGAAGCTATTAAATGAGCCAGAATATCGTCACAGCTTCCTAAGCTATTAGAAGCTGTGTGGATCCTCACTCTGCTGGAAATGACTAACTCTAGGTGTTATAGCATCCTGCTGACAGCTTAGCGCTTATGTGACAGTAGTGATTAAACATTATCCATAAATTTTTTCATTTCATCAAATTGAATCATAATTTTCAAGGCAAATAAAAGATTCATTTGTCACAAATATTCATAGAGCTGTCCTCAAGTGATAGCATGAGATTAGACGCTTTCAAGCCCAATTTGTAGAGAATGGATTAAAAATCTCAATATAATGTGTCAAAAATGAAAATTAACTCCTTATTTATCTTCCAAGTAATGACAGGAATAAGTGTCTATGGCTACCCTCTTGTTTCTATTACAGATACTTACATAATAATGTATAACAGTAATTTTAAAAGTATTTTTTTTAAGAATTTAATTCTTTCCAACTGCAAGGTGAAGCAAAGGTAAGAAAGGAGTCATTTGCTTTCTCATATCCCTTTGTAAATTTTGGTTTTAGAATTTTTTCTCAAAGAAATAAGATATGAAAAACTCAAACCAAGAATTAACAGAATTAGGTATAAAAATTGTGTAAGGAGAGGGTTAGAACCCTTTCAGCTTTTCAGAGAGACAGATCATTTGAATTTTCTTCTGACATTGTGAGCAACAAGTTTAAGGAACCAAATTTATTATTTCAAGTTTAGCTTTACCTGATGAGAGAAAACAGTAGTCCTAAGACAGCCACTTCTGGGCCAGATGTTACTTGATACGTTATTTGCATCAGTACTTTATCACTGTGTATATATACTACATTTATCATTTGATTAATTTTAATTTTAGTCAACATAAAAATGTATAATTTTAAATAATGTATGCGTGCATATGTTTGAGTTTGTATGTGATATCATTTCAGTAAGTGGTAAAAGATGTCAAGATTGATATATAAAGAGGTAGCTTTACAATATCATAATTCAAAGAAACATATTGATATTTTATGTATTATAAATACAGTAACTGAAATTTTTAAAAGTTACAATGTTTAAATGAATGAGATCACACTCAAGAATCATTGCACATCAAACTTGTTTTCATGTGTTGCCGGGGTCCAGCCTCGGCGGGGGTGGGTTATCTTGATGGAGGCGGCGCAGGAAAAAAAGACTAAGGTCTCGGTGCCTTTTCATGCACGTCCTCAGCCGGACACCCCTCAGAGATCGCTCTCTGAAGAGTGACAACTGCTAGGAATCATCGTGCGTTTTTTATTGAAAATGTGATACATGCAAGTAAATGGAAGAGGGGCTATGTATTTCAATTATCAGCTCATAAAGTTTTAACAATAGAGAACATAGATTCTATTTAGGGTTGGATTAAGGGTGGGTCTAGTGCAGTTCCGCAATTGTTTGTTTGATGTAGGTGGGTCTTCATGAAATGCAGTTTCGGGAAAGTGGCTCCAGCAAGCAGAAATGATTATCAGCTGATGCGGCACAGCAGCCATCTTGTGATTACCGGGAATGGTGCTGAGAAAAGAAAATCTCAAGTATAGATATTAGTTCTTATGGATCTTAATAAAGAATGGAACTTATATAATTGTATAGGGATCTAAAACTTAAGGAATCCTAATATATTTATCTATTTCACTTGGTGAGGGTGGGGTTGTCCTGGGCCAGTTTTGGCCTAATCCTATTTTATGTAAAGAAAAGATTATCTTTAAGTTTATGTTAGGGCCTTTTAAAGGTCAAGATTATTTCTGCCTAGATAGAACTTCAGTCCATCCTCTATTGTGACCACAGAGATAAAGCATTGTAATTAACAGTAGGTGATCAGAGCAAAGGGGAGCAGTCAGGGGACTTCCTGGAAAACTTTATCAGATACTCAGGATATATAAGAGAGCTATGTAATTCTTTTATAGTAGTATATTGGGGAGTCAGAGGGGGGGGTCACTTCCCAGCAAGGCTACCCAGTTTTCTGGAGCAAATAGCAAGCAGCCTTGCTGACATGCTGATTCGACCTAAGTCTTATTTCTAGGTCGGGAGGACACACAGCAGTGGCCTTGCCTACGTGCTAACCCGACCTAAGTGATGCTTGAAGGTCAAAAGCTCAACACAGATCCTGGGGCCCTACCGGGTCGGACTCCTCCAATGTGTAGCATTTATTATGTAGCATGACTGTGCTAAATAATACTTGGTGACACAGTCATGGAATAAAAAAATATATGATCCATTTACTAATCAATTCAAGTGTTTATTAAACCAGGTTCTTTTATATATGTGAGGACAATGCTTTGAACAAAGTTAACAAATTCTTGTGTATTTTATCTTTTAGTAAAGAAGAGGAAGATAGGGAAAAATTCATTGTATTATATAATATTAACATGAAGAAAAATGAAGTAGGGAAGGGACACTGGGAGTTCATTTACTCCTTCATTATTATTTATTGATTTATTTATTATGTTTTAGAGATTTTTGCCATAGCGATTGTGTGCTTGCAGAGAGAGAGAGAGAGAGAGAGAGAGAGAGAGAGAGAGAGAGGGAGGAAGTCAGTGAGAGGGAGAGTGAGATATCACCCCTGCCCCCCAGAGGATGACCATGCCATAATCCCCTCTCCATTCTCCTCCTGGTATGATTTTTCACAACACCTGGTCTGAGACTGGTCTGCAGTCAGTCCTATGGGAATTCAACAGCATAACCACTACATAATCTGCTGGCCTCTGGCTCCTTCATTCTTTTAATAGGCACACACAATATGACAGGCCACTTTAGGCAAATGAAGCCTCTCAGTTAAAATTGAGTTGTTAGCTTTGCAATATAATAAAAGTATTATGAAGGTGCTAGATTAGATATATACCTATATATTTCAGATATAAATATAATATATAAAAAACATAATGCATAATTTTATACAATATATGTGTATAATAAAAAATTCATTATATTATAAATGTATAATTTTGTATTTATATTATAAATAAATAATATTATAAACTATATATTATATAATGTTTAATATAACATGCTCTATATTAAAAGATTAAAGTACATATTATATCTAATATATGGATATCTATATTAAATCTATATGTACAGATATCTATATTATATATTATGTATTTATATCCAAATTATGTATCACATATTATATTATATATATCAAATATCTAATATTATACATAGTCTATATTATATAACTATGTGTGATTTTATATGTTATAGGTATAGTTACGTTTTTAATATGTATATATATATAGTGTTTATAATAAATAGTATAAATAAGCAAATGTTATAAGATGATATAAGGTGAAAAGTACTTTGGGAGACCTTCATGTGCAACATCAAAAGAGGAAAGAAATTGACCTAGTTTATATTAATAGATGAGGAAGCCTAAAATGTTGGTGCAAGCTCGGTATGGACCTCTGCCACATTGTAGCCCACTCAGTTCTGACTCAGAAATGAGCCACAAAGCAAACTCCTCCCACTAAGTAGAGCTGTGAAAAGTATACTCAGTCATTTATTTGTGTGGAAAGAGAAGCTGTAAGAAGTAAAGATAATGTATTAATTACTGGGTTGCTCTATCAGTCAGGATTCTGAAATAAAAAAGACCAGTAGATTATGGTTAACAGGTCTGGAGAGGGGCCAGCAGGTGGCGTGGTGGTTAAAGGTGCTGGACTCCCACATGGCCAACCGTGGTTCAAGTCCTGAATCTGGTGGCTTGCTTTCTCACTTTCCCTCTCTCTCTCTGTCTGTCTGATCAAACTGGAAAGCAACAATAATAACAAATAAAGTTAAAATAAAATAATTCTTAAAAAAAGAGGTCTGGAGAAATAGTATGTGAATGATTCTATAAAGGAGGGCACAGGGAATGTAGGTATATGTTCTTAATGTTAATTTCCACAAAGGAGAATCCATTTCTACAACAAGGTAGACAAGAAGACATTTGCAATGCTTGTAGAGTGAAACCATGACTAAAACAGCCATAACAGAAATGATTAAAGTTATAGGTTTAATAAGATGGGTTTCTCCACACCAAGCTAGATCTAACTGCTGTATCTATCTGCTCATTGGACATCCTGAGAAATAGTCTTTCATGTGAAACCATTTTTTGGGAAGCCCAGACAGTCACTTAGAAAATGTTTGATGAAATAATACTCCTTTCACTATGGAGAGAATAGTGATGGTCTTATCCCAGAACAAATATAAACTCTGGGTATGTGTTTGCCTTCCTTTTGCACAGTGCTTCCATAACAATACCATCTGAGGATTCAAGAAGTGTCTGACATCATAATAATCTTTCATGTGACACTGCCATAAAACAAAGGACACACTTTTTCACAGAAATAATATGGTAATAATGATCATAGACTATACGGGGCTTATTACTTACATTCTGTTACATTGATAGAATGAAGGTTCAATTATGGATGCAGCCAACAGCATAAATTCCATGGTATTGTCCTCTAGTGTATGGTGTATGTAAACCAACAGCTGACACAAAAGTCTGGGAAGCTAAGAATAGAAATAGGATCTCCTGCTTGCTATAATTCCCAGATATACTCCTTTAAAATGTGTGCTTCTCATTTCACCTTAGACTTTGCTAACTGAGAGCTGCTATTTTCTAACTGTAGTTAAAAAAGTCATATGGCTACCATAAATTCTTAATTTTAATACAACTGGAATACACAAGGGGGAATTGCTTATCTTGACAACTGGGAGAAACTATAGTTGCTTTTACATAGTGAGAGCATAAAGAAATATGTTTGAGGGAACCAGCAGTTAGCGTAATGGCTATGTCGCTGGACTCCCACGTAGTCGACCGCGGTTCGTGTCTCGGACCCGGTGGCTTACAACTCACGCCGGGCGCGTGTGCGTGCGTGCCCATGATCCCGAGAGGAGAATGAAGGAGAAGGGATTGCGGCGTGACCATCCCCCCTGGGGGGTGATTTCTCGCTTTCTGTCTCTATGTCTCTCTCTGTCTGTCTGGCGAGCGCACGCGCCCTATAGCGAAAAACCTCTCCAAAAAAAAAAAAAAAAAAAAAAAGAAATATGTTTGAAACCCCACAGACTCCCTGCACTATCTCTTCCTGTTCTGTATCCAGTAATAATTAAAAATGCCAATTGCATGACACAGCTAGAAAAGCTTAATTTAAGAATCACAACCCTGAGCCACCCTATCTATCAAGAACCAAAATTACAGCTGAAAGTTTCTAGTTGTAGTTTCATTTGATAACACCACCTACAGTTTGATTGTGTGTTGTTTGTTTGTTTCAGGATCTAGCAACAAGCAATAAGGTATGGAGGTTGGGCTTTCATGCTTCTCTACAGGAAAGATTTCAAAGCAAATTCAGAATATCACATGGGTATGACCATATCTGATCCGCACAGGGATGGACTCTTCCAAGTTTAGTTTAAGTATTACTCATCTCTGCATACTAGGCTTGCTTTGTGAATGATATGGCATTCAATGGCTGATAATGTTCTCATGCTATGTTCACACTCATTTCAACAGAGCAAGGCACTCAGTGGGTATGGGTGCTTCACTTTCAGCCTTCCGCTGGCTTCCTCATTGCTGTTGAAGTTCAAAATGCTACAAGCCTCCTCAGTCCCATGGTAAGTTTAAAGGAGTTAATGTTCTCTGTGGTGAAATTGAAAATTAGAGACGTTATTCCAATCATCTTCTTTTCTCATTGCTTCTCCCAAGGTAAAGGGTCTAGAGAAGCAACCTGCTTAGCAATTAACTTTGTATATTTGCTGTCTTCTTGCCCAACTTACTCTCACTCTCTACCTGCCTTATGTGTTATAGTTTGAATATCTCATCCAAAAAATTAATGTATTGATATTTGATTAAGACAGTGAAAATTTAATCCAATGTGGTGTTGAAAGGTGTGGCGTATGGGTGGTCATTAGTATTAAGTAATGTCATCAGGGTGAGGCCCACCTGATTGAATAATGATGGGTTTTTTAAGGAGTGGAAATGACAGACACACACAGAGACATTTAAGCTCTTGCCATATATTGCTTTACTCTGTGCTGCCTCCTCATCAGAATACCCTCATCAGATACAGTTTCATGACTTTTGATCTCTAAAACTCTGAGATAAATTAATCTCTATTCTTTATAAATTACCCAGTGTGATATTCTGTTGTTAACAGGAGAAAAATGAACTATACCTTGTATGATTTGAATTGCATGACCAGTGAGATTGTTACTACATAAATTTTAGTGTCAGTTTTTTGAGGAAACACTAAGACAATATATCACAAAAAAAATTGTTAAAAGATACAAATCTACTGAAGAAAAATCTTTAACCTAGTTCAAAGATTTAAAGTATATTATGCCTGAAAGCAATCATCTAGTACATGCAACTTCAGAAAGTTGATTTACATGGGACCAGCAGTTAGCATAATGGCTATGTCGCTGAACTCCCATGTAGTCGACTGCTGTTCAAGTCCTGGACCCGGTGGCTTAAACTCACGCCAGGCACGTGTGTGTGCGTGCCCAAGATCCTGAGAGTAGAATGAAGGAGAAGGGATTGCGGCGTGGCCATCGCCCCTGGGGGGTGATTTCTCGCTCTCTCGCTTTCTACCTCTCTGTCTCTCTCTGTCTGTCTGGTGAGCGCACTCACCCTATAGCAAAAACCTCTCAAAAAAAAAAAAAAAGTTGATTTACATATCAGTCTATATCATATGACTTTTCATATAAAATTATTTTAAATTTACAGTTACTAATTTTTTTTCTAGATTTTCTTGTTCATGTATGATCATTGGAGTTTCTCTTTTTTTGAGAGAGAGAGTGAGAGAGATTTTGCTATTAGAATGCAGGCTCTTGATAGAGAGACAGAGAAATCACCCCCTTGGGTGGGCGCTTGCCACAGTCCATTCTCCTCCATTCTTGTCTTGGGATTTTGAACATACATGCATATGTACCTAGCATGAGTTTCAAGCTGCTGGGTCTGGGACTAGAACCATTGTTGGCCGCGTGGGAGTCCAATGATGTAACAATTATGCCATCTACCAGTCACAAGATATTGTTAATATATTGACTCTCTTAACAAAAATATATCTCAACAATTTAAGTAATTTAAGTTTATTATTTATATATAACATTAATTATGTGTGTCAATAAATGGTAATAAATGAAGTTCTTGGAAGTTTATTTTATAAATGGTAAAATGCAATATTATTGTGAATATTATTGAACACTCAATTTAAAAGGTGAACATAAAATTAATTCTTTTTGTGTTGACTTCAAATGCAAATTTTGGTACAGCACTCATTGAGGTAATAAAATTGTTCTTACTAAATTAAGAGATCTTAATTGGTTGTGATATACATATAACACCAAATTGCACCCCTAAAAAGACATAGTTATAGAAGTGTACAAATATTGTGTATTATTCTATTTGCTATACTTAGAGTTAGAAACAATAAAACTAAATAATTTTCATGCCAAAGCTAATATGACTTCTCTCAAAAAGTAGATCCGGAAGAAGGTAATATGTGTCTTCTCTCTTTGCTTTCGATGACCAATTTGATTTTTAAAATACATGAACATATTGGAACTGTAAAGTTTGTATACTTTAAAGAAAATGTAGTTGATATTATCATTTATTCAACAGAAGTTTCTGGAATCTTAAAAAGTGCATCATTCTCTATAGAGAAATTATTTTCTCATTTGAAAACTTTAGAATCTAGAGTAAGGTGAGGGTTTCACTTTTTTAAAATCTATTAAACAAAAATATTTATTGAAGATGATTTTAGGCAAATTACAAGTCAATAGACTACATTAAAATATGTTGAGCAAATGCCATTGAAATAATATTAGAGGTGGATATTATTATGGAATTGATTACATTATTAAAACTATTAATACATTAAATTAATCTTTTTATGCTTTTGATAGTTCTTTTATGTTTCCAATAATCTTTTGGTATTAACATTCATGTATATATGTTATTTTTATGTTTAGAAAGAATTGTATTTTAGAATATAACTTGAATTGAACTATTATAAGATATAACAAAACCAATTTTTTGTAATAGTATGTGAAAATTATATACTTGTAATTTTAATTCACCTTGTCGTTTTCAACTGTTTTTTGTTTGGGCATTGAACAGTATGGTCACCATAATTTTAGCGCAGAAAACAAATAAACAAAATGTAAAATATATAAATAAGGGGACCAACAGGTGGTGTGGTGGTTAAAGCTCTGAATTCTCATATAACTGACTGTTGTTCAAGTTCTAAATCCAGCAGCTTGAAAATCATCCTGGGTGTGTGTCTGTGCGTATGCCCCAAATCTGGAGAGGAGAATAGAGTAAAAGTTAATTGTGGTGCCATCATCCCCTCTGGGGAATCATTTTTCACTTTCCCTCTCTCTGTCTCA
Source organism: Tupaia tana (assembly GCA_026018925.1). Lineage (NCBI taxonomy): Eukaryota > Metazoa > Chordata > Mammalia > Scandentia > Tupaiidae > Tupaia > Tupaia tana. Next base: position 50,861,062 of record JAKSZU010000001.1, read on the forward strand.
CTATGGTGAATGCACACACTCCACAGCAAACAAATTAAAAAATTATATGCACACACACACACACACATACACATATACACACACACATATGTGTGTATACAGTGTGTGAGTGCGTGTGTGTTTATATGTATGTATGTGTAATATACACCTGTAGCCTGATGATTCAAGGAGACATATCCCATATTGCCAACCACAGTTGGAGCCTTGGTCCCAGTGGCTTGAAAAACATACTGGGTTATTATTTTTTTTTTTTCACGTGTGTGCCCCAAATCCCATTGGATTGGAGATGGAGGAGAGGTGATTACATGTGACCATGCTCCACTGAAAGTGCTTTCTCCCTTTTTTTCCTGGCTTCCTTTAGTGCTCTCAGGTTAATTTTCATGCCCTCCAGCAGTTAGGAAAAAAAAAAAGGAAAAGAAAAGTTAGGGCTTGCCTAACCTTTCTAGCATCTATTATAACACTATAATAAACTCTTGTGTAGTGCCTTTGTAGGGGGGTATTCTTGTTTTTGGTCTCACTGATTCTACACTCAGTCACTAAAGTTATCTTAGACTCATACTAACAGACATTTAGCAAATACACATTGAAGTGATGATGGAACCATGTGGATATCTATTGGAAGAGAAAAGTAGGCAGAGGCAAAATATGAAAAAAAGAACCTCAGAATGATGAAGTGAGGAGATTAATGTCTCTGTATTGACTGACATGCATGGCATTCCCTTTTGAAAAAGCAATGTAATACACTGTGAAGTTATATGCAATCCAATGTAATATAAACAAGATTATGATGACAATAAATTTTTTTTTTTTTTAAAAAGAACCTCAGTCAAAGCTGAGCCTGTCTTTTCTTTTTTTCTTTCTTTTTTTTTTTTTTTTTTTTTTTTGAGACATTTTTGCAATAGGGCATGCACTCTCACTGGAGACAAAAAGAGAGAAAGCGAGAAATGGGGTGGCCATGCCGCAATCCCTTCTCCTCCACACTCCTCCTGGGATTTGGGGCACACACGCACACATGCCAGGCATGTTTCAAGCCTCTGGGTCTGGGACACAAACGTGATGGACCATGTAGGAGTCCAGCGATGTAACAATTACGTCATTTGCTGGTCCCAAGCCTGTATTAAATTACAAAAGTCTAGTGAGTTTGGAGAGAACTATCAAGGAAACTATGTTTGGAAAGAACATGAATTTGCTGAGAAAACCTGGACCAGATCATAACAAGCCTTATGGTTTCTTGAATAATTTTTCACCTTTCTTTACCTGTGATAGAGAGTACTGGGAGATTTTGAGGGCTGGCGAGACATACTCTGGTTTGTGTCTACTAACTTTCTCCTAGTTGCTATAAGAAGATTAAATTTTAGGGATTTGGGGGAAAAGTGGAGGGAATGAGTACACAAAAAATTTTGAAACTAAAAATATTAAAAGAGAGAAAAGATATTTAGAAGATACAAATACCTTCTACATACTAAGAACTGATGGACATCAACATAAATGATCTAATATTGTTAGTGGGTATGTGTATGTATGAGTTAATTTGCTGTAGGAGCAAATTGTGTTTGGAAGTTGCAATTGTTTATGCATTGTTCAAGCATAAATGAAGATAACACACAAATATATACTTAAAATATGTGCAATCTAAAACTTTCAGAATTACTCTTAGGAGAATTAAGGTTTGGTACAAAAATTAATGAAATGATATTATCTCAATATGCATATGCAAATATGAATATGCGGTAAAGCTCAACAACAGCATAAGCGAAAGATTATGATAATAAGCTCTATTATCTGAATTAATGAATAGCTCACCTCACTAGATCAGGTCACATTGAGTCCCAGTGCACCTCTTAATACAATTTTATCATTCTGCTCTATGAATATGCTTAATTATTTCTGTATATTTTAACTAGAAATAAAAATCACAAAGAGATCAAGTAAGTTGCCTGTGGGAGCCAGAAAAAAATTCAAGAAGAAGCCAAACTCTTCCTGGATAAGTATATTCCCAAAGTTTATGTTTGTTATATTTCCCAATGATTCACCATGTAGATATTTAATGATGAATACAAAATATAAATATTTCTTTGATAAAGCCATCCCTATGTTGACTCATTCTTAAGGTTCTTCAAATTTTTTGTCTCATAGGCATAGTGATTAACAAAATTATACATGAAATGACCATACATAGAAAATCTATGAGGACTTCAGTTACTGAATATCTACATATGATTATTGTATTACTCTACCTCTGTGGGATGAATAGATAGTTCTATAAAAGGGAAAATAAATTTCTGTGTGATTTTATCAAATCATCCTTGGAGATAGAATTTGGAAGCAAAACATATTGCAATGCCAAATGTGTTCCTCAAGAGTCCAGATAAATTAAATCTTCAGTAGGGAAGTTAGATTTGTGACAGCCATGTTCTTCAGCCAGATTGAAAGCAGTGCTTACAGTAACACAAACTGAGTGGTCCTATCATATCAATTTATCATTCTCTGACAATTACATTAAAACTCCTATCCTTTCCAAGACATTAAAAAAATTCTTTCTAAACATCAGCAGTTAAAAAAAATCAGCATTATTTAAGTCATTATTACTATATTCTTTTTTTTTTTTTTTTTTTTTTTTTTTTTTGAGAGGTTTTTGCTATAGGGCAAGTGCGCTCACCAGACAGAAAGAGACAGAGAGATAGAGAGATACAAAGTGAGAAGTCACCCCACTCCAGGGGGCATGGCCACAGCGTGATCCCTTCTCCTCCATTCTCCTCTCAGGATCTTGGGCACGCATGCACACGCGCCAAGAGTGAGTTTTAAGCCACTAGGTCCAGGACGCAAACCGCGGTCAACTACATGGGAGTCCAGTGACATAGCCATTACGCTAACTGCTGGTCCCAGTCATTATTACTATATTCTTAGCTATTATGTACATTAATAAATCTCTTATCCCGATTAGAGAGAATTATATACAAAGATTATGGCATAGAGCAAAGAGGTTGCTGATAAACGGTGAAAAGAATGCTTACTGGGAACTAAAATGAGTTTACAAAAACTCCTGTTCTTGCTATCACTCCCATTCCAAGTATGACTTTTTAAAATGCAGTTCCAGGGCCAGTCAATGGTGTTGGGTTATTGTGGCTGGATACCACACTGCAATTGAATGGTTGCAGTTTCAGGGACTTGAAAAACACGCTTGGAACACGTGTGTGCACTCAAAATCGCAAAAGGAGAATTGAAGGAGAAATAATTGTGGAGTAGCCATTCCCCATGAGGGGTAATTTCTTGTTTTCCTTTTCCCATGCTCACTCTTTCTTTCTTTGTCCCTCTCCAGAGATTGCATATGCCCTCTAACAAATAAAAATAGTAAATAAATATGGGACCAGCAGATGGCATAGTAGTTATGTTGCTGGACTCCCACATTTCCAAATGGTTCAAATCCCAGACCCAGTAGCTTGAAACATGCTGGGCACTTGTGTGTGCACATGCCTGCCCAAGATTCCAGGAGGAGAGGGATTATAGCATGGCCATCCCCTCTCGGGAGTGATTTCTTACTTTCCTTCTCACTGTGCCTGTTGCTTTTTCTCAGACAAGCATATGCGCCCTAAGGCTTACCTCTTAAAATGAAAAAAGTAGGGACCAGCAAATGACATAATGCATAACCCACAAAGACAACTATCATTTGAGTCCCAGACCCAGAGCCATAAAACTCACACTAGGTCTAAGTCTATCCATGCCCAAGATCCTAAGAGGATAATTGAGAAGTGATTGTGATGTGACCACCCCCCCCCCCCAGGACGGTGATTTCTTGCTTCCTGTTTCTCTGTCTGGGCAAGTACATACACCCTATAGCAAAAAAAGAAAAAAAAAAAAACTCTCTCTCTCAAAAAAAAAAAGGTAAATAAATAAATAATAACTTTAAAAAAATAAAAACACAGTTCCCAAACTGTTTGCCAAAGTGCTTTTATGTACTACAGTGAATTGATGGAGCCACTAAACCATTTTTAAATGCTGAAGAAAACAGACATCTTGAACATCTTGCAAATTGTTGTTATTAACTTTTGAGAACATACTAGTTAGTAAAATAAATAAATTGTTGGCTTTGTATTTTGTTTTTTTGGATTTAGGTGTTTTGTTAAAAACATACTAAAACACTACAGGGATCATAAACTGAAAGATTCTGAGAGCCATCATTTTATTCAAAATTTCAGTGCATTGTTCAGAGAAGTCTCAATCTGGACCAGAGTATGCCAAGGACCAATTTATAAAGAAAAAGTGTAATTGTTTTTTTAAGAAATCTACTATTGAAGATACTCTAAATCTATTACTAACAACATATTCATAAAATGAATTAACATATGTTGCAACAAATTAAAAAAGAATTTATTGGAAGCTATCCATTTATGTAAAGACCTCATTAGGTGGTAACAAAAGATCCAGACTATAAAATAAAAGAATAATACGTTTAACACAGTAAAATTAAAAATTTCCATTTACTGTAAAATATAAAGTTGAAAGATAAGCAACAAACTGGAGAATATATTTTTAATAATATAATCATTTGCATCTATAAAAATTTCTTATAAAATAAAATTTCTTATAAAAATTTAAAAATTTCTAATAAGATAATAAAAGGAAAACCACCCAAAAGGATAAAAAAGTAGACAAAAGAATAGGCAGGCATGTCAACAAATGTAGAAATGCAAATAATTAGAAATGTAAAAAAAGATGTTCAGAGTAAGATTGGTGTAACAAAAAAAGGACATTGTGAGACAGAACCACATGGAAAGGTGCACACCCAGAGACCTCTCTAAATATTCTGGGCACGTGTGTGCTTGTGATTGGGCTCGCTAAAGCCAGGGGTGTATCACAGCATTGGGATAATTTTAGAGGTATATCTCTACCTACACCTCTCCAGTTTCCTCACTCATGAAATAAATAAACAATTTTCAAATATAAGAAACACAAATTGAAAACACAATATGATTTCACTTTACGCCATCGTATAGACAAAAATTATTTTCCGATAATACCACATGTTGGCAGTATGAGGAGCCATGTTAGCACCATACATTATAGTCATAACTTAAATAGGTACAATTGTTGTGCAAAATGATTTGGCATTATGACCTAGCAATTTTTTTCTTAGTTTACACGTTAGGAAAAAATCACTCATATTCTTAAAACAATATACAAAATAAAATGTACAGCAGTTTTATTTATGCAATAGCAAAACAAGAAACAGTAAAATGTCTATCAGCAGGGCAATCAATAAATATAATGAAAAGTTATATAGGGAAATGTTGCACAGAATAAAAATAAACAAATTAAAGACACTCAAATACATAAGTGGACTTTTTTTTTTCTTTTTTAAAAGGTTTTTGCCTTAGATCATATGTGTTCACTATAGAGAGAGACAGAAACAGTGAGAGGGAAAGTGAGAAATCATTCACCCTCTCCCCAGGTAGGATAGTCACACTGCAATCCCCTCTCCATTCTCCTCTGGGAATCTTAGGCATGCACGCATATGTGCCTGGTGTGATTTCCAAGCCACCGGTCTGGGACTCCAACTATAGTCAGTCATGTGGGAGTCCAGTAACATAACTGCTATGCTATCTGCTGGCACCATAAATAGACCTTTTTAAATTTATTTTACTTTTACTCATGAGAAAGAGTAAAATAGTAAAAGGAATAGGTATATAGAGAAACAGGTATCCTTAACAGGGTCTCATCCTGCAACCCCCCCTCACCCGTCAGACAGCCAAAATCAGGGGAACACACGTGCTCAGGGAGATCTGAATCTGGGCTTCCCTTTGACTTCAGTGTGGCATAGCAGTGCCCTACCACCTACACCTCCAGGGCTGGGCTATGACTAGATCTTAGGACCACAACGTTAAGTGAAAAAAGTAGGGTAAGCTGGCGGCGTGATGGTTAAGGTTGGTGGATCTTACATGGTACACCGCATGGGCTTAAGTGCCCAGAGCACGTGCGTGGGTGTCTCAAATTCTAATAGGTAGATGGAGGAAGAGAAACTGTAGTGTGACCATGCCACATGGAGGAAGGTGATTTCTTGTTATCTTTCTCTCTTTCTGTCTCTTTCCAATGAGACAAAAAAAATCAAAAGAAAAAAGAAAAGGACAGGATATAAAATTGCATTGTATTATTTTAAATTCTTAAGAGAAGCTATAAGTTTGTAATAAAAACAAAATTTTTTACTTTTTTGGAGGTGTATATTAAATTGGCTAAACATTTTTACTCGGTTTTAGTACATTATCCCATATCCTATTCTCCTTGTTTGAGTGCACATTGGGGTCAATTTTCCCTGAAACCCTCTCTCTCATGCAGTCTTTGTTATCAACCATTACTCTATTTCTATGCCACCAAATAAATAAATAAATAAATAAATAAATAAATAAATAAAAAAACTAGCACATTATGCTGGGTACACAATCTTCATTGATGATGAGGATGAATGTATTCACATTCTTCACTTGATTAGCACACACTACATGCATGGTATGAGAAACCATGCTGTACTCCACAAAGATGTTCAGCAGTTATAATATAAAACTCAAAAATTATTAGAAATAAAATAAATTGGGGACCAGCAGTTGGCGTAATAGCTATGTCACTGGACTCCCATGTAGTTGACCGTAGTTCAAGTCCTTGACCTGGTGGCTTAAACTCACACCAGGCGTGTGTGCGTGCATGCCCAAGATCCCAAGAAGAGAATGGAGGAAAAGGGATTGCGGAGTGACCATCCCTCCTGGGGGGTGATTTCTCACTTTCTGTCTCTCTTTCTCTCTCTGTCTCTCTGGAGAGCACACGTGCCCTATAGCAAAAACCCCTCAAAAAATAAAAAAATAAAAAAGAAGAGAAACAAAACAAATTGTTTAAAGAATGAAAAAAAATACAAAATTTAAGAGAGATGTTTCAATAGGTATTTCCAAATGTTAATATCTTTTTAAACTACATGATGAGTTCATGAGAGCAGCATTATTATTGTTATAATTTACATTTTTCATATGCATAAAATAATTATTTTGTATTTTTATTTTATTAAGACAATGCATACATGTGAGTGAATGAGAGAGAAAAAAAGAGAAAGAGGTAAGGGATTACCCCTCACAGGATCTAATCATGCTACAATCCCCTTCCTCCAGTCCTCCAGCCCTCTAGCCCACTGGATCTTTGGCACTTCTGTGTGTTTTGTAACAGTGTTTAGGCTGACCAGGCTAGGGATTTGATCTATAGTCTCTATGTGAGATCCAGTTCTCTTGAGCAGTGTATTACTACTGCACCACAGAACCAGTCCCTTTGTTTTTGTTTACACAGGAAAAAGCAGGAATTTTTCTCATTAACCTTTCTTCATTAACCTAGTAAGTGACTAATTTACATATTTCTGAAAAAGAAATGTTTAAGAATCACTTAACCGTGCCATGTATCCAATTAGAATCAATTTGATTCTAGTACCTTTTCCAATGCTCATATCACTTAGCAGAGAGTCTCTTTTGAGAAATGGTAGGGCATAAGGGAAATCTGGTAACATGGAAATGTCCCTAGACTACTTTGTGCAATTGGTTTAATGCCATAGTAAACTCATAAAAGCATCATTTTAATTAATTTTGAACATGAGTCTGAAATGGAAGTCTTTTATTATCATCCTGGTGTTATGTGTAGACAGGTGCGTGAGCCATTCCTTTTTTTGCCACCACCCCTGGACTGAGCATATAGTTCCACTGTTTGTGTTAGATATTTGACAATATCCTGAAACTTTAAAAATGTCAGTGTTGTTTTGGCAGAAATGAAGATAGTCCACATGGAGTAATGTGAATTTGCATACAGCAAAATTTCAAGATGCACATGAGTATCATTTATAGTGAATAGTCAATGGATAATGAGTTCTAGTCTTATAAAACAATAGATGCTGAAAGAAAATCAAAAGACTTAGGAAACACTTTGCAAAAGCATGGTATGATGCTCATCAGAAAGAGATTAGATAGCTGTGTTCATTGACTTGACCCCCAAACAATTCAAAGACTGAGAGAAGAGTACTGTTTGCTAAAACAGTGGTTGGGCTATTTCTGTAGATACTCACCCAGTCACGTAGGGTAGGGTATCAGTGGGGTTGGTTGCTTCTTTTTACATCCAACCCGTCTCTCTCTATTTGTTCTCTTCTTTTTCATTCTTCTTCCAAATCTTGGAACTTGTTTTTGAATATCATGAATGGAGCCTTATTCTCATTCATAACATAATTTCCCTTTACATTTAAATTTCTTTTGTGTCATTATTTTTCCTGGGCAATAATCACAGAATGTTCTTAGTTGAGTCATTGCAGGAAAGTCAACTAAACAAGAAAATACTAAACAGAATTGCTTAGCATTATCTCTACACATTCTGATCTAGCATTTTCTTAAATATTGTATTTATAGTTACAGTTCACTAGTGGCTTTTAGTAGAACAACTGGAAAAATGCTTTTGTTGAATAAAGCGGAGCTTTACTGATATTTTTTCTGATTTTAAATATATATATAAATTTTTATATATTAAAAATTATTAAATATTATATTTTGTATATTAAACTAAATATATATATATATATATATATATATATATATATATATATATATATATTTACTTATTGAATGGAAAAGGTAGTTTATTAAGTAGAAGCAGAAGTACACTCCTGAGAGGTAAGAGCAGGCCTTAGAAGACAGAGGAAGAGTGGGTCAAAAGGCTCTGGCAGTTACATTCTATATGGTTTAGAATTTCAAAACTTTAGGTTGTGTTCGTTGATAATTGGCTGCGCCCACTGATTGTTCTCATCTCATTGCTCTATAAAATGTGGCCAGGGTCATTGATCCATCTCATTGGCTCTATCAAATGTGGCTTAATCAGCTAGACATTCCCCACTGGAAATCTCTTGCCTACACTACCTTATGAGAATATTCTGCTCTGACCAGTTTTTCTATCTAGCCATGTGGGCAAACGCTCCAGCCTCCTTTCCCACTTCCATTTCTAAGATTTCTCTTGCCCCATTTCCCCTGAGAGGCATGATCCTCATAAACCTTTTTTGGGGAGTTGAAGGTGGGTGGTTTGTCTTCTGTAATTGTTTCATGCTAAAAGGGGCATTGACCTTACCTGTTGAGGATCATAAAATTTTCTCCCTCTCTGGGATGAAAGAGCAGTGCAAAGGGTAGGTGGTCAAGATATTCCTGAGGTGTGTCATGGAGAGAATTGTTGTTGGTGTTAGATGACTCACAGTATGATTCAGAGGTCTCAAGGAGTTGATATCCCTGTTGTACTGTTATTTGCAATTTTAGAGTCTCTTTTAAGTTGGTTAGGAGATTTAAGAGACAGATATGAGGGTATGAATTAGCATTAATAGGAGTCACAAGAGGAGCAATAGCTAAGGGAACCATTTCTAGATTTTTGACCAGTTTTCCCATGAATCTGACAATTGTTGGTTCAGGAAGCCCGATACAACTGGCCAGTTTCCTTGCAGTATCTCTTACTGGGCCAGATTGATTTACATAGAAACAGAACTCTTCTTTAAGAAACAGACAGAATGCACCCTTTTCTGTGGTCAGATCTAGTGCCCTTCTGTTTTGCATTACCTCTCCTGCCAGTGAATCTATTTGATCTTGGAGAGTTAGGATATTTTGAGCTATTTCATAAATTGGATTTTCATCTCTGTTTTAATTGTACCTTGGTCTCCTGGTTTTATTTGAGTGTCTTGAGCATTACTACCAGGAGAAGATAAGACATGGGTGCCATATTCCCTTAGGGCTGTCTGAAATTGGCTCTGATTGGTGGTGTGTTGGGTTGTCTGAAAAGTCACAATGTACTTTTCTGTTTTTCTATGAAAAAAAAAATGCATTATGACTTTTCCAATGATTCCAATATTTTATAAGACCTGCCATTTTGGGGTTTGTAAGAAAATAAGTCAGGAGAAAGGGTCTACCATCTCATATGGGCTAAAATTCAGCTGGACCTTAGGGGCATTATGTACTCTCACAAGAGTGATTAGGAGCACAGAAATCCGGAGTTCAAATATTTTTTGACAAAGTTTGGCAAGAGTATGATTTAAGGTCTGATTGGCTCTTTTCACTTTTCCTGAAGATTGTGGTCTCCAAGCAGAATGTAGAAAATATTTATCCCTGAAACCTTCTCCACTCCTTGTGTTATCTGAGAAACAGAGGAGGAGCTATCATCACTTTACAGACTGCGAGGTAGTCCAAATCTTGAGATGATTTATTTTAAAAGGTGCTTCTCCACTTTTGTTGCTTTTTAAGTATGGATTGGGAAAGTTTTCACACAATTTATGAAGGTTTCTATGAAAATTAAGAGTCACTTACATCCTTGGCAAGGTGGCATATAGGTAAAATCTATCTGCCAGTTTCCCCCTGGGTAAGAGCCCCGCCGTTGCTCGGCCAAGGGTAGCATCTTAGGCATATAGAGGAAGCCCTGTAAAAATACTTTAATGTCTGGCTAAATTCTTGTCTCTGAAACAATTGGTTTGTCAAAGCCAGAGTAGCTTCCCTCTCCAGGTTAAAAACGTCATGTAAGGCCTTAATGTCCTTCCATCGTGTGGCCTTAGGAAGTAGGATTTTATATTCTACAATATACCCATCTTGATCCCTTTTTGATTCCTCCCTTCTGTTTTGGCCTTCGGGTTTTCTTCCTGAGAATATTTGTGTTCTATTGGTTCTTTGAAAAAGAAAAAAGAGCCAGGACTGAGTGGGCCAAGGGTCATGCGGCAGCTAGCTTGGCTTCCTTGTCCACTTTGCTATTCCCCTCAGCCACAAGGGAATTGTCCTTTTGGTGCCCTTTGCAATGCAGAACAGCTATTTACTTTGGCATCTGAATAACATCTAAGAGTTGCAGAATTTTGGGCCCATGTTTTATAAGGCATTATTTATTGTCCAATAGTCCTTTTTCTTTCCAAATAGCTGCATGGGTGTGTGGGACTAGGAAAGTGTATTTAGAGCCAGTATAGATGTTTACTCTCTCTTTTCCATAGAGTTAGGACTTGAGTGATGGCTATGATCTCTACTTTTTGAATGGAGGTACCTCAGTTCAGAGGTCAGGACTCAACAACAGAGTCTCGACTGATCACAACATACTCAGCCACTCTTTTTCCATTTTACATATAGCTGCCGCCATCAGTAAACCAAGTTTCCTTCATACTTGACAAAGGAAGATCTCTTAAGTCTGGTCTACTGGTGTAGGTATTAGATATGATCTGAACACAAGAATGAATAGGGGATCTCTTGGTAGGTGCTAGAGAGGCTGGGTTTAAAAGGTTATATGTTTTTAGGGTAACCTCAGAATTTCCTATAAGAATGGCCTGGTACATAGTCAAGCACTCCCCAGTCATCTAGCAATGACCTTTCATTTGAAGGACCGATTTGACTTGATGAGGAGTTAGTACTTCTATAGGCTGAACTGTAGTGATTTTGTTAGCTCCCTCTATCAAGAATGCAGTGGCAATGATGGCTCTTAAGTATATTATTGTCAATATAAATTTGAGAGTTTTAGAAAGTGTAATGTTATTTTTGGAACAATAATAAATGACTTTCAGTTTATTTTACTTGATGCTGACATACTACTTAAATCTAAGGCTAAATAAATATATTTTGTAAATACATAACACCTTATTAATCTATAATATCATCATCCTACATGATGATTAAGGAAATAAAAAGAAGCTAATGTTCATTGAGTACATACCATATGCCACAAGTGGTAGATGTTTTCACAAATGATATTGCATGTATTTTATCCTTGAAACAAAGTAAAGTGAGCCTCATTTTCTATATAAAGGACCCCAAATCCAGAGAGGATAAACATAACATTCAAGAGAGTAGAGCTAATAAGTGCAAACATAAATGTTTGAATGTTTCTGAAGACCATGTTATTGTCATTCCACGATAAAACTTATAGAGCTAGGCATAGAAGAAAAGTTAAATAAATGTCTATTTATTTTTGGTTATTGTCTTATATGACACAATCTGCTTGAAACACGATTTCATCCCTTATTTACAAAGCAGAACTAATTCCTACAACTAGCTCTAAATCTCTTTAAAGCAGAATAGTAATAAAAAGTTCAATGAACAATGCAGATCCATAAATAAATAAATAACAGCCTTTTTATTGGTTTTTGTATTTGCAGTCATGTTTAAGTACTATAGTAGTTATGTTCTAGTTCACAGTAATTACATTGTTTTATTATGCCATTTTTTGAAGTACTTCACATAGGTGATTGTTTTTGCAATTTTATTTTGTACAAATTACATTACCACTCATTTAAAAATGTAAATTAGTACTATTAATTACCATAGACTTACAAAATCTGGTGACTTTTTGTGGTTTGAGCAAAAATTGTCTATATATGCCCTAATCTATTAAAAGAATCACAGGTTGTCAGTTCTCTTCATGCCTGTCATTGAAACATTCCTCTTGCTGACTTACAGACCCTGAATATAAGATGCATAGAAGGAGGAGTTCTATTTGCTTTACTTACTTTGTTTCTCCAATTTTAGAGAGTGCCTATCCTGTAGAGGTACTTCCTCAATATTTGTTTAGTAAATGTTTTTATGATTTACTTTTAAGCTACTGACTATGTAAACTTTATTAAATATTAGATTAAAAATATCAGTCTAATTTTATTTACATGTATACAATGATTGAAAGTATGGATTAAATCATATTTCATAATTACTTCAATTATATTTTCAGGACCATGTTTAGGTGGATTTTTATTTATTAGTTCATAAATAAATCAGCACAGATGTTTCAACATATTTTTTTCCTGTAATTTCTGGTTTACACGTAATCGTATATCTTAGTACAGTACAGTATGATTTTTTTTTTTTTTTTTTTTTGTTATAGGGCGAGTGTGCTTGCCAGAAAGCCAGAGAGACAGAAAGCGAGAAATCACACCCTAGGGGTATGGCCATGCTGCAATCTGTTCTTCATTTTCCTCTCGGGATCTTGGGCACACACGCACACTCGCCCGGCATGAGTTTAAGCCACTGGGTCCAGGACGCGAACCGCGGTCGACTACGTGGGAGTCCAGCGACATAGCCATTACGCTAACTGCTGGTTCCCACGCTTTGTTTTCTTGATCATAACCATTCTGACTAGGGTTCGGTGACCACACCTCATTGTGTTTCTTTACTAGCATTTCCCATATAAGAGATGTCAAACAATTTTTATATACTCTTTAGCCATTTGTATGTCTTCCTTTGAAAATTTTTGTTCAGATTGATTGCCTACTTTTAAAATTGGATTATTAGCTTTGTTTTTAATGTGAGCTATTTGAACCTTTTATATATTCTGGTTATCAGTCTCTTATCTGAAATATAGTTTGCAAGTATTTTCTTCCAATCTGTGGATTGTCTTTTTGCTCTGCTTATTATTTCCTTTGCTGTGTACAAACATTTTTAGCTTGATGTAATCCCGCCTGTCTATTTTTGGTGTGTTTCCATGACTAAGGGGTCTTATTTAAGAAGTTTTTTTCCTACTTCAATATCTTCAAGCATTTTTGCTTTTGTTTTCCGCAAAGTTTTATCCTTCTGTGTTTAATTTTGTCAATGGTGAGAGAATAATCTTGTGCTTTCCTCTGCCAATGGATACCTAGTTTTCCCATCACTCATTTATCGAAAAGAGGTCTTTTTTTCACTAAATTGTCGAAAGTAAATGGGCTGTATGTTGTATTTATTTCCGGATTTTCTATTCTTTCTTTTTTTATGTGTCTGTTTTTGAGACAGTACTATGCTGTTTTGATTATTATGGTTTTACAATGTATTTTGAAGTCAGTTAGTGAGATGCCTTTAACTTTAAATTTTTTTCCCCACACTATTGCATTAGTGATTTAGGTATTTTATGATACCAGACAAAATTTTATTTTGATTTTTCTATTTCTGTAAAGACTGTCACCTTTATTTTGCTAAGGATTTCATTAAATTTGTAGATTAAATTGGGTAGTATCAATATATTTGATAAAATCATTTATTTAATTTCATTTATTATTATCATTATTTTAAAAGTTGAACAAGGAGAGAGGGAGAGAAAAGGAAAGAGAGAAAGCAGATTGCCAGGTTTGGAACTCAAACTGCAGTCTGCTATGTGGAGTCAACCATAACCACCATGCTACCGGCCAGCCCCTAGTATCAACATTTTATTTATATTGATACTTTCAATCCCAAAATGAGGAATGTCTTTGTTTCTTCTTTTTGTGTACCTTTTTCAATTTCTTTCTTCAGTTTTTTATAGTTTTGATTGTAAAGATCTTCGGTTAGATTTATTCTAGGGATTTGTGTGTATGTGTACGTGTGTGTGTTTAATTATTACAAATAGAATTTCTGTCTTCATTTCTGTCTCAGTGTTTTCCTTACCAATGCATAAAAATGTCATATGTATACTAATTTTGTATCCCTCATCTTTGCTGAATTAATTTATCAATTTTAAAAGACTATTCGTGGATTCTTTAGGGCCCTGGCAGGGCCCTCTGTAAGGCTATATGTGAGCAGGGCCATGTGGGTCCAGGCAGTAACTATGGTCCCTTTCCGTTCTAGGCAGGGCCTTTCTTAGAGTTAGGAAGGAGTAGAGTCTAGGCAGAGAAGTACCAGAGTTCATAGATAGGAGGTGGAAGGTGAGTAGGACCCAAGCAGAGGTTTGTGTGGTGGTTCCTGAGGTTCAGGAATGGAGAGGGGCTGAGTGGGGCCTGAGCATGCCTGGCTGGAGAATTTCATAAAGTACTGAGGTGAATGGGCCCAAGAACACACAACAGGGCCAAGGTGTGATACCTCACATGGCCTGGAGGTCATCAGGATTAAATAGGGCCTAGGATGGGCCGTCACAAAGCCTTGAAACAAGCAGAACTGAACAGTCTTGAGCAGGTCCTGGCAGAGAAGTTTGTTAGACTCTAAAAGGAGTGGGGCCATGTGGGAGCAAGCATGTTCAGTCAGGGTCCAGAGACCAGTGGGGCTACGTCAGCCTTGCTAGGCTCAAGAAGGTTGTGCTCAAGGTGAGCTTTGTCTTCTAGGTCAAAGAAGAACCTTGGTGGTAGAAAGTAAAAAGCCTTTGGAAAGGGGTGACTCACAAAACCTGGAACTAGCCTGGTGAGGGGGCTGAAGTGGTGCCAGAGGCTGGTGTAGTCTGGCAGGGCTGGGCTGAGCCTGAGTTGCAGGTCCATCAAGAATGGTTACTGCTTGAAAGATAGGAATACAGTCAGTCAGAAAAAGACTTGCACATACATGTTTATTGCATCATTATGAACAATTGCTAAGACATGGAGCAACCCCAAATGTACACAAACAGATGAATGAATTTAAAAAGTTTGTCATGTATATGCTATGGGATATTACTCTGCCATAAAAAAAAAAAAAAAAAAAAAAGAAAGAAAAATAACAAGACCCTGACATTTGATAGAAAGTGGATGAACATGAAAAATTTAATGTTAAGCGGGGCAAGCCAGACTATAAAAGAGAGACATTGTATGTCCCCACTTAATATGTATATCAAATATTTGCACTCTATAGCATAAACTGAAATGTTGGAAGGCATTACAATCATGGAGAGCAACTGTGGATGCTGGAGACAATGTGGGAGGAGAATGTAAAATGGGGGAGTATGAGTGGGAGAGAATCAATAAGAAAAGAAAGAAGTTAAACATTTAAGGGACCTAAAATGGAAAATCATCCACTGAGGGTAATGTATCATTTTTGTTTTTTTTTGAAGAGGTTTTTGCCATAGAGCGCATGCGCTCACCAGACAGACAGAGAGACAGAAAGTGAGAAATCACCCCCGGGGGGATGGCCACGTCGCAATCCCTTCTCCTCCATTCTCCTCTTGGGATCTTGGGCACTCACGCACACGCGCAAGCGTGAGTTTTAAGCCACCAGGTCCGGAACGTGAACTGTGGTCCACTACGTGGGAGTCCAGCGACATAGCCATTACGCTAACTGCTGGTCCCCACTGATGGTAATGTATATGGTAATAACTTTGACTGGACTAATATGCAGTGTATTCATACTATGAAAACTCATTTTATATGTTGTAATAATATACAGTGATTAAATGTAAAAAAGAAAAGGATAAATTTAAGACAATATTTTTTAATAAAAAAATATTGTGTACTGATGAGGATGATCTGACTTGAGCAGACCTGTGCCACAACTGGGGCCTACAGGATGGTGCCATCCACCACTAGGAGGTGGTCTGCAACTGTGCCCTAACTTCTTCAGTATGACCTAGAGGCAGGATCCTTTGTGCACTCCTCTCTGTTAGGTACTCCCTTTCTTTTCTCTGCCTGCACTTATAAAGAAGACCCCCCCAGAAAACTGCTGCAGAGTCTAGAAGCATCTCACAGTCTTTTAATTGCACTTTGTCAGTCTCACCTCATTCTTCTGCTTTATGGAATGCATTTAGTTAACATTTTTGGCCTTCATGCCAGAGATGCCATGATGGGTGTATCTAGTTGGCTATCTTGTCTCCCTCCTAACATATATTTTATTTATTTAGTTAGTTAGTTAGTTAGTTAGTGAGTGAGAGAAAAGGAAAGAGAGAGACATACACCCCAAACAGAGTCTTTGCATGCTATAATCTTCCTGCCAGTCTTCCAGCCTTCCAGGATCATGAACATGCATTTAATGAGCCCTGCATGTTTAGGTTGATCCAGGATCTAAACGTGGGCCTCCCATATGGCTCTAGTATGGCACAGCAGGACCCTAATACCTCAATTACTCATATAGCTGGGAATCAACATGTATTTTAAGACAATTAAGTGGTTTCTTTTTGATGAAATATAACCTTATTTTGAATATTTCCCTACAGTATTTATGAAAGTAAATTAACAAATGTCACTGCTATATTCTGTTACATTCTTAAAAAATAATTAAAAGTAACTTTAACTTTCAATTTTAAAATGACTCCAGAGAAAATAGATATCAGTGTAGACACAATAGCTGTAGCAGGTAGTGAAACTTCACCTTATGAACTGTATTTCACTTCTTCAGTCATACCTTCAGTAGTATTAAATTATGTACATCCAACAAGTGACTATTTAAAATATTGAAGTTGTACCATAGATTCAAAAAACTTTTTGAATTAGGAGTTAAATTCACATTAGTCAGCTGTCCCCAGTGATTAATTAGAAGATGATGTGGAAGTGCTAATTGTGTCACTAGGGAATCTTTAAAGTTGGTTGGTTCTGTACTAGCTTTGAAGTTTTCTCAGAAGAAAGGACATGGAAATGTTTGTATGTGATACCTAGATATATAAGTGCTATCACCGTTTTAAATAATGTCATGATAAAAGTAGCACACCTATGATTTTATCCAATCTTAATCACAATTTCCTGGAACTCTAGTTTATTTTTCTTTTTCTTTTTTTTTTTTTTTCATTCTTTTTTTTTTTTTTTTGGAGAGGTTTTTGCCATAGGGCACGTGCGCTCGCCAGACAGACAGAGAGAGACAGAAAGTGAGAAATCACCCCCCAGGGGGAATGGTCACGCCACAATCCCTTCTCCTCCATTCTCTTGGGATCCTGGGCACGCACACACACGTGCCCGACATGAGTTTTAAGCCACTGGGTCTGGGACGCGAACCGTGGTCAACTACATGGGAGTCCAGCGACATAGCAATTACATTGACTGCTGGTCCCCTGGAACTCTAATTTTTTAAAAGTTTAATTTTATTATTTTATTGCCATTAGTGCATGTCAGACACATTGAATAACTATGAACTGTTTTATTCATTTTTTAAAATTCTGGGAAATGTCTAAATAGCTTTACTAAGGAAATAATTTCTAAATATTTATGCTTTGTGAGTTATGTTGTTCTGTGTAATTTAAACTTTGGTTATCTAATGATCAAAAAATACAAAAATTTAAATTGTAGAAACCTAGATGTTCGGGCCAGTAGGTGATGTGGTGAGTAATGTGCTGGACTCCCATGTGCTCAACTGCAGTTCAAGCCCCAGACCCAGCGGCTTGAAAATCATGCAGGGCGTGTATATGTGCGTGCACAAAATCCCAAGAGGAAGATAAAGAGATTGCAGTGTACCCATCCTCCCTGGGAGGGGAGGGGGTGATTTCTTGCTTTCTCTCTCTCTGTCTCTATCTGGTGAGCACATGAACCCTGTGGCAAAAACTTAAAAACAAAAACAAAAAAGGAATCTGGATATTAAAAGTAGATGTCGCTGTAAGTATAATATTTAAAAAAAGGAACAATTTAAGTGTTTGAAGGGTTTTGTTTTCCTAGTAGCAAAAGAGGGCAAAACTCAGAATTTCACCTGCCTAAACTCACTAAAACTGGTATCTTTAGCTGCTGCCTTGCAGGTCCCAGGAGGTATAATTTCCATAATCCTGTCTAAAGTTAAAGAAAATGTTAGTTGAATCTTTTCTATTTTCCTGGTTAATTCTCTGAGAGAAAACTAGTGATATAAATATATATTTACATTTTTAAAAGCCAAGTCCTTTGGTTTTTCTAACTGTACAACAGAATTTTGAAGCTGATGGTAAATGTATTGGGAAACACGCTGGTCTCCACTCAGGAGAATTGTCTTTGTTTCTATTGTTGCTGCAACAAATTACCATAATTTACTGATTTAAAATGAAACAAATTTAGTACATTATAATTTTAGAAATTTAGAAGGCTAAAATGGGACCCAAGGGATGTGTTCTTACTTGAGACTTATATCCATTTCTTCACCATTTTCAGCTCTCAGGACACCTTCCTACATCTTCAAAATTAACTAGGTAACATCTTTTCTTCTCTCTGACCTCCTCCCTTTGAAATGACCCTTGTCATTACATCAGGCCTATCTGGGTATAATCTCATCTCAGGATTCTTAATTATATTTGCAAAGTTTCCTTTGCCATAAAAGATAGCATATTTTCAAGTTCTAATGATTTGAAAAATACTGATAATTTCCCTGCAGAATGATGTATGAAATATAGAACAAATATACAATGTTTTGGTTGAGGTTCTAATAACCTCAGGAAGAATTTGGAGACAAGAGGACAGTGGGATCTGAAGGAGTTTATCTGGCAACCAACAGACACATCAACATAAATGAATAGTAGAGGCTACCTACATTCCTTTGTTCTAGTTAAGACACCAGAACGATGCGAGCTCTGAGGAAAAGCTTAGTAATAAATTGTCTGCAGGCCAGATGTTGCTGCAGCAATGGCACAGCTGAATCCACATAGAAGAGTCCCAGGTGTGCATTGTGAGGCTCTCCTTAGCCTGTGATACAGGCTGGGTGATGCTGGGTGTGGATCATGGTATGGGGACCCTGTTAAGGATGGTTATCTCCATTACTCTCTCTCTCTCTCTGTTCCCCTCTCTTTCATAGATAAATAAATAAATAAATATTATTTTTAAAATGATAAAATTGTCTAAGACTGGGTTAAATAAAGAAAGATGGACTTAAGTTGATTTTAAAAATTATCGTATACATTTTATGGACTGAGATTTATTTTTAACTATCAAAAATATATAGAAATATTTTGTTCTTTTCTTTTTTCCTTTTTAAATTTATCTGTATAAACACCTTTATATTGTTTTACTTAGATACTTTTTGAAAAATAGACAAGTTGCTAATATAGGTACACTAAGTACAAATATTTTTCAAAAGGAATTATTTTATTTCACTTTATTTATTTATTTATATATTTTTTTTGATCAGAAAGGGACAGAGTGAGAGAGAGAGAAAGAGAAAGTAAGAAAGCAAGCTGCCAGGTCTGGCACTCAAACTGCAGTTGATTATGTGGGAGTCCAGTGCCCTTAACCACCATGCCACCTTTCAGCTCTAAACTAAGTACAAATCTCACAAAATCTGACTCATAATATCCCTTTAGAAATGTTATGGTTGCTGTCATAAGTGTTCTGACCCCTCATTTCTTGTTATTTTATTTATTTAGCATACTAATCTTAGGATAAGAGTGATCAGTTAGTAACATAATTCTTTTGTTATACTGCACTTAGAAAATAATCTAAAAACCATGTTGAACCCTTGGAACTTAAGTATTTTCAACTACAAATGAAAAATCTGAAACATAATAGTACATTTTATTGTTTATTATGTAGTTTAAATTATTTCTGGAACAAGCTAATATGGTAAACTATGTTAGATATCAGAAAATGTCTAGAAATTCTGCAATTTATCATAAGACAAAATTTCACTGGATTTGGTATGCAACTCAACCTTTAAGACATGACATATTGATATTGAGCTTTCTTACTGTATTATACCTTCACTAATATTAGCTCCCTTAGAATTGTCTTCTTACCACGTGTAAAGTAGCCACTTTTATCTGCTTTATATTTGTTTTTATGTCTGTGAATATTTATTATTATTTATATGATCACTCTAGGTTTCCCAATTTGAGAAAGTGAAAAGCTGTTTTCCAAAGCAGTTGCATCATTTTACATTTCCACCAGCAATAAAAAGAGGTCTCCAATTTCACCACATTCTAACCAATCCTTTCTATCTTTTTTATTAAAAAAAAAAATACTAGTGGGTGTGAAGTAGTATTTAATTGGGGCTTTTATTTCCATATCACTGTGAATAATTATGCTGTGAATATTTTCTTGTGCTTGTAGGTACTTTGTATAACTGCTTCACAGAAATGTCTATTCAAATGTTTCATCAATTTTTCTATTAGGTTTTCTGTTTATTTCTCCCAATTCTGTAGGTTGTCTTTTCACTCTCTTTATGCTAACATATAAAGCATGGGAGTTTTTAATTTTGATGTAGACCAATTTGTCTACTTCTTTCTTTTGTCACCATGCTTTAGCTGTCATATCTAAGAATGTTACCTAACCTATGGTTGCAAAATTTTACTCCTCTATTTTCTTCTGTTTTATAACTTTAGTTCTTAAATTTAGGCCTTCAACCCAATTTTGGTGAATGTTTGGAGTAAAACATGTTTTAATTTTATTGATTTACATGTAGCTGTCCAGCTGTTCCACAAGCCTCTGATGATGCTTGTTGTTTCCTCATTGAACTGTCTCAGTAAACCTGTAAAAAGATAGTAAGTTTAATATAACTACATCAATATATATTTGGAATTTCTATTTCTGTATGCCTGTCCTTATGCCACTATCAAACTATCTTTTTTACTGTAGCTGTAAGTAACATGTTTTGAAATTGGAAGGGTTGAGCGTTCCAGACTTTTCTTCCTTCTTACAATTGTTCTGACTCCTTTTTATTTCCATACGGATTTTAGAAACTGCTTGTTGATTTCTAAAAAAAATTAATAAGCTTAAATTTTATAGGAATTAAGTTGAATCTGGGGACCAGCAGTTAGCATAATGGCTATGTCGCTGGACTCCCATGTGGTCGACCGCAGTTCGCATCCCGGACCCGGAGGCTTAAACTCACGCCAGGCGCATGTGCGTGCATGCCCAAGATCCCGAGAGGAGAATGGAGGAGAAGGGATTGCGGCATGGCCATTCCCTCTGGGGGGTGATTTCTCACTTTCTGTCTCTCTGTCTCTGTCTGTCTGGCGAGAGCATGTGCCCTAAAGCAAAAATCTCTTAAAGAAAAAAAAAAAAGGAATTAAGTTGAATCTGTAAATCAATAAATACAGAATATTTCTTCCTCTTGTGCTACACAGTGCTATTTTGTGTAGCAAAATATTCTTATAATCTATAATAAAGCAATGTAAATCTAGAATGGTAGTGATTGTTATAACTTTATTTTATTGTATTTCAGGTGCAATAGTTGTATGTTGTATGAATGAAGGAATACATTAGAGAAATAAAATTTAGTTTTATATTTTTCTCTTTTTTTTTTTTTTTTTTTTTTGGAGAGGTTTTTGGTATAGGGCGCATGCGCTCGCCAGACAGACAGAGAGAGACATAGAGACAGAAAGCAAGAAATCACCCCCCAGGGGGGATGGTCAGCAGCAATCCCTTCTCCTCCATTCTCCTCTTGGGATCTTGAGCACGCACGCATACGTGCCCAGCATGAGTTTAAGCCACCGGGTCTGGGACGCGAACCGCGGTCGACTACGTGGGAGTCCAGCGACATAGCCATTATGCTAACTGCTGGTTCCCAACAAAATTTTAAGAAAGTGATGACTATACTAAAAATGTGGTATACACATACAATGGAATATTATTCAGCCTTTGAAAGATAAGAAATTCTGACCCATGCTACAACACGTATGAACCTTGAATACACTATGGTAAGTAAAGTTAGCTAGACACAAAAGAACAAAGTTTTATCATTTTATTTATGAGATACATAAAATGAGCAAATTAATGAAGGCAGAAAGTAAAATGGTGTTGACAAAGTGGGAGGAATAAGAAAATAAAGAGATATTGTTTCATGTATGAAGTTTCTGTTTGAGATGATGAAAAAACTCTAGGAATGGATAACTGTGAATATATATGATGCCATTAAGTTATACACTTCAACATGGTACATTTCAGTTATGTATATTTTATTACTACAAAAAATCAACTAAAAATATAGAACATGAATTGGAAATATGTACTCTATTTGACTATACCATGAAGGAAGAAGTGACAAATGGGGGACAGTAAATCTAGAAAAGTTCAAATGATGCTATGAAATTCTTGAATGCCGGGTAGAAGAGCACATTTACTATAGATAACAGAAATATATTAATATTTATTTATATGAAAGGATATGTTTGGAATTGTGCATTTAGAAGATTAGTCTGACATTGTTTTAAAGGATTTTCTTAAAGTTTTTTTTTTTTTTTTTTCTTCTATGAGTGAAAAAGACAGAGGGACAGCAGCTCAGCAGGGTATTGATGCTGTGATCCACCTCAAGCTTTATTCAGCCTCTAGAAAATGGGCAAGCATGTGTCCCAGGTACTCAGGGAGAAACTTACCATGTGGGTTAGCATTCAAGGACATTGTGCTTTAATGCTACACAATCGCTGGTCTCTAAAAGATGTCTTCAAGCAATGTAATTACTCTCATAATGGCACATATCATAATGCATTACTTATTAGATAGTCATATGTTTATACAAATATAATAAAAAGAAATGACATGCTTATTTTCCACATCTTTCATGAGAATTTCTGTTCTTATATTCTGACCATATATTGAATTATAAACATCTCTTCAACTTAGCCTTGTTTTATACAAAGAGTAATTAAAATAAATAAATAAACATATATAAATAAATAAGAAGTGGGGACAGAGGGAGAAAAAGGAAGAGAGGGAAGAAGGAAAGGATGTAACCAACGATAAGAAGTTACCACCAGGAACAGCAGTTAGCATAGTGGCTATGTCGCTGGACTCCCATGTAGTCGACAGCAGTTGGAGTCCTGGACCCTGTGGCTTAAATTCACACCAGGCGCATATGCGTGCATGCCCAAGATTCTGAGAGGAGAATCGAGGCGACAGGACTGTGGCATGGCCATCCCCCATGGGGTGTGATTTCTCGCTGTCTGTCTTTCTGTCCTTCTGGCAAGCACATGCACCCTATAGCAAAACCTCTCCAAAAAAAGAAGTTACCACCATAAGGTCAGATAGCTATGTCCTGCCCCTATAAAGTACTATATAAATGATTTTTTTTAAAAAAAGAGAGAAATCAGAACCAGCAGTTGGTGTAATGGCAGTATCACTGTACTCCCATGTAGTCGACTGCGGTTCGAGTCCCAGACCTGGTGGCTTAAACTCATGCTGGGCTCATGTGCCTGTGTTCCCAAAATCCTGAAAGGAGAATGGAGGAGAAGGGATTGAGGCATGGCCATCAATCACTTTCTATCTCTCTCTGTCTTTCTGGCGAGTGCACGTACTCTATAGCAAAAACTTCTCAAAAAAAAAAAAAAAAGGAAAAGAAACAAAAGTGAAATCAAGACTACTGTTTTTCTTTAACACTATCTCCCATTACTTTCACATAGTGTTTTAAACTTTAACAAAATATTTCTATTTGTCTTAAACATTGACCTAAATTCTGTCCTTAAGTGAATGTGAATTCAAAAAAATGTTGCCAAAAAATCTATTTATTGCTCTGCATCTCTTCCTTTTATAGCATTAAATACAAACCAGTCTTGAGCTACAAATTGCAATCTTTTAACAGTATTGAGTATGCAATAATCAAGTATTTGCCAGTTCTGCAGCACTAAACCAACACTGGAATATTATAGTTACTGCCATAAAATATTAATAATGCATCATAAATGAAAAAAAAAGAACGTCAAGGAAAGATTCTGAAAGTGTGTTTTAGTCTCTTCTTTTGAAATTTTATTATTTTATCATTCCATCAAACTCACAAAAACAACTTACAAATTAGCAAGGCTTAATCATAATATCCACAATAAAACAGCAGTTTTGTACAAACATATTTAATGAAAGAAGATAAGAAGAGAACATCAGCATACATGATAGTTCATAAATAAGAAAAATGGTAACCTAGAAGATAAAAGGCTTCCATGTCAGAGCAATTTAATGCCTAAACACAAATAAATGTTATTTCCTCTCTTTCTTCAGTATATAGAAAAATTAGGGATTCTATCATTTCCTCTAAGGGAAGTAAAAAGAATCAAAACACAACATTGCATCTAAAATATTCCCTTTAACATGGATCTTTTCCAACAATCATTTGTAAAAATAAATTAGACAAAATGTAAAGATGTACAGTGATTAAGAACAAAGTTGTTTTTTTTGGAAAGGTTTTTTTTTTTTTTTTTTTTTTTTTTTTTTTTGCTATAAGGCGCGTGCGCTCGCCAGACAGACAGAGAGAGACAGACAGACAGAAAGAAAGCGAGAAATCACCTCCCAGAGGGGATGGCTACGCCGCAATTCCTTCTCCTCCATTCTCCTCTTGGGATCTTGGGCATGCACGCACACGCGCCCAGCGTGAGTTTTAAGCCACCGGGTCCAGGATGTGAACCGCGGTCGACTAGGTGGGAGTCCAGCGACATAGCCATTACGCTAACTGCTGGTCCCAAGAGCAAAATTTAAAAAAGAAAATGAATTAGACAAATGGAAAATTTAAAGGAAGTATTCCTTTACCATTTCAATTTTGCGAATGTTAATGATATGTATAGAACATATATATATATATATATATATATATATATATATATATATATTTATTTATTTCTTGATAAAATCACTGGTTCACATATTTTAGGCATATTTTAAATCTGATGAAAAAGACTATTGTTTCCATAATGATTTGTAGTTTAACAGACAATATAAAAATAGAGCATGTTCATAAATATAGGCTTAAATTGTCATATAAAATCCCATGGTTTGAAGATAGGTCATTCAGTGGTTACTTAAGTCCATAGGCCTGGGCATTCATAATAACGTTACAAGAATGCCTTGAATAGGTTCTTAAAGTTTTTAAGAAAATAATGAGGGAATATGGAAATTTAGCCCAACCAAATCTCATGTGCTCTCACAATAAATGCAAATTAATATGACATAAAAACAGACTTTAAGAAGAGATTTAGTTGACCACATATTGAGAGATTATTTTCTGTGCACCATAAACTATACTTACCTCTGAGTATGTAGAGATACATGACATCTCTTCTTAATTTCCAATTCACAGCTGGTAGGAGACAAACATGTCACTAGAATACACTGCAGTATGTTATGACACTGTGATAAGTGCAAAAAATAGAAGCATGTATCCAAAGTACAGAGAGAGCACCAAAGGGAGAAACTTGACTCTCCCAGGATGAAGGCTCTCCTGGGGGAGAGATAGTCTTTCCCAGTGAATGATAAATAAAAGTTTCTGAAAATGTAATTATGTGTCAGAAGGGAGTGTGCAAGAGTGAAGAGGAAGAGTAAGTACTGCCATGGAACACTGCGGTTTGCTCAGGGAAATATCATACCATCTGTCTTATAGTGAAAAGTGAGGGAGAGGAAACAGTGGGAGGTTAGGGGGAAGACCCCAGAGAGGATAGCACACAGATTTATCTGTCTGACATGTGGAAGTCTGAGACTATCCACTAAGTGAAAGGGAGGTAGTAGTTTAAAGAGAGAACATGATTAGAATTGTGGTTCATAAAATTACTTTGGAATCAGGGTACAGAGGGACTACAGTGTTCTGACTAAGGCAGAGATAAAAAGTAGTGACTAATGCAATAGTGCAGTAGACCTAAGAGGAAGAGCTTTATCAGGCATTGCTACAGACTTTAAAAATAATAAATAAAAAGACTGATAACATTTCAGAGTAAAGTAGAACAAGACAATTTATTCAGATGTCTATAAGGGAGAAAGAGAAATAAGGGATTATGCAGTTTTAATTTGAAATGTAGAAGTTGATACTATTGGTAAAATTCAAAATATACCAGTGGACCGTAAGAGGATAGTCTGGGGCTGTCCCCAAAGCCTAGTTGTTAAAGGTGTCAGATCCCACGTTGCCAGCCACAGTTCGAATCCTGATCCCAGCAGCTTGAAAAGCCCATAGGCATGTGTTTATACTTGCCTCAAATCTCAACTGAGTGAAGAAATAGCTAAGAGATTCCAGTGTGACAATACCATATTAGGGATATTTTCTCCCTCTCTTTTTCTGTTCTCCTGTCTCTCTCTGGCAAGTACATGTGCTCTCTAGCAAAATAAATAAATACATAAATAAATAAACAAAAAATGAGGATACTCTGTACTGGGTAGGATTTTATGTGTTTTTATTGGAGTACAACAAATTTTACTTTTATGAGGGCCTCAAAATGCCAATGCCCAATGGGCACTTGAATAAGAATTTCAAGATCTTGAAGGTGATTAAATTCAGCAAACTGGTGGTTTTAAGGTGTATAAAGCATTATTAACTAATTAATCACTAGATCATCACATCTTTGTTAATTCTATATATGTAAAAAAAAATAGTGCACTTTAACCACAATCGGCCAGTGGGAGTCTAGCACCTTAACACTACTCCACCTTCTGGTCCCCAAAAGTGTTCTTTTCTAGCATACAAGGAGAGCCTAAATATCAAGTGAGACTGTGACATTGATCTATTTCTTGACAAAAATGATATATTACACAAGTATTGCCATGAAAATAAGTTTTGAAGATGAAATTAAAATTATATGTATGCATTTTTCTGGTGGTTCATAGGCTGATGTTCTCTATAATTCAGGAGTTTAGTGAACTAGATTCACCCTGGGAAATGTAAAATTGTATATTACTGTTAATTTGTGCGTACAAATTTTTATATAATTACTGGTGACATAAATATAACTTTATATTTGAAAGGAGTATAAAAACTAATGCCATCTGGAAAATAACTTATGTAAGGAAGAAAAGACTTGAAGGAAGATATGGTATAATGATGCCTTCACAATTAATGGGTTAGTGTAAAAGCAATCAGATGCAAATATTTATTTAATGATCATTTGTGCAAATATATACAGATAAATTAATGAATCAATAGATAACATATGAACCTACACAAGAAAAATCTTCAAAAAGTTCATGAAAGATGAATATTATAAAAAATATTTATATGGGCTTCAATATGTTTTATTTATTCACAATATAATTTCAATTTTTTTCAAAAATGTTTTTGTTTTGTTTCATTTTGTTTTTAGTTTTTACTATAGGGCTCATGAGCTTATTGAGGACACACACAGAGAGAAAAAGAGATAGAGAGAAAATGAGAAATCCCCCATCATGTAGCATGGCCATTTCACAATCTCTTTTCCTCCATTCTCCTCTTAAGGTCTTGGGCATACATGCACACAGACATGGTGTATTTTACAAGTCACCAGGTCTAGGACTTGAACTCCACACGCAGTCATCTGGGATCCAGCTGCCTTAACCACTTACATTGTTTCAAGTATATTTTAAAGTCTTATATTTACAATTATTTTAGTTATAATAATATAGACTCATCACTAATAATTTGTTTTTCGTGATGCAAAGAAATATAAAATTAAGACAATTTCAAGTTTACAATGAAGTGTAAAAGTATCTGTGATTTAGGACAATACAGAAGAAAATGGTTAAGAATACATAAATATAGAGCAAGTGGTATTCTGTCATGTAAGTTTGCCATTTAAAAATTGATTATATGATATAACTTATAACCTAAGTATATAGTTTTGTGTGATCAATAGCTTAGATCCAGTGTCATGGTTAACAAACTCTGAGAAGATTTTTATGCAGGAGGTTAGTTAATGAGTAACCTAGCAGGTGGCATGGTGGTTAAGGACACTAAACTCCTATATGGCTGACCACAGTTCAAGTCCTGGACCTGGTGGCTTGCTTTTTCACTTTCCCCCCTCTCTCTTTCTCTCTCTCTCTCTTACTTGGTCTCTCTCTGGTCAAATTAAAATAAATAAATAAATAAAGTTAAATAAAATAATTCTTAAAAATAAAAACCTGGGGGGAGAATGAAGACAATAGGGTTGGGAGGAGGGAGGAGTTAATTTGTGAACCTTTGATACAGTGATGACAAAGGATTTCATAGCAGATGATCCTACAGGGAGTTCTGGGGCCAGGGTAGAATTGTCCTATGAAGCTAGCACGAAGCAGAAAAATCAAAATACCCCAGCATTGAACAGCCATTGAAGGAACTGCCCTTTAAAAGGGGATCTGACATTGATTGGAATAGTTTTCTTAGAGGGATTCAACTCTGAACCAACTGAGGGACTATGCCTTGGAGATGAAGGGGATCTACCTGTGTCCACTAAAATGAAACCTGATTTTCAGATTTAAAAACAAACACTTAAGGGGCCAGCAGATGGTGTAGTGGTTAGTAGTTATATCACTGGACTCCCACAGCCCAACCACAGTTTGAGTCCTGAACCCAGTGGCTTGAAACTCATGGTGGGCGTGTGTGCATGAATACTCAAGAGACCAAGGAAGAATGAAGAAGGAATTGCAGCACGATTGTCCCACCAGGGAGTGATTTCCCATTTTCGCTCTCACTGTCTCTGCCTCTGTCTCTGGCAAGCACATGTGCCCTAAGGCAAAAAACTTCCACCCCACTTAAATATTTAAGTACAACAATGTATTTTATGTATTATTATTTTTTTTCTACAGGATGCATGTGCTGGCTGGAGAGAGAGAGAGGGAGAGGGAGAGAGAGAGGGAGAGAGAGAGAGAGAAAGGAGGGAGAGAGAGAAAGCATGCCCCAGGACAGGAATGCTTGGAAAACACATCAGGCCTGAGATTGGAAAGGCACAGTAGGCCATCTGGGTTCCAGCCACCATAACTATCACACCGCCAGCTGGTCCAACATTTTTCTTGAGTAACAAGTGGTATTTACATTTTATATATGACAGTAGGTGATTTGTTCATGTCCTGAATTCTGAAATTCTTTTTAGGTATTGTGTTTTCTATGGTCTTAAGTATTACTATTTTCCCATTATATTTGTAAAGCCCAAACACTTTCTTTTTCTTATTAAAGAGTCATAAATACCATTAAATTGATAAAATAGCTAAGTACAAAAATGAGGGTGAGACTTCTGTGCTCTGTAATAACCTTCCTTATGCTAGATTTCTGATTTGTTGGCCTTTATTGATATAAGAAAACACATTTTGTGAGCATGTCAGCCAAAGATAGCATTTATAGCTTCTAAATAATTAGGTATTGATTAATTTCCCCAGGAATATATGGGCCATTTTTTCTAGCTTGCTCATTCTTAAAGTTCATATAATTCCAACTAGAGAAATCACAAAACAGAACCTCAGTTCCTAATAGCTAATTCCTATTTCTTATCCTCCACAGTTACGTGTGAGAGCTGAAATTGCCCCAAAGAGTGCACGGATCATATCTTTGATTTTGTTGCACTTCATAGATCTTCAGTCTTAGATCGGTTGAGTTAGCAGAGAGGGATTGTCAGATTTTTCTTCAAGACTTTAATGTTACAAATGAATATATGCATCAAGAAATGCTTAAATGAATTAAGATGTGTTAGGCTATACAAGACTAGAAAGAAATGGAGGTAGACCTTTTACTCTAGTACTTTCAAATGAGGGATATAAATGTTCGTCTGATAAAAGACTCATAAGGGCAGTGCCATGGTCTGTAGATGATAGTAGCACTACTGCTTGAACGTTTTTCAGTGGTCATAAAGGGTATTGATGAGGAAATTATGTCATGTTTTCTGATCAGTTTTGCATGTAACCTCTGGATATACTAAGAATCATAAACAATTATATTTTGGTCACATATAAACATAGATATTTTGTAGTCATGCATCACTTAAAGACAGAGATATGTTCTGATAAATACGAGTCATTAGGTAGTTTTGTCACTAGGCGAACATCCTTGATTGTGCTTATGCAAACCAGATGCTATGGTTTACTACAGACCTACGTTATATGGTTACACACCTATGTGGTATATTACTGTACTAATATTTTAGGCAGTGGTAACACAATAATAAGTATTTGTATCTAACCATAAAATAAGCACAGTAAAAATATGGAGTAAAAAAATTAAACTGGAAGTTGATCTAGGTTAGTCATTGGTGAGTAAACGTGAAGGCCTAGGACATTGACGTACACTACGATAGACTTCATAAACACTCTACACTTAACTGCACTAAATTCATTTGAAAAACTTTCTTCAGTAATAAATTAATCTTCACTTACTATAGTTTTTACTTTATAAACTTTTGGACATTTTTTGCTATAACACTTAGCTTTAAACATACATTGTAGAGCTGTACAAAAATATGTTTTCTTTATATCTTTGTTCTATAAACTTTTTCATTTTAAAAAGTTGTTTTTTTTTGTTTTTTTTTTACTTTTTACTTTTCTGTGTTAAACATTAAGACAGAGAGACCAGCAGAAGTCATAGCTGTTACGTCACTTCATTCCCACTAAGTCAACTGCTGTTCGAGTCTCTGAGTCAGTGACTTGAGACACTCCAGGCGAGTGTGTGTGCGTGCCCAAGAACCTGAGAGGACACTGCAGGAGAAGGAATTGTTGCATGGCTATTCCCTCTGTGGGGGGTCATTTCTTGCTTTCTGTCTCTCTGTCTCTCTCTGGCAAGCACACATACCCTATAGCAAACATCCCTCTCTAAAAAAAAAAAAAAAAAAAAAAAAAAAAAAAACTGAGACACAAACACATACAGTAGCCTAGGCCTATTTAGGATAAGCATCAACTTCACTGTCTCCCACTTCCACATCTTTTTCCCCTAGAGTGGTCATGATGAATAAAACAACATGACATTAAATTAAGACAAGAGAAAATGATACATTCAAGAGACTTGGTAAACATAAGGTCTATAAGGCTGGTGCTGGTGTACCATGACCCACTGTTTTACAATTTTACAGTAAAGTTTTTTGCATGTAGATAGATATACATTATAAAATATTGATAAAATATACAGTATAATGAATATATAAGCCACTAACAGTTGCTTATTAACATTATCAAGTATTATGTACTGTACATATTGAATGTGCTCTACATTAATACAACTGGCAATATGGCAGGTGAATCTACATGTGCACACACATGCTAATACTGCGTTATGGAACAGTATCCTGATGGTTACAACAGCTTTGAATGAAAGAAATTGTTCAGCTCAGTGATAATCGTATGGGACCACATTTGTATATGCAGGGTCTCATTAATCACAACTTTGTTGTGTAACACATGATTATCATAATTATAGAAATAGATTTATGGATATACAAACAATAATTACTGTAAGATACAGACATAAGGTCTCTTGGCTAAAAAAATTAAAATCCAGGGACCAGCAGTTAGCGTAATGGTTATGTCGCTGGACTCCCACGTAGTCGACCGGTTCCCGGACTGGACCCGGTGGCTTAAAACATGTGCATGTGCGTGCGTGCCCAGAATCCCGAGAGGAGAAGGGATTGTGGCATGGCCATCCCCCCTGGGGAGTGATTTCTCGCTTTCTATCTCTCTGTCTCTCTCTGTCTGTCTGGCGAGCTCACGCGCCCTATAGCAAAAAAAAAAAAAAAAAAAAAAAAAAAAAAAAAAAAACTCTCAAAAAAAATTAAAATCCAAAATTTTTAATTTCGTTATACACCAGATAATTTTCAGCTTGTTAATAGTTAAAACATTAGCTGAATCTTCAAAGATTCCTGTACCCTGATAAGATTAACACAGACCTTTTTCTCTCAAATCAGAAACACTCCTTAAATTTATCTAAGCAGTAATTAGTTAAAATAATGATTCTAGTCTCCCAATTCAGGAAACAAATTATTTTTTTCAACACAGATAACCTGGTTAGTAATAAGTCAAGCAATGTTGAAGCAAAGTTGATAACCATTCCTTTCTTTTTCCAATTCTGGTGTGGTCCATGGGACATAGCTTCTTACCTGTTTCTCTGTTATATGAAAATTATAGATATATAAATAAAAGAGGTACCTATAGATACATGTGTAAAGTTTCACCTTTCTTGAAAAAAAATGTTATGCTCATAATATCAGTCTATAGCTTACTTTAAGACCCTGAGCCCTGCTGAAGTGTACAGTACTAGGCAGATTAGTATAAGTCATTAATACATTAATACTTACCCTAAGACACTCAATTAACAGAGCAGGGCGATCTGTAAACTTTTTTTTTTTTTTTTTTTTTTTTTTTTGCTAGAAAGTGCATGTGTTCATCAGAGAGAGAGAAAAGATCCATCACCCCCTCCATGGGTGAAGGTCACACAGCAGCCCCTACTCCCCTATCTCTCCCTTGTTTCAGGATTTGGGGCATACACACACACACACACGTACCTGGCATGTTCCTCAGCTACCAGGTCCAGGACTGAAGCAGTGCAGAATTCCACACAGTATCATGCTGCCTTAACCACAAGTCCATGGATTGACCCAATAAATTGTAATACATCATAATGAAGCACATCTAAAAGTTGGTCAATATAACTTAGAAAATAATTCAGTAAGGGGTACAGATAGTAATTTCTGTATCAAGAAATGTTATCGGTTATCAGATAACACTATGTGTTAAAACTGAAGCAAACTCTAAAAGCTACTCAATATCATTTACTAGATCTAATGGCAGTTGGTTCTGAATGTCCTTTCCTCTTCTTTTCAGGTAATTGAATTAAAATATTGTACTTTCATTAAACGTGCTCATGTGCTTCTGTTTATTAATGCTACTAATTTTAGCAAGGATAGATATAGAAGTACTATTTATTTATTTATTTATTTGTTACTTTTTTTGTAGTTTGGTATAGAACACTAAGTTATCCAGAAAAATCAGATTTCCTTTTATGTTAATGGATGAATTCTGAAGATTATCAGATGAGTTTGTAATTAATTTTTTCATCCAGCAAATACTTGGTGCCTTTCATATTAAGTACTCTTCCAGTCTCAGGAATCAACCCTGAACAAATCTGGTGGAAGACAGGGCAAAAAATAGATAAATAAATAAAGACGTTGTACATTAAATGCACATGAACAGATAAATAAGCAGAAGGAGAGATGTTGTAAGAAAGTGGGATTTGAGGAAGAGTTTCCAGAAAAGAACTCCCTGAGAAATTTATATTTGTCCTGAGGGCATTAGCTCTGCAGATATGTTGGAGGAGGAGGAGAGGGTATAAGAAGTCATACGATAGGATTAGAAGGGCTTTCAAATAAAGGACCACCCTTTTCTTATACATCTACAGGAATCACGCTGTTGTTCTAAAGAGGATATGGAACTCAAGAGAGGGGACTTAGAAAGTTTTTATTTTGCTGTGCCTGAGTCAGGTTTGACTTTCATGGTGCAAAATTATATAAGACAATGTACCGTCTTATTTGACATTACCCTAGAACCTTAGGGTGCTGTGCTGGTAGTCCTAGGAAGTGTAGCTCCACTCTACACTACAAGATTAACTTCTAATACCAAAGACAGATCTCTGATGTAATTAATCCTATTGAAGAACTCACATTTTTTTCTTGTTGTAACACAACAGAAACACATGCATGCAATTCATTTGTCCATAAAGTGCATTTCTGACTGACGAATTAGTTTAGGAGGCGTTATTGAGCTAGTTATTCTTTCAATGTCAAAACTACTGGTCAGTGTCATAAGTAACCACTGCTGGTCCAGACAGTAACTGTGTGCAATACTAGAAAGGCCACTGCTCCAGATTCACGTAGGCTTCAGCCAGGGCTCATGGCTTGGCAAGTGGAACACAGGCTGGATTTCAATCTTTTGGTTTGTAATCTTTGTGCAGAGCACAACCTGCACCAATGTAATAGCAAAGACTGGGGTAATTTCATGGGAAGGATTACTAGGAAGAGATTATATCTGGAGTATTGTTTGCTTTTCATATTTCCAAATAGGTATTAGGAAAAGGGACTATTTATTCTTTCAAACTACAATATAGTCAGAAATTCACTAAAGATTTGTTTCTTCCTTTCTTGTTGCCACATTTTTTGGGGGTCTGGATATGCTATTTGCCTTTTATTTAATTAAAATTTTGACTTTCCTCATATATATACACACTAAAATTACATGTTTTGTCTTTTAGTAAATGCTACTGCTTTGTTATTCAATATGTTAAAAATCCTATGTATAGATAAAATTCAGTTATATTTATTATGCAGAAAATGCGTGAAATGCTAAGCTTCAGTTTAGAATTAAATATGCTTTGGTAAGTACTGCTTGCCCTTAACAGATTCCATGATATATAATACAATAAAGTTAAGGTACTGTTTGTGAATCATTTTATGTTTTGCATTACTTGAACATTTTCAAAGTAAAAACTTGGAGTATTCTTCATATTTTCCCTGCATTAAGTTCCTCACTGCCTTTGAAACTTCATCTCATATTTCATAGTTATGAATTAAACAAGGAACCATTTCAATTTCTTTCAAAAATTTATTATGAGTTTGGAAATCCTTCTTCCTGATATTCTGTTGCATTATTAGAGAGTGATAGAAATATAATAAGGTACAAATGTGGAAATTAAGTGAAAGTAATAAGTTCCAGGTACTTTATAAGGTATGCATTCACATATACTGAAGGTGACATTGAACAGTGACATATAAACCTGAACACTAGATCATATTCTTCTCAATTGTCAAAATGCCAACCGTGTATCCAAACAATGTAAAATAATACTTTCCTGGTGTATTTCCACATATGTTTTCCCCTTGTTAAATTGTTATAAATGAAGGGGCTCTAGGTACATCTGTCAGCAGCTGAGTAACTTCCATGACTAAATTCATTAAAATATATAGAAATAAATTGGCTTAAGAGTAAATTTATTAAATTTGCCTATCTAGTTTTATTGCTTTCTTGAGATTAATTTCAGTGTAGACGTAAGTAGGTCAAAATTTACAATAATTTTTAAATTTCTTTTGTTCTCTATAATTAACTAATTGAAATTTCACAAATAATTACTAATAGGTGAATATTCTCTATTGTACTATTCAACATAGCCTGCATTTATATATTTTTTAATTACATTTTCTTCATGAATCACTAGGCATTAGCCCTGGTACATGTAACCCCATTGTGTTAGCATGCAATTATTTAAAACTAAATATCATTGCAAGGAGTGATTCAAACAAACAAACAAAAAGACTAAGAACATGGCAGAATTGAAGTATCCAATCCAGTAAAAGAACATGAATTCAGATGGGCTAGGTAGCAAATAAGTACCTAAACTCTGTGTCACTGCAAGTGGTGGACATCTGTAGTGTCACCAGATAGACACGCATTGTACTGGGTGGTCACCATCACTGCCAAGTGCCTACTGCTCTTAATCAGCATGGCTCCATCAATTGCTCAAGAACTCTGTCTCAGAGATGAACATGGATTGGTGAGTATAGGTAGACTAATTTTACTTTGACACTCTTTTGTGGAGAAGTGAGGAACGTTTTTCTTTTGTGTTTATTTGTTGAGAATCAGTAACAACACCTTCCCCAGCTTGATTTCAAACAAGTTTAGGCATAGACAAAAGGGTCAAAAAAAAAGGGAGATTAAATATTGCACATCATGGTTTTATCATGTGGCACCAGTGTACCTTGAAATTCTTCAAATCAATCTCTTGAATCAAACATATGTGCCCACCTATAAAAGAGCATGGTACCTATTATCATATTACAGAGAGTAGACAAATACACGGGTTCTTTAAGAGTAGAAGGATCTTAAGGGGAGATTGGAGAAGGGGCTAAATTATGCATACTACTTACTAAAGTACTTATATTTACTTTAGGCCTCCTAAATCCCTTCCTAATTCCTCTTTTTTGCACATCATTTAATTAAATATCTAATATGGTTTTCCTAAAAGAGCATATGCAGTCACTTAGCATATTTTAAAACATTTTTGGTCATATTTTCTTTTGAAATTTTCTACTTATTTTGATTAATTGGGGGTAGGGCTGGGGGGGTGGTCCATACTCTACAGTATACTGAAAGAATATCTCCACATACGCACTTGGTTTTGTTGAATTTGGGTTTTACCTGCTTCATTTGAAATTAGTGATTTTTTTCTTCTTTTCTTATATTCTGTGCATACTATATGCCAGATGGAATACAAACATCATCTAATATTAACTCATTTTATCCTCAAAATAACCTTATGCAGTAGTTTTTCTTATTGCTTTTGTTTTCAGTTCAGGAACCTGAGATACAGAGGGTTAAGTGATGTAGTATAACAGGAATGGGAAGATAAGTAGTGCAGCCAGAATTCACAACAGTGATCAGTGATCTATGCCTAGAGTCCGCATTCCTAATCGCTCTACTATGTTGCCTAAAATTTGGTGCATTTTAATACAGAAGATAATTGTTATCTGTATTTGCCACTTTTCCATTCATGTATTAAGCTGTGCTCTGATACAGAAGGAACTTTACTTACTTAGTTAATCTGCACCTAGAGGCTCAACACATGTATTTTCTTTAGTGTAGTGAGTTAACTATAAATTTAAATTTAAATTTAAATTTGGTTTGATGCCAGACATACAATATCCCTTATCTGGCATTTCTCATTCTTATTCCTCTTGCCCCTTGGCTGTGGCTAATCGATCTAAGTAGAAGAAGCTGACCAACCCTGGATCAATGGGATTATCTACTTTGGGAATTTGAAAATTGAAAAGGAGATGCACAAAGAAAGAAGGGTTTGTTGGAGGTGAATTATTTCACAAGTGGAACACAGACAGAATGCTGATTAGTTCCCCCAAGTACTCTAGAACACTGTCTTTTTTTAATGTTATTTATTCCATATTTAAGGAAATGGGACTGTTGCAATAAATTATAATGCTTTAAATCTCAGTTATTACCAAATTAGAAAATGAAATGCACTACCTGCTTGTATAAACTGTAGAGATTAAAGTTAACATCAAAAACTTAACATATGCCAGTATGCTATCTTTCATTACATTCCCTTTCAATTTTTCATCATAATAAATATAAAAAGACTTCTAGCTATCAGAAGTGCTTAACTTTAATTTAATCAAGTGAGAATCTGACAGGATTCTGTTCTGAAACTTTCTATTCCAGTTTTGCTTCTTCTCTGGAGAAAATTTACAAGTCCTAAAAGATATAATACATTTTATTTTCAAATACATTTTTCTACCATCTGATACATAAGCACAAAAGAAGTAATTTGTTCTTACCTAGTAAAAACACCAATAACCTTGTTGTCTTGTTTTATATATAACATGACAAGCCAATAAACTTGAACTTTCTTTAGCACATATAAGTACTATATGGAAGCAAATTTCAAAAGAAGAATAAGAAACGAGGCCTCTGAGCTTCTAATAGAGAATTGAAAAACATTTCAGCCCAAGCAAATCATTAGTCTTACTTGAAAAAGTCAATGTCACTTTGCTACTATGCTCTGGTTAAGATAAAATAACTAGCTGTAGGCTACCAAGTGACCATCCAATTTGAGTTTTATATCCATTACTGATCAACTCCATCAACTTAGTTATATCATTGCATATTACCAACAACCAAACCTCTAGTTTGAGTATGAAATTTTGTTCTTGGCCTGACTTGATCTTATAGACTTGACTGTTTTATGAATAATTTGTTCACACTAGCCATGTGTCTTCTTTTGCCATATATATTGTTGATCTTGCTTAAACCCAGACTATGGCTTCAAAAATAATTTCTTACGATCATTTGACATGAGATGAACAGCTCAGGCCTGGTATGAGATGTTATCCTGTAGTATGGGACAAAATTAAGTAGAGTGTTTGGTATGAAAACTCCTCTCAGATTTGATCCTAAGAGAGAGTAGAAGATAGAAATCCTTCAAACATGGAAGTCAGAGTAGGGCATTTTATTTATATAGTCTGGGAAAAGAGATGGCCTTATAACAGGACCAGTGCCACCCAAGGAGAAGCTAGTAGGGGTGGTCAGTGATTTGGGGAAAAGCAAGAAAAAGAATCATAAATAGACTCCTTTGCATTGGCATAAAAATCTAAGAAAAGTTTCCTTGAACAAAATAATTAAGAAAGCCTGCTCTGTGGAAGGAATTAGCCTTCTTCATTGTCCAGTTGTTTGTGCTCACAAGACACAAAAGATTATGGTCACTATGATAAAATAAAGGCCAAGAAAATATCACTCCAGTTATAAAATTTTTATGACCAAGTCTAATGAGATTTGTTACTTTGAGTTAAAGCTTTTGTTTTGTTTTGTTTTGCTTTAATGGAGAAGGCAGAGTTTTGTCCTCATCTAGATTTCTACAAGGAAACTTCAAAATATTTTCAGAAAAATGGAATTAAAAACATAAAAATCATAAACTTTGTTTCTCAACATAGGCGTCATTAAGTTCAAAATACCTTTGTAAGTTATAATACCAGTCATTAAGTAAGTGTTCTAAGTGGTGATAGCACCCAAAAAGAACTAAGTATTCTGATAATTTAATAATATCATTGCAGAATTTTTGCATTATTAATAGAAGAAAAATGGGTGTTCCTCAAAGATTTTCAAGATTAGGAAATAAAAAAGAAGTCAGAAGTTACAGAAAAGCCTCAAGTTAAAAAAAAAAAAATAAAGAAAAGAAAGAAACCAGGAAATATGTCTCCATCAAAAGAACACAGTAATTCTCCACCTCATGAAAAAACAGAAGTTACCAAAATGTCAGAGAATGAATTCAAAACATTCATAGTGACAAAACTCTATGAGTTGGAACAGAAAAGAGACAATCAATTCCAGGGGATGAGTAAATCCTTCCATGATTTGAAAGAAGAAATGAACACCATAAGAAAAAATCAAATGGAACTTTTAGAGATGATGTCTCTAATACAGGAAATCAAAAACTCTCTCAAAAGTCAATTAGAGCATGCTGAAGATAGAATCTCAGACATAGAAGACAAATCTTCTAACCTAGAAAAAAATAGAGAAAAAATGTGGATAATATCAAAAAAAAAAAAAACTAGATTCCATTAAATATCTGAATATTTGGTATCCTAGACTGTGAAGAAATTAACAAGGGCATTGAAAATCTATTCCATGAAATCCTGGATGAAAACTTTCCAAGTATAGAGAAGCACTCAAGTATCAAGACTCAAGAAATAAAAAGGATCCCAAATAGAATCAACCCAAGAAGATCCTCTCCATAGTACAAGTTAGCCAGACTGGTCAAAACCACATATAAAGACATTACTAATACTAGTAAGAGGGAAATGTCATGTGACTTACAAAAATCATTCAATCAGGCTTACACCGGACTTTTCAACAGAAACAATATAAGCAAGTAAAGAATGGGAAGACATATTCGAAGTGCTAAGAGAAAAACAATTTCAACCAAGATTATTATAGCAGCAAGATTATCCTTTATATGGGAAAAAAATGATTAAAATCTTCTCAAACAAAACCTAAAAGAATTTGCCAACACCAGACCAGCTCTTCAAGAAACACTAAAGAGAGTCCTGTTTCAGAAAAACTAAAGAATGGACAGACAGAAATAAGAGATAACAGACAATCAAGACAATGTCCAACTAAATGGTAGGGAAAAGTACAGAAATATCAATAATGACATTGAATTTTAGTAGATTAAATCCTCCAAACAAGAGATACAGACTGACTGAAGGGAAGAAAAAAAACAGAGACCTTCTATCTGTTTACTGCAAGAAATGTATCTCATAGATAAGACATTCATAGACTAAAAGTGAAGAACTGGGAAAAGATATTCCGTGTATATGGGAACCAAAAACGAGATGGAGTTGCTTTACTAATTTCTGACATAATAGGCTTTAAAATTAAAACTGTACAAAAAGACAAAGAAGTGCGTTATATAGTAGAAAAAGGGCTAATCCATCAAGAAGATATAATGCTTATAAATATGCATGCACCTAACTCAGGAGCACTGAAATATGTGAAGGAAATATTGTTAGATCTAAAAGGAGAGATAGACTGCAATACACTAATTGTTGGGGACCTCAACACCCAATTATCTCTCCTTTGGACAGATCATCTAAACAAAAAAAGGAAAAGAGAAAAAGGATCTAAATGATACCATAAATCTAATGGACTTAATAAACATCTACAGAAACTTCCACCCATAAAACAAGGTAAATTGTTTTTTCACTCCCACATGGAACCTTTTTGAAGATTGGCCACATGGGGCACAAAGGGCACAAATAGGGCACAAATCAAGCCTTTACAGGATCAAAGGCATAGAAATTATATCCAGTATCTTCTCCAACCATCATGAAATTAAACTTAATATAAATTGCAGGAAGATCTTCAAAAATACACAAATACATAGAAACTAAATAACCTACTCCTGAATGACTTCACAACTACTGAAGAAATAAAGACAAAAATCAAAAGATTCCTGGAAGCAAATGATAAAGAACACACGAGTTTCCAAAATCTTTGGACACTGCTGAAGCAAGGAAGTTCATAGCAACAAGTGCACATAAGAAAAAGATGGAAAGAAGGCAAATGGACAACCTAACATCATGCCTCAGAGAACTGGAAAAACAACAACAAAATTCAAAAACCTCCAGGAGAAAAGAAACAATAAAGAGTCAAGCAAAGGTAAATGAAATATAAAATAAACAAAATATACAGAAAATAAAGTAAAAGCTGGTTCATTAAAAAGATAAATGAAATTGACACACCACTAGCTAGACAAATAAAGGAGAGAAAGGAACCACATAAATCAAATTTGCCATCAAGCAGGCAATATAACCACAGACATAATAGAAATACAAAACATCATTAGAGGTTACTCTAAACAACTATACACCAACAAACAAGTAAAATCTGGATGAGATGGACAAATTCCTGGACACATATAATCTACCAAGATTGTGTCACGAGGACATAGAAAGCCTGAATACAGTCATAACAAACAATGAGATTGAGTCAGTAATAAATAACCTCCCAACATAGAAAAGCTCTGGTCTTGATAGCTTCACCTTGGAATTCTGCAAAACATTTAAAGAGTTAATCCCCTTTCTACTCAAGTTATTTCTAAAGATCCAAAAGGATAGGGACCAGCAGTTAGCGTAATGGCTATGTCGCTGGACTCCCACGTAGTCGACCGCGGTTCGAGTCCCGGACCCAGCGGCTTAAACTCACGCCGGGTGCGTGTGCGTGCGTGCCCAAGATCCCGAGAGGAGAATGGAGGAGAAGGGATTGAGGCGTGGCCATCCCCCCTGGGGGGTGATTTCCTGCTTTCTATCTCTCTGTCTCTCTCTGTCTGTCTGGCGAGCGCACGCGCCCTATAGCAAAAACCTCTCCAAAAAAAGAAAAAAAAAAGAAAAAAAAAAAAAGATCCAAAAGGATAAAAATCTACCAAATTCATTCTATGAAGCCTCCACCCCTTATCTTTAAAACAGACAAGGACAGGACAAGGAAGGAAAACTATAGACCAATTTATCTGGTGAATATAAAACCAAAAATTCTCAACAAGATACTAGCAAATCATATTCAATAATATATAAAAAAGATTATACATTATGATCAGGTAGGCTTTATTCCAGGGATTCAAGAATGGTTCTACATATGCAAAACAATAAACATAATACACCATATTAACGGAAAGAAAGATAGAAACCATATGACCATATCAAATGATGCAGAATAAACATTTGATAGGATACAATATTCCCTTCATGATCAAGACTCAGCAAAATTGGCATAGAAGGGTCATTTCTCAATACAATAAAAGCTATGAAAAACCCATAGCTAATATTATCCTGAATGTTCCTGAAAAGCTTTCAGCTTTTCGTCTAAAAACTTGTACAAGATAAGAATGGCTACTTTCTCCATTCCTTTTCAATATAGTACTGGAAGTTCTAACCAATGCAATCAGAAAAGAGAATAAAATGAAAGGCATTCAAATAGGGAAAGAAGAGGTGAAACTATCTCTGTTTGCAGATGACATTATTGTATACATAGAAGACCCAGTGGTATCCACACACACACAAAAAAAAAAAATCCTGGAAGTAATAAATGAATACAGTAAAGTTGCAGGATACAAAATCAACATACAAAAATCTATAGCATTTCTATATACAAACAACAGACAGACTGAGATAGAACTGAAGAAAGGAATTTCATTTACCATAGCCACAAAAAGTATAAGATATCTAGGAATAAATCTGACCAAAGAAATTAAAAACCTTCCACTAGGAAAATTAAGACAAGCTAAAAAAGGAAATTGAAAATTACACAAAAAAAAAATGGAAGGACATCCCATGTTCCTGTACTGGAAGAATTAATCAAAATGACAATTCTACCTAAATCTATCTACATATTTAACACAATCCCAAGGAAAGTAACAGAGACATTGTTT
Source organism: Tupaia tana (assembly GCA_026018925.1). Lineage (NCBI taxonomy): Eukaryota > Metazoa > Chordata > Mammalia > Scandentia > Tupaiidae > Tupaia > Tupaia tana. The sequence continues at coordinate 50,903,697 of JAKSZU010000001.1, forward strand.
GCAGATCTAGAAAAGACAATCATAGAATATTTCTGGAATCATAAAAGACCTCTTAATTCCAAAGAAATCCTGCACAAGAAGAGTAGAGTGGGAGGCATTTCACACCTTGACCCAAAAATGTAGTATAAATCTGCGATAATCAAAAACAGCATTGTACTGGCGCAAAAACAGACATGCGGACCAATAGAACAGAATAAAGTCCCCAGAAATAAACTCCTAAACATACAGTAAACTGATTTTTTACAAAGGGTATCAGTAAATCCAGAGGGAAAAGGAAAATCTCTTTAGCAAATGGTGCTGGAGAAACTGAATATCCACCTGCAGAAAGATGAATCTAAACTCCTATCTCTCACCATTGATAAAAATAACTCAAAGTGGCTCAAAGATCTAAACCTAAGGCTTCAAACTAAGGCTTCAAAAACTACTGGTAGAAGACACTGGGGAAACTCTGGGAGACATTGGAATAGGCAAAGACTTCTTGAATAAGATCCTCAAAGCACAGTCAATAATCCCCAAAATAGACAAGTGGGATTACATCAGATTAAGAGGTTACTTTATGGCAGAAGACACAGTAGTGAGGGGAACCAGCAGTTAGCGTAATGACTATGTCGCTGGACTCCCACGTAGTCGACCGCGGTTCCCGTTCGGGACCCGGTGGCTTAAAACTCACGCCGGGCGTGTGTGCATGCATGCCCAGGATCCCGAGAGGAGAATGGAGGAGAAGGGATTGCGGCGTGACCATCCCCCCTGGGGGGTGATTTCTCGCTTTCTGTCTCTCTGTCTCTCTCTGTCTGGCGAGTGCACGCGCCCTATAGCGAAAACCTCTCCAAAAAAAAGAAAGAAAGAAAAGACACAGTAGTGAGTGTAAATCCACAGCCTTCAGAATGGGAAATATTTTTGTAAACTATGCTTCAGCTAAGGAACTGCTAACCAGAATACACAAACAACTCAAGCAGCGTACTCAAAAAAAGATGATCAACTCAATTAAAAGATGGGAGAATGAGCTGAAAAAACAACTCTCCAAGAAAGACATATAAATATTCAAAAGGCATATGAAAAAATGTTCAACATCTCTCATCATAAGGGAGATGCAGATCAAAAACACAATGAGATACCACCTAAATGTAGTCAGAATGACAAAGACTGAAAAAAAAAATGATGAGTGCTGGTGGTGGGGATGTGATGAAAGGGGAACTCTCCTACACTGCTGGTGAGAATTGGTTCAGCCACTGTGGAGAACAATTTAGAGATTCCTCAAAGATCTACAAATAGAACAACTATAAGATCCAGCAATCCTATCCCTTAGTATCTACCCAAAGAACAGAAGAATACTTAGTTGGAAAAGTGCTTGCACATCTATGTTTATTGCAGCTTTATCCACAATTTCTAAGATATGGAGCCAACCCAAATGCCCACAAACAGATGAATGGATTGAGAAAGTGTGGCACATATGCTTTATGGAATACTACTCAGCCATAAAAAAAAAAAAAAAAAAAAAAAACAAGACCCTGGCTTTTGACAGAAAGTGGATGAATATGGAAGATTCATTGCTGAGTGAAGCAAGACAATCTATGAAGGGGAAAAATTGTATGTCGCCATTTAATATATACCGACTGTCTGCACTCTACAGCCAAAACTGAATGACTAGAGGGTATAGAAAATTAGAAAATGGATGTAGACACCAGATCCAGTATGGGAAGAGGGTGAGAGAAGGAGGAGAGTATGAGAAAAGACATTAAGGAGAAAAATAGAGAGGCAAGACAATTATGAGACAAAGAAATTTGTTATTATCTGTTAATGATTACATATATAGTATCCACAACTGGACTGGTGAGAAATGCATTCATTTTGTAACATTCACTTTACAAGCTAAATGACATATGTGATTGGATGTATAAAAGAAATTAAATTAAGTTAAATTTAAAAATTAATTTAAAGAAAAAGAAGTCAGGAGGATCAAATCAGTATTACATGGTGGATGCATAGTGATTTTCCAAAGAAACTATTAAAATTGCACTTGTTTGGTGTAAGGAATGAGCAGGATCATTACTGTTGTTCAGGACTTTCTGGATAAGATTTCCTAAGTATCTTTTTTGCCATAGCTATAGCTATCTTTCTCAAGAAAGTCTCAAAATAATCAGATATTAACTTTGGGCCTCTAGAAAATCAATGAGCAAAATGTCTTGTATCTCAAATAACTATTGCCATGATCTTTGCTCTTCATCAGTTAGATATTCCTTTGACTAGACTACTTCCATATTTTGGTATCCATTGTTTTGACAGTGTTTTGTCATCAGGATTGTACTAGTAAAGCCATGTGTCATCACCTGTTAAAATACTTTGAAGAAATTCTTTGAATAAATTCTTCAGGATCTTTAACTTACTTATTTAAAATTTTCATTAAAAACTGCTCCTCTGCAGCCTGTCTGGGTTCAAAAGTTTTGGCATCCATTGAACAGAACAGTTGCTTATCCTTAATTTTTCATTAGGAATTGTGTAAACTGAATCCATTGAGTTATCTGTCTATGGTAGTGGCCATTGTTTCTGTTAATTATCAGTACCCTTTAGTTAGGCCACAAATGAGATTATTTATTTCCTAACAAATTGATGTGAATGCCACATTCCTTTACATGTACTTTTCTTTTTTTTTTAACTTACTTAATACATTTAATCACTATACATCGCTTGCACTGTAGAGTAAATTTACCCAATACAAATATACCTCACAGAAGTCCAGCTGAAGATACTAAATACATTATCATCAACAGACAACAATTCATTTCTGTGTCTCATAAATGTCTTGCCTATTTTTCTTCTTAATTTCTTTCATCACACTCTCCATTGAGTGTCATTTTCAACATCATCTTGGCCCTTCTTAAAATTAGTTGTTCAGTTCTAAATTGCTGATTTCTTTGGAACATGTTATCTATAAACTTTGTATAAAGGATCAATGAATCACTATTCTTCCATTCAAGCTCCATCAAAATTTTTATTTTTGTTCTTCTTTTCATTTTAGAAGAATTTATATTGTAATGATATGGACTCTTCTCAAACTGATGTCTTATTCTTTTTGGTGTCTCAAACTAAACCATAGTCAGACATCTCATGAAATAGTCAGTACTAATTTATTTTTAGGAAAAAATTCTGAAACCCATGTGTAATTTGTTAAATAATACATATTTTCCATGAAATCTTTGATGACCTCTCATACTTCTTACCCACCGTGTTTTCACTCCTGTACCATCTTTCACTTACTCATCTTTCACCATTTTTCACTTGCCTTGGCCTTCCCAAAGAATATGTCCTCTAACAGAAAAATTCATTTCAGATTAAGACAATGGAACTGATATACTTGGAATTTTCTGATATTGACATATAGCACATTATTCAGAAAACAGCTGCTCTTGGAGTATGGTAGAATTATTAATTGAAAATCAAGGTAATGGACTCTTTGAACTATTGGGAAGCTCTACATCACTGATAAATGTTTGTAACTAGCAAATAACATATGGTGCTACTTCTCATATCACATTATTTCAAAGGCCTGGAAATTAAGGGTTAGAATTCAAGGTCACGATTTTCTATGCTAACCTGATAACATAACATCAATTAGTTTGATTACCATTTCCACAAATAAAATATGGGGTTAATTATAAAGGCATTTTGTTACTTACCAGAGAACTATCATCACCAGGGGAAAACAATGATGGTCCAGGAATTGAAAGCCCCCCTCGAAATGTTAAATTTCTCTTGAAAAAGCTCAACTATTTCAGAAGACCACAATAAAACTTTCAAGTATGAAAATTTCTTCCTTTTTTTCAAGAGAATAGACTTTGGGAGTAGAGATCTTATATAGTTTTGATAATGGGCACTAAAATTATGTTTTCAAAATGTTCTGGTATTTCATCTATTCTACAAATACATTTTTATTTAATTTTGTTTTCAAAGACAGAGTATCTCTGTATTTCCATCCTTCTGCCTCAACCTCCCAAGTAACTGAGACCACAGCTGCCCACTACCATTCCCAGCTCTTTCTGACAGTCTAGATTGCCAGTACCAGCCTAAAGCTCAAGATCTTCCTGCTTCAGTTTCCTGATTCACTGACATCACAAATCCACAGCACTTCACTCTGCCTATATGTTTGAGAATCAAACCTAAGCCTCTCATGTGGTCCTAGTCTGAAGATCAAAGCATCTTAATGCACATCACTGTGCCTGGGCCTTGAAAAAAATGTCTTAAATGTATAGTGTATGAGATACTCTTCTGGCACAGAGTTCATGAGATTTTTATCTAGTTAAAAAAAATGGAAGGGATGAAACGACTCTATATATAATAACATAGTCCTTTAATATATTGAATATTTTCTCCTTAAATAAATATTAGAAGAATTTGCATTGAAGTAGTAATAGCAGTTAAAATAGAGTTGAAAGTTTATGGTTCTTTTTCATTTCTTCTTTTGTATTAACTTATATTATCAGAATTTTCTTACCAAAGGAATTTTCATTTGCAATCAGGGGGAAAAAACAATGAGTAATAAAACCTTTAACAAACCAAAATAAGGTAGAAAATAAAGACTTACATTAAAGAGAAAGTCCGATAATAATTCTACAGCACTCTGAACTCTAACATAAAATTCCAGTTCTTTTAATTTTATGTAATGGAGGAAGGCCTTTAGATGGACTCCACTTATATTTGTTAAGGCAATATCAAATTTGACTTGTCCATTTAAATACCTGGTACAAATGAACATTCAGATGTACTGGGTAGATTGCCCTTTAAGGAAAGACCTAATGCCTCAGCTACAAACTCTCGGATGGGATTGTCTCTGCTACTAAGACATCAGCCAATGGTCACACATTTCTTCATAGAAGAAAAATCTCTGTCCATTTTGGCCTTCTCTCAGACAAACCTGATTGGTCTGCTATGCACCTGAATTCAATGTGGTGTTGGCTGAGACACTGTCAATTCTGCCTTCTCTCTTTGACTACTACTACTTGTTTCTCACTGTGCTCCTGAAGAGGATGCCTCTCTTCAAGTCTGTATTTAAGAATTGGGTGGGGAGGAGACTGAGGGAATGAATCACAGATACAGAGCTATATGCATTCGTGCAAACTTGTCTCCAAGACTCAAAATTATGCTAATATGATATAAGCAGAGTGGTGCATAGAGCTCCCGACAGGACCACAGCTCTGAACATCTCAGTCTAGCACAGAATCAAAGTGTGAGGCTAGATAGGTCTTCATGCTCTTGGTGAACTATCTTCCCAAAGCACGCATGCACACACAGACACACACACACACACACACACACACACACACACATCGCACATACTGTCAAGTGAACTGGTCCCACCATGCAACTATATGTAGAACTCTGCCCTTACTTTCTCCCTTTATGGGTATATCCAATTTTGATTCTCTAGAGCCCTTATGACTATTCTAAAATACAATGATGTGTTTTATAATTTGTTTATTGCATGTCTTCTCCACTACTATAGAATCATAAAGGCACAGTTTGTCTGTATAGCTAGTGCTGCACCCTCAGTCCCTAAACAGTACGGGACATGGTGGCTTCTCAAAATATAGTTGTTTAATAAATAAATCTGCTAACTCATTTTAAATTAACCATCTAAATCATCTCTTCAAATAGCTCTATCTCTTATAGTAAATTCCCCCTCTACTTGCTACATTTTTATTATCAATGCTGGTCCTCTTTCTTCTTTCTCTCTACTTCTCACAATCTATGACCTAGTATAAATAGTTTGGAGCTTTCTATGTTTTCTAAGTTACATTATTTTTCTTTCTGCTTTGGGAATAATGACTAAATCATGCTAATTTGCAGGGGCATAAAGAAAGAGAAAACAATGTTCTTCGAGGCTTTATAACAAAGGAATGGACCCTTGAAGATGCTCAGATTGAAGAGAGATTAATGTAATATGGAAATCCAAATGCTTATGAAGGAAGTAAAAGAAAGCAACCTTAAATGGACCATCAAATGTCATGTAGCCAGGACAACTAGTCCCATTATGACGGCTTTTTGTGGGTTAGAATGTTGAATATTAATCAGTAGACTAGGCATCAAAATGTAGATAAGCACTGTTTTTTTCTTTTTTTTTTCACTCTAGTTTATAGTAAACTAGATACATGACTTGTTTTCTGCACAAGCCATGTATCCATTTCATATCCCAGTGTATTATCTTCTGCAAGGAAAGATATCATCACTGTCTCCTTATGGAGAAGGAACTGAAAATCAGAGGTATGAAAGGAGAGAAAGGATGTCCACAGAATCCTTTTATTCCAATACTATTAGCACCTACTTATGATGGTTTAGACTGCTTTCATTCTTAGATAATTACAAGACAATAAGAACAAATTGGAAAGGCTCCTCAGATTAAATATACTCAGGTACTGTATTATTAAATCATTTACAATAGGGCATGCATTTCACTGGCCTTTTTCAATCAGTATGAGGAGTGGTGTCATGGTGGATAATGCTGAAGGCACGAGGGTATCATTAGGATATGTTTTACTGCATTTTAGCAGCCATCCAATCATGAAATCGCTACTCGCTCTCTTTAAACTATTTACAAATGCCAGTCTCATTGTCTAGGGATCAGCTTGTTATGAAGTATTCACTGTTACTGTCACATTTAACTGCCAATGACAGTAAAATGAAAGTCTGTCTTAATTACTGTCTTGTCTCATTTTTCATTTGCCATACCTTCTTCTAGAAAGATAAATTATACAAGATCTCTAACTTCAAAAGAGTATCTGAAATGTAAGGTGATTATTGAGAATACAGGAAAACATTTAAATACTTTTTATGTCAGTAGTGCTGGGTAGGGTTAGAAAAATGTGGACTATTAATTTGGTGGGGGCTAAGTAGTGTTTATTCATTTAATACAAATGGTATTGGTTAATATCTATTGATATTCCAAGAAAAAGCATTTGATGGATAATCAAAGCATAAGGGAAATTCCAGAAGGGAAAATATTACCAAAAAAATTATTTAAATAGAAAAGATCTCAAGTAAGTTAAATTTATTTCTGGATTTCTATAAATGCTAAATTCTCTTCATGAAAATGATATGCAAACAGCAATATTATTAAGCTATGTAAAATATGATCAAAAGAATAGATATATGGAAAGGAGATTAATAATATCCAGTCACACAGGATGTTTTTTTTTTTTTTTTTTTCCAAACATAGTGTCACCAGGAATACATGCTAGTTACATGGTCTGACCTCTGCAGGTAGCTCAAATTTAATTTTAATTTCTTTCCTCATATTCATATTTTATAGGACTCCCAAGCTGCAGAAATGCCAATACGGGCCAATGCCAAATACATAAGTGGGTTTCCATCCTAGAGGAGGTAGCTTTTAGTGGCAAAGTTAAGGGTATTATAAATAGAACAGCTCGAGTATTTTAGCCTCTTTCAACATTCCCCCTTATGGTGTACACTGTTCTTTTTGTCCTTTCATGCACACCTACCTAAAAAGTGAATCTGGAAGCAGTCTTGCTCAGGTGGAACCCTCTCCGCACATCATTACACAGATTCACAGGATTAGAAAAAGGTCCAAACACAATAAGAAATAGAATCCCTGCCCCAATGAAACTTTGGGCCATGCCTTGGTGGGACAGGAGCATATTATAACTTTTTCAACTTAAATACTGGTAGAACAGTAAGATCCTGAAAATCAGAATAAGCATATGAGCCTATGAAAAAACAGGTCAAGACAGTTTCTTAACCTTGCTTCTCCCTGCAAAAAGGGCATAAAATTTCTTTTGAGATTAAAGGTAGATTAGTCCAGTTCTCCTTATGGGGGAGAAAACAACAAAGATTTAGAACTAGGAACTATATAGTAGTAAGAATTTATCTTCTGACATTCTGTACCAATACAAGTCAACAGTTCAAAATTTGTGATTCAGGGTCTTTGTTAAAGAAACTAACCTTCTTTGGTTTGTAAAAACTAGTTTCCAATGAATAATAGATGAGATACAATAATATGATAAAATGTTAACAGTGCATATAAGAAATTCAAGTGATTTCATTTCAGAAAAGATGGTAATATTTAATGTGCATGTTTGCTTGCATAGAATTTGATACTTTTAAATATTTAATTTTAGTCATAATATGGACAAGGGGAAGGTCAGAACTCATTGTATTTGGTAACAAGGCATTAAAATTCTAAATATATGCAAAGTTTCTGTTACATGTAATGTCCTTCAGAATCCTAATTTCAAATTTGTCTTAATATGGGAATTCAGTACCTAATTAATTGGGTACACAGTATTTATGCTATGTACTATTTTTGGTTTCCTCCTTACCTCAGCAAAATAGAATCAATAGTATCTAACTTAAAGATTAGACATATTGTATGCACAGTGCCTGGCAATGTGATCATTCAATAAACAGTAACCATGGTGGTTATTATTAGCCCTTCTCTAAATTCATTGCCTCATTATTTTTGTATCTGTTTTGCTTTGGTTTATAATATTTAACTTCATTCTGTGTTCACATTCTCCAATAATCTGGTTTTATTCTTACTTGTTAGTTTTACTAGTTGGGTTTATGTCATATAAACCTATATACCTTTTTCCAGGTCTTTCCACCATCACCAGATGACACTGGTTCTTTCCACAAGTGTAGTCAGATTACAGTGCATGATTTTAAACTACCCATTGTCTTGCCCTTGACATCTCTTTCTGAGCATTTCAGTTTGAACTTCAGTCCTTTTAGGTCTTCCCAGTAATTGGCTAGTAAATGGACTTAAAACCTGACAACCTATCTCCTGAACCTATATATCGGTTTTTCTTTTGTTTTTGTTTATATATATATATAACATATATATATATATATATATATATATATATATTCTTTATATATATATATATGTTTTTCTTTATATATATTATATATATATTCTTTATATATGACATATATTCTTTATATATTATATGTTATTTCTTTATATATTGTATATGTATACATATATCCATATATGTGTGTGGGTGTGTGTGTGTGTATATGTGCGTGTATATATATATATGTGTGTGTGTGTGTGTGTGTGTGTGTGTGTATATATATAATTTCATGAGAGACTGTGGATGTGTTTGTATATGTGTGGACGGGTCTTCTCATCTATCCTGTGGCTAACCAAGATCATTGGGATGCCCATGGGTGCACTTAGCATGTTTAAACAGACCAGGATACAAGTCTGGAACCTTCCTGTCGGGCCTCCAGCATCATACAGCAGCATCCCAATTTCTTGTTATGAACCTACATTTCTTGAAGCTTAGGTTCTATTTTGAGCTTTTCATTTTTTTTTTTTACTTTTCTCCAAGTTTTTTCATCCCCTGAATATGTGTGTGTCTGTACTGTGAATCTCTTTTTCTATCCTCAGAATGACCACGTGTTCTTCTAATATCCATAGTTGAAAATTTAGTTTGTGCATAAACTGTCTGAACTGTATATAGTATTTATTCCATTCTTTCTTTTTCTACCTTATCTTTTAATCTATTGATTAAAGTTTAGCTCTAATGAAGACAAGTACCAGTGAGTGGGAAGTAGTAAATAATCAGAAGCAAGAAATTAGAAGTTTAAAATTTTAGAATAAGTTTCTTAAATATTTTTCTTATAGTTAGAAACTGTTGAGAAATGTACTGTGTGGAAAGTAAAACATTTAACTTGCACGTGATCTCAATTGAGGGTACAATGACCTTGAAGAAAAAACATGCACATAATTTTGAACACATGCAACATGAACTCATAGTAAGACCTTGTAGTCAGAAGATTTATAGTTCATTCATTTAACTGGAGATACTAAACTGAAGCTTACAGTTGAGATCTAGCAGCAGAAAACTAATAGGTAAAATAAGTCAAGATAAAATCCTAAAAGAAATAAATTTAGAGAGCCTGGCACCTGGTGCATATTTAGAGGGTGACAGAAGGTTGAATATTTTGCAATAGTGAAGTCTTAAGAAAATGCATCGGTCAACCAGGAAACATTGTAAGATAGCTGTCCCTTTGTATTTGGACTTCACAGTATACATATGCAGTTTTGAGTAATGAAAGTCAATGATTAAGCATCTAATAAAAGGAGTTATGGGCACTAAAATGTAGGAAGTAAAATTTACTATTTTTGTGTTATTCTTTGCAGAAAATTTGTTTGCACTCTAGCAGGGAATAGTCAATCTTGTTATTTGGTTGTATAAATGAAATATGGCTTTAATCTGTTTCCTTAATATTGATTTGTAGAGAAATATATTTCTCACTGCCCTTTATATTTTTTAAAAATAGGTCTTGGAATATAAAAACCAATAATGTTGTTACTTGTTATAACAATTGTATGAGAAAATTAATTCAAGATTAATAGTGGTATTCAAAGGAGGATGGGGTTGTATGAAAATAATTGTTTATCGATTTATTTTGATTTAACTACATAAAATAACCACCTTAAATCTTTAGTTCAAATGAATACATTAGTTTATCGTTTTCCCCAGAGTGTGCAGAATTATTAATATATTTTAAGTTTAAAAAGAATGAAACTGGGACCAGATTGATGGCACAGTGGTTATGGTGGCTGAAACCCACATAGCCAACTGTGTGGTTTCATCAAGGGTCAGCAGCTTGAAAAACATGCTGGGTACATGTGCATGCATGCCCAAAATCCCCAAAGGAGAGAGAAATGGAAATCAGATCAGATTGCAGCATGATTTTTCCTCATGGGAGTGATTTCCCTTTTTCTCTCTCTCTCTGTTTCTCTCTAGGAGTACATGTCCTCTCTGACAAAATTTTAAAAGAACAAAAATAGAATGAAACTTAAAGAGAGATAGAGGAATCTATTTTCTTCCACATTCTTATATCTTATAATTTGATGGATTCTCAATGCCATGTGTCATTTTACTTATTTTCTAATGCCCTAAAAAGACAGTTTTAATTGGTTCCTAAATTCCTACTATACCTAAAGGTTCATTTATCAGATATAGTCTTAACCTTCAGTTTGAGAGTTAACAGTCATGTATGTTAACACTAGTTACTTTAAATCCGTGTTTCTTGACACAGCATCCTCTGTCAATTAGATATAATCCTTTTGTGAAATATCACACATGTTACATACACATTGCATTTTCTGCAGTACTTGTGTAGCAAGCACTGTTATTTGTATTTCACATGTGTAGCCAACCTAATCATCCTCAAATCTGCCTATAAGATAATAACAATAAATATATTTATTATTACTATTAAGTTTATTCATATACTTCTTCCATGAGTAAGAAAGACAGGGAGACACCATCCACAACAAGGTTCATTTGCTGTGCTCCTTTCCTAACCTCAGCCAGCCCCGGACCATGGGCACATACATGCCACATATGCCCATGTAGGTAGGTCACTTGGTGTGAACCTAGAACTGTCCCATGCGAGTCAGCCTCACAGAGTATCACATTTCACCACTGTGCCACCATCTAGCTCCAACATCATTATCCTCATTTTTTTTTTAAATTAAGAAACTGGAGCACTGACAAATAACTTGCCCTAGGTCACATAGTTTATAAGTGGCTCATAAGTTAGAAAATCTGACTTTGGGGCCAGTGTTCTCTGATAATTTATCAATCTCTAATCTTAACTAGCATTCTGTAGGGGCATAGGGAGGGTGTAATTGAGCAGTAGGTCCCAGGCTGACCTTCCCTACCCTTGTTTAACATGGCTTAGACAGTACACATGGACTACAGTGGTGGGCAAGGGCCTCTTCATAGACCACTTATTGTGTCCAATTAGAAGTAACAGTAAAGTTTCTTATCTCATAGTCACTTTTCCCATCACACTGTGTTGATTTAATTATACCCCTTTTTGATAAGGAAGGCTTTGGTAATGATTTAATTAATTATTGATACATTATTAAACTAAAGGAGAGGAGAATTTTGAGGCTTATGCTTGGATGTTTTATGTATAATATCCTTTGCTTCATTCCATTCATTCAGAGAATACTATAAGACATTGTTTGAGTCTAGCTATGTGAATAATAAGTAGGTCACATGGCTGTTTAGTTTTTTCTCTGATATGTAAAAGATGGGTTCACAGCTCTTTTCATTAGTGCTAATTAAAATATATTACAATAGGATATTTGTCATAATTCCTGCCTCAACTCAAGCTTAAAAAAGTAAAGGTCTCATGTACTAAGGTGGACTAAACATAGTATAATATCTTGTAATAACATCAGAATCTGAAGATAACAGTATTTAACCTTTATGTGTTTATTAACAGAGATGAACTGGCTGAATTACAGAAATTAACAGAGAAGCTGACTCCCTATGCCTACAAATATTTGTGGGCCAAAAATGTGAAGTTAACATTTTAAGTCTTGGTTAATAAATGTATGTTATATAGCTTTACAATTTTATATACATGTCCATATATATATGTATTTTTGATAGATTTTTTGCTATTGGGCATGGTTACTCACTAGAGAGACAGAGAGAGGCAGAGAGACAGAAAGCAAGGAATCACTCCCCGGGGTGTGTGACCATGTTGCAATCCCTTCTTCTCCAATTTCTTTTTGGGATCTTGGGCATGCATGCACATATGCCTGGAATGAATTTGAAGCTGCCAGGTCTGGAATTCTAATTGCAGTTGACTACGTGGGAGACCAGCAACATAACTGTTATGCCATTTGCTGGTCCCTATATGCTTATAAATGCTTATATATTTTATTTAAAAAATTTTTTGGAAAGTTTCATTGTTGTTTTTTTTTTTTTTTTTTTGCTATAGGGTGCTTGGGCTCGCCAGAAAGACAGAAAGCAAGAAATCATCCCCCCAGGGTGGATGGCCACGCCGCAATCCCTTCTCCTCCATTCTCCTCTTGGGATCTTGGACATGCACGCACACGTGCCCGGTGTGAGTTTAAGCCACCGGGTCCAGGACTCGAACCACGGTCGACTACATGGGAGTCCAGCGACATAGTCATTACGCTAGCTGCTGGTTCCGTATTTTATTTAAATTTTTAAAATTATTTTTAATTGAAATAAAATTCGTACATATTTGTAGGGTGCAGTATGGTTGTTTTGGAGCATGAATACAATGTATTTGACTAAGTCAGAGCAACTTGCATATCCATTACATCAAACATTTGTCCTAGCGTTGAAAAAGTTTAAAAATCTTCTAGTTAATTTGAAATATAAAATAAATTGTTTAGTCATGAGAACACTATAGGACACTAGAACTTATTCCTACTCATTGTGATACTTATTTTTCTCTCTTTCTTTCCATCTTTTTTTTAGCTGGAGAGTGAGTATGCTTGTCAGAGAGAGAGGAAGGCAAAAGAAAAAGCACCACCTTCATGCAGAACATGCAGAACGGTCACGCCAACGTCCCTTCTCTTTCATTTTGTCTTTGTTTCAGAATTTGGGGCACACGTACAGAAACACACCCGGCATGTTTCTCAAACTTCCAAGTCCAGAACTCTAACTGCATAGTCGGACAGTGAGATCAGCCTTCCTCAACCTCTAGGCAATGGCATCAGCCTACTTTTCTCTTTTTTAAAAGTTTGTTTATTTATTAAGAGAGAAAGAGACAAGTACCCTTAACAGAGTCTTTCATACCACATTGCTCCACTCAGTCCTGAAGCCAGCCGTGCTGGAGTGTTCAGGTAGACATAGGCCCCGAACCAGAAGCTTTCTGATACAGTTCCAACACCACATAGCAGTGCCCCTTCTACTTGAGCCACTATGGCCAGACCATCCAACTGTAAGTTTGTTTCTTTCAATTAACACATAGCTTGTTTTCACATTTTACAAAAGTTTTTATTAATGCTGTAAAAACCAAAGTCTTTCTACAGTCATGACAAATTGCCCAAAACAAGATATCAGAACATATGCCTGTTAAGAATTAAATATGATTCTAGCTTTATTGGACAACAAGTATCCATAGTGTGGAATACTTACATATCTTCTCTTCTAGTACAATATTTAATGAAGCATGTTTTCAAATTCAAAATAAATGAATTCTTCCAAGCCTTATCCATGTCATGTAAAATCAATGCAGTCATCTTTCAGCAATTCATACATAGGTAGTTTTAAGACAGGTGGGTAATAGAAAAGTAACAAATATACTTGGCTATTCATTTAAGGCTAACTAAGTCCATTTGAAGCATTCTAAGGTTGAATAAACTTCAATGATTTGTATGTATAGATTATCAAATATCATAGTTGAAGTAACAGACCATGAATAGTGTCCAATTCTTTTCAAGCTAAATAGTGCAGATAATCATAATTATTTCTGGTTCCAGGGTCAAAAGAGCTGTTCATTACTTTTCTGGTTTATTGAGGAATCTTTTAAAATAATAAGTAATACACCATTCTTGTCAGTAGGTTATAAAAGAATTAAATGAAGCAAGTTCGGGCAGTAATTTTTGACAGCATAGTACCTAGAGCATCTTGCCTTTCATTCTTCTCATTTTGTTTCTTAATATAGATTTCATATTTCAGGACTCTGGGTCATTCATTTGCTTTCTTTAATAGTAGACCATCATAATATATTTCACAGGATTTTCCTCCATTTTATTTACTAAGTGGTTACTATTTTGTGCAAAGTATTAAGAAAGATTAGAACTATAATTTTTAAAAACAGCCATTTCTTTCTGTCAAGAAAATAATACCTTTTATTATGATATACAGTCAGAAAGAGCAAAAACTAGCAGATAAAATAATAAACTTCCTTCAAGAAATTACAAGTAAGGTCTAATTTTAAATATGTAGAAGCAGGACATAGACATTCAAGTTGTGCAACTTCAACTTCTAAAAGCACACTTATTTAGTTTTTATGAAATAATGTATCTATTTTTATAAAAATATATGAATGAAAAGTTGAAATTTAAAATGCACATGATAAAAGTAAACCCTTTAACCTACTAGCTGTAAAGCAGAAGGAGATAAATATGAAGAGAAGGCACTGAGAAAGCACAATCGTACCAGCATACTGTAAATGGAAATACTTTTACTGGAAAGTAATTTGACAATTTGTATCAAGACCTTTAAATATGTTCATAGATCTTTTACATAATCATTTCACTTTGGGGGATTTGGATTGATGAAATAATTTAAATTATGGAAATAATAAAAAATGAAAACTGTCTAGAGGTCCAATATTACATTAGGGAAATGGTTAAGCTACGATACATGGATACAATAAAGCATTACAAAGGGCACTGTTGAAAAGAGAATTATGGACTGGAAAATACCTTCAGTATAATATTATTGTAAAAACTGGGCACATTAAGACATGTGCATTTGACAATATAAAATGTTTGCAAGTGAATGGGAAAGCAAAAGAAAGAAAAAAAAAATTTTTCAAAGGTTTTTGCTATAGGGCGCATACACTCTCCAGAAAGACAGAATGAGACAGAAAGCAAGAAATCACCACCCCCAGGGAGGATGGCCATGCCACAGTACCTTCTCCTTTATTCTCCTCTCGGGATCTTGGGCATGCAACACACACGCATCTGGCGTGAGTTTAAGCCACGGGGTCCGGGACTCGAACCACAGTCAGCTATATGGGAGTCCAGAGACGTAGCCATTATGCCATCTGCTGGTCCCAAGAAAGAAAACATTGACATATTAACAGTGGCTATCTTGAATGGCAAAGTTAAGAAGAGTGATTTTTAATTTTTTTGTTATTTTAATATATTCCACATTGATCAAATATTACTTTTATACTAAAATTAGACAACTACATAAAACAAAAGTGGGTGACAAAAAATACGTAACTTGACATCATAAAAATTAACTTTTTTATTAGAAAGACACCACACAGGATTATAGAGGTTTTTTGTGAATCATATATCCGATAAGGGTTTTGTGTCTATAATACCAGGTTGTTGAAAAAGTAATGGTGCTTTTTTGCATAGAAAAAAATATGTCATGACTTTTCCAACAACCCAATTTATAAAGGGCTATTACAACTCAAAATAAAAAGTTATGAGGTAGGCAGTGGCATGGCAGTACCACAGCTAGACCCACATGAGAAAGATCCTGGGTTCATATCCTGGGGAATTCCCTACAGTGAGTGCATTCCCACGATTTATGCTGACAGAGACTGGGGTAGATAGCTGTGTGAGAATACTCTTGAGAGTGTCTCTCTCTCTCTCTCTCTCTCTCTCTTATGGGTGAAACTAAGAGACAAAAGAGTCTGAGGCTGGGAGGTAGCATGGTGATTAAGGCATTAGACTCCCACAAGGTTGACCACAGTTTGAATCCCAGATTTGGTGGCTTCCTTTCTCACTTTGCCTCTCTCTCTCTCTCTCTGGTCAAAAATGTAAAATAATGATAATAAATAAAATTAAATTAAATATGCCTTAAATAAAAATCATGATAATTCGAAAGAAACCACAGAGGAAAGTAAAACAGCTATTTATAAAAGAAAAAAAAATCACCTCAATTAAAGTATGAGTAAATGATTTGAATAGACATTTTTCCAAAGAGGATATACTGTTAAGCAGCAGAAAAGATGTGCAAACTCTTAAGTCACCGAAGAAATGTGATCAAAACCAAAAGAAAATAGCACTTCACATTCACTAGTATTGTTATCCTTGCAAAGAAAAATAGTAAGGGTGATGGAGGCTATGAAGTAGTTGAAACATTCGTGCATTGCCAGTGGCAATGTAAAGTGGTGCAGCTGCTTTAGAAAAATGTCTGGAAGTTGTTTAGAGAGTTTAAACATAGTTCTCATCAGTTCCTTCTCTTGGAAGGAAAGGGAAGAGATGGAACTTGTATGCAAATGTCCACAGAAGCATTACTATGATAACTAAAACTTGGAAACAACCAAAATTCAGCAACTATTAGGTAGATATACAAAGATAGTACAGCTAAACAGTGTGATTAGAAAACACTAAAAAGAAGTGATGGGGCCAGCAAGGTGGCACGATGGTGAAGGCGGCCCAATCCCACATGGACGTCTGTATCGTTCAGTCCTGGACCTGGTGGCTTGGAAAATACACTTGGCGTGTGTACCTACATGCCTAATGTCCCAAGAAGGAATAGTTAGGTGGCCATACACCCTTGGGTGGTGATTTCTCATATTTCTTCTCTCTGTCTGCCAGTCAGTCTCTCTCTCTCTCTCTGAATGTATCTCTCTCTCTCTGGTGAGCAGACACACCCTACAGCAAAAACTGCAAAACAAAAGGAAAGAAATAAATTATTGATGTATCCTACAACACAGATGTACCTTGAAACTGTTACACTAAGTGATAGAAGACTGTTACTGAGGACCACATATTGAATAATTCCATTTATATAAAATATCTAGAATATGTCCCAACCATGGTGATCTATAAGGAACATCAATGCTTGGGAGACTAAAAGACTTGTGGAAGGCCTAGGTGCAGTTCTCAGGCCAACTAGAATACACAGGCACTGGTAGGCCCCCTTGTAATCTTAGCTAATTGAGAGGCTGAGGAAAGATGATTCTGATACAAGGAATCCTGCCCAAAGTAACTATCTCTCATTTGTCTTTCTCACTTTTTCTCTTCTTTTCAAAAGAATAAAAGGCTAGAATAGGCAGATGTATAGCAATAGAGAATAGATTCGTAGTTACTTAGATCTGAGGGGAAGGGGAAAATCTGGGATGATGAATAAGTGGTGCTTGTTTTCTTTTTTGGATAATGAAATTGTTCTAAAATTGGTGTGGTGATGGATACATAACTCTGTAAATATGCTAAAATCCATTTACTTGGACACTTTAAAAAAGTTAATTATATTGTATATGACCTCAATTAAGCTTTTAATGAGAAAGTTTTCTTTTTTAAGTTAAGAAAAAGAAAAATATAAATACCCTCATGATTAATAGAATAAGCTGAAACATGCTTATTTTATGATAGATTTAATAACTAAGAGTTAGTTGGCAGCAGATCCTGATAGATTTCCTATGTTTGAGACTCACAAATAAAGATCGCAGACATTGGGCATACAAAAAGAGGCTCGTAGACACCAGACAGACAGTAAAGGAGTTACAGGAAGAAAGAGTGGTTCTGTCAGAGAAGCTGTCATTAGTTACTGACTGCAATTCTATAATTTTACAAATTTACCTTAGAATATTAATTACATAATATAATATATTGCCAAACATGCCTAAATTTCTCAATTTTATGTGGAAAATATTTTATTTATTCTTCTATATCAGTGTGGCATAGAGAAGATATTTAATAAACTATCAAAGGATGGCAGGCAGAAAAAATAGTCAAGATAAGTAAAACTAGAAAGAACTGCTGTATGAATTTCAAATCATATAAATGGTTAACCCAGGAATTTATTCTGCCACAATAAAATAACTATGACCCCTTTGATTTATTAAGTGCTTATTGGAGAAGATATTTTACTATCCATTTAACATTTTATATTTACCCAGTCAATGATTATAAACTTCTTTCCACTTTACTAACAAGATGAATTTGTTTTTCTTTTTTTTTTTCTATTGATATTTTACCAGAGGACACATGTGCTCACCAGAGAGAGAGACCAAGAGACAGAGAGAGACAGAGAAAGGACTCCCAGTGGATTGTGGTCATTTTGCAATCCCTTTCCCTCCATTTCTCTAACCTCTCAAGGATTTGAGACATGCACACACATGCACCTGGCATGTTTTTCAAGCCACTAGGGCTAGGATACAAACAGCACAGTCAACCACATGTTCCCCAAAACACAAGATCATGGGCTAGCCCCAAAATCAATCTTACAATGCACTTACCAAGATCGCATCATTAATCACGGTGTAACTCTTTTTTAGGACCAATTCTGTCTCATAGAAAAGTTCTTTCTCTCAAGTATTAAGCTTTCATGAAAAAGAATTTGACACTGGGCAGGAAAGTAATTACTTATAATACTGACTACAGAATGTACCAAGAGCTAACTTTTTTTCTGATTGACTTCACTAGAAGTGCCATTTCTTTTATTGTCTCTCTCCCTAAAAATAAGCTTAAAACCATGGTCTAGAATAGTACTGAGTAATGTCAGTTTCTTGAATGTTTCTATTTTCCATAAGACTGAGAGAAAACAATTTATCTAGGATAAATGTGGCTGGTATCAACCCAAATGCTAATGAAATAGATAATATTTTTTATTTATAATAAAAAATGTAGTTACATTTAAATTGAGTTTAATTCTATCATAATAATTTTGCTTTATTATATTTGATCATTATATAAAATGATTTATAGATTGTATAATTTTTATAATAATTTTTATATATTTCAAATATCAATATTTTTGTGTATTTCTTCTTATTCATCATTGTGTATTCATTGTATATTTCTATGTACTACAGAAAGTATCATTGAAAAAATTTGTCACAGCACTTATATTGCCAATTCTTCATTACCTTTAGAGAGATCATTTTTCTCTTATGCAAATTTGAAAAGTGAGTTAATTATGCCAACTTTACTGGTCACAATATGAATTAGTATATATATATATATATATATATATATATATATATATAGTGATTAATCAGGTCTCTTGAGTCATAACAAACAATGAAATAAATATATAGTTTATGAAGTAATAATGTTTTAAAATTAGTGCTAAAGTGGGGCAAAGATAGAATTTCAAAATTTAACTCCTTCAACAGAATCTGTTTTATTAGCCAATAAGATTGTTAGAAAAAAGTTACAGTTGTGACCCATAATCCTTGAGCAATAAGTACCTCTTTTCACATTTGAGATGAAGGCAAAGAAAGTGAGAGAGCAGTGTCTTCAAGCAAGTATATATATTTTAAATTGTCAGACCATCTGGAATTTTGCAAAAAGAAATATTTTCATTGCTTAATCTCTAATGTTTGGCTCTAATTTTCTTTGAAATGTGAATCAAAAAGTATTAACCACACAGTCTCTCTTTTTTCTCAGTACACTTTGAGTTTCTTCTCATCTTGAAATAAGGATTTTCCCTCAGTGAAATGAGATGTTTCTTCTTAAACATTAAGTAACTTATTTATTAGGAATTTCAGAAATGCCATTCTGATTTTTCACCTGCACGTATATATATGTACAAATTTATTGAACATTTGAACTAAGATTGAATTAATTACGACAAAATTAATAGAGAAAAAATTTCAATATTGCATTTTCCGTCACAATTCATAATACATATGCAAGTGTCACCAAAATTGTGTTTACTTTGGTTCACTAGATTAATCCAGTCAGAAAACTGGAGTAGATATGCTACAAACAAATTTTACTTCCCTAAATGAGATATGAAGAACTCTTCCCATTCCATGTTGTTATAAAGATAGTAGAAGTGGACTATATCAAATAACCATACTTCGGTCTGTTTTCATTCACTCCATTAATATAAATTGAGTTTCTCCCAAGTCGCATAAATTGTATTAACTTCTATAGACTATATGTCTTTTGTTCTCTAAAAATGACAAGCAATTTTAAAACAGAAGACCATCACATTTTGCATAGCAATATTCCTTCTTAACAAAATACAAGGACCCCTTCTTCACACATAAAAATGTGAATCAATTTCATATTGATGTACAAAGTCCACTGTATTAGTTCTCTTTCACTGCCTTACCACAAATTTAGTGACATGAAACAAGACAGATTTATTGTTATATTTTTATCTTACTTCACTTTTCAGGAGGTGAATTATCACGGTCCTCCTGTGTACTGTCTCTGAAAAAAAAATTAGTCATGCATAGGTGTATATATTTTATATTAGTGATTTAATGCCATTCATTGTGTGGCTTTTTTTTTTTAATGTTCACTTATTCCTTTCGTGAGAAAGATAGAAACTCCCAACAGGATTTTTCCCCTTGTGATTCCTCCCAGTCTTCTAGTCAGTCACGATCATAGGCACAGCTCACCCAGTACCTGCAGATCAACAAGGAACTGAACCCAGGTCTTTCTATATGGCTCCAGTACCTGCAGTAGCATGCTACTTACTAAACTGCAGTGCTTAGGCACATTGGATAAAATTTCTAGTGAATCATTTGAGGAATAAGATAAGAGGTTTAAATAAAATTTGAAAAACTCTCTGAGAAAAAGAAAAGTAGTATCAGATAGCCAGAAGATAACAAATAACTGAGATTCTATTTGTAATGTGAACTGGCCTGGCACCCCTAACCAGACCAAGATGTTCTTCTGTTTAATACAAACAATTTCATAAAATACTGCCAGACAAGCTTATTATACTTTGACCATAATGAAGCAAGTCAAGAACAAGATTACTCTATAATCATGTCTAGACAGAGGAACAATGCATAGGCCAATCTCAGGGCTGTCCAAACACCCTCTCTTGGCTAAAATGAATGACTACTGTGTCCTTAACAGCTGCCACTTCAATTTTGCTCCATTCTATTACCCTCTATATAGCAATTAAGATACTTAATCTGAACAATTCTCTCTTCTTAATGCCATCCACTACAAAACAAGACTCTACTATCTTAATCCTGCCTTAAATTAGATAACACAGCCTAATCCCTAGAATACTCTTACTGAAACACCACAAATGTACCCATGGTGGATATCCCTCCTTGTGGTAAGGAGTCAAGATCCTAGCACCATTCTACTGCAGGTGTTTTTCTCGTGATTTTGTCTACAGAATATCTATTTCTGCCTCTTACTATGTTCTAGTTATGCAAGATTTTGATGTATTATAAGACTGTAAGGTAAAACTATGAACAATACATTTGTAATGTGGAGTTTCTCTTGATAAAATGTATCCATGGATTTCTTTCATCATTTTGAATTTATTTTGGGATTGATAGTAGGCAGATACATAGATAGATGATAGAAAACTATTACGAGAAATATAATGCTATCATCAAAATTATCTTGTTAGATATTTTGGCAATTTTAATCAATATAACAGTATTTACATTAGGCCCTGGAACATCCCAATAACTGGTTTTATAAAATCCCACAATAACTTTTATAATCATTTTTTTCTGCAGTAGCAATATCTTGTGTTTTTATTTTTCATAAGTTAGGTTACTTCAATTAAGTTTATTTAGGTGCATGCATTTGTTAGCCTTTAATAATGTGATGAATTTACTTGCTAGGAAATTTATTCTAACTTCACATGGCACTAATTAAAATGACATTGATTTGCTTAGTTTAATGACTGGTGTTCAGAAAGTTCCTGTACAATGATAAAAGCTATTTTCAGTTTTATTGAGGTGTCGTGAAGAAAGACAACTTGTTTTACTTGTGAATTTCCCAAGGCCTAATTCTCTAGCCACCTTTTTATTTATTTAGCAAATACTGAGGTTCAGAAGTCAGGAACACTCTTTGCCCTTTGGCATGAAAATGCTGTAATGAA
Source organism: Tupaia tana (assembly GCA_026018925.1). Lineage (NCBI taxonomy): Eukaryota > Metazoa > Chordata > Mammalia > Scandentia > Tupaiidae > Tupaia > Tupaia tana. The sequence goes on from JAKSZU010000001.1 coordinate 50,926,007, forward strand.
AGTAATGCTTAATCGGTATGAATCTAGTAGCAGTATGAAGATCAAGTTAGAAAGAGTTTTATATCAAGGTATTGAATAGTGTAAATAAATACCTATATAGGTTTTTGAGGAGCCTCCATATCGTTTCTCTTATTGGCTGTACCAATTTACACTCCCACCAGAAGTGGAGAGCATTCCTTTTTCACCAAAACTTTGCCAGTACTTGTTCTTTAGTTTCGTGATTAAAGTCATTTTTACAGGGGTTAAGTGGGCTCAGTGTGGTTTTGATTTGTATTTCTTTCTCTTTTCTTAAAGGCTTATTTAATTTAATTCATTAATTATTATTCAATTTGACCAAAGAGAAACAAAGAGAGAAGAGAGAGAGAGGGAGCATGAGAAAGCAAGCCTCCAGGTCCATGAATCAAACCATGGTCAACCACATGGGAGTCCAGCACCTTAACCATCATGCCATCTGCCGGCCTTGATTTGCATTTTCCTATGATAAGAGGTGTTGGGAGTTTTTTCACATGCAATTTGGCCATTTTTATGTCTTCCTTAGAGAGTTGTCTGTTCAGCTCATCTGTACATTTTTTTATTGTTTTCGTTTACTTGTTTTTCTGTAAGAAAGCTGCATGAGTTCCTATATATTCTAGTTATCAACCCCTTATCTGAAACATAGTTTGCAAATATTTCACCCCATTCTAAGGGTTGTCTTTTTACTGCAATTGTTATTTCTATTGCTATGCAGGAACTTTTTAGTTTGCAGAGATCCCGCTTGACTACTTTTGTGATAATTGCCTGTTGTTTAGCGGTCCTGTTTAAGAAATCCTTTCCTGCTCCAATATCTTCAAATGTTTCTCCTCTGAGTTTCCCCTAGGTTTACCGCCTGTAAATTTATGGTTTGAAGTTTTACCTACAAATAGTTGCTAGATTTTGTGTTGCTTTTATTAATAACAAGAGATTGAGGTCCAGTTTCATTTTTCTGCAGTTGAGTATCCAATTCTTCCAGCACCATTTGCTGAAAGGATTTTTTTTCTCCCATTGCATTATCTTCTACCTTTTATCAAAGATCAATAGGCTGTATGTTTTGGGGTTTATTTTTGAATTCTCTATCCTGTTCCATTGGTCTATATGTATGTTATTGTGTCAGTACCATGCTATTTGATTATCCCATCTTTGTAATGTATTTTTAGGTTCAGTCATGAGATGCTTTCTTATTTATTTATTTATTTATTTATCACAGTATTGTCTTGGTGATTTGGGTTCTTTCAGGATTCCAGATAAATTTTGTGATTTTTTTCTACATTTCTGTGAAGAATGTCACCAGTAATTTTATTGGAATTGCATTGAACTTATAAATTAATGTAGGCCTAATTGTTGTTTTGTTTATACTGATTCCAATCTAAAATTACAGAGTGTCTTTAATTTTTTTCTGTATCATGTTCAACTTCTTTCTTCATTTTTCCACAATTAATTTTTCACCTCTTTAGTAGAGGGTTAGTTGGAAGGAATGGGGGAAAAAAAAAAAAAAAAAGTCCTGTCAGATACATGACTGTAGAGTTCTCTGTTGAAAATTGTGTTTATGATAATAATCTTAATTTCATTATCAGGTACTACATGTGTACATTGAAAAACACGGGGCCAGCAAGTGCCAAGGTGATTAAGGTGCTGGACTCCCACATGGCAGACTACAGTTCAAGTCCTGGACTGGTCAGCTTGATTTTTCACTCTCTCTCTGGTGAGCATGTGTGCCCTATAGCAAATTTAATAGTCATAATAAATAAAATTAAATAAAACAACTTTAAATTTTTTATAAAAGTAAAACATATTGTGTGCTGTATAAATATACAGCGATTCAATGTAAATAACAAGTAATAAAATTAAAAATAAAGAAAAATAAATTCCTAGATAAAGGGCATCTCTACCCTACAGGAAGCCTCAGACTCCATCAACTCAACATTAACTTTTCTACATATTAAAAAATCACCAGTTTAAAACTGAACCTTTCTTATTGGAACATTTTTTGCCTCTACTCTTACATAGCTCCTCATTCCCATTGAATGGCCTCACTGCCCATTATTTCAGGTTTATCCTCATTTAATAATTTAGATTTGATGCACCATTTAAAACCATGAACTTGTTTTTTCTTGATATTACTAGTTCTTCTCTCTAGTAATGTTTCTAGTCTACCTACTTTGACTACAATATAGATCCTGATATTCTAATGCCATCCTTTCAAGAAGAACTCATCTGATTTAAGCCAACTCAACATTTAAAAATGCCAAATTAAGAGACTTGAAAAAAGACATATTTTCCCCCACCCCAAGTTAATTCAGAAATCATCACATAAAATACACTATCTATCCCAACTGTGGTAGTATAGCAATACTCGACATTTGAAAGACCTGGGTTCATTCCAGGCATGCTCATGCTTGCCTGTAACCCTGGTTGGCCAAAAGGTCAGGATGAGGATCCCAGGGTCACGACACTCTGTCAAGTTTACCTGTCTGTCTCAGCTCTCTATCTCACTCATGAAAGAAAGAAACTTTTTTTTAAAAGAGACCCCATTTACTAAGTTTTCAAATATAAGTCATAAAGCATTCATTATGATTCTTAATGTTTATGAGGAAGTATAAAACAAAACTCAGTCTTAAAAATTAATTGTGACATTAAAAAAGCAAACATTTAATTTACTCAGGAAAAATATCTGAAAATGAGAATATATAATTAGATTGCAGAAGATAACACCCTAAAATAAATTGACTTCAGGTTTAAAAAAAAAAAATGTAAAGGTTTAGAGCTTTTAAAACAGCTCCTAAGGCTCTAAATCATAAATCTGGAATGTAGATGCCAGATTCCAGATGGTTCATGTAAATAACTGCATAGAATGCATTTGGATCCTGGAGTCTAGGTTTCTAAACTTTCAGGATAAGTGTAGTTCTACAGCATTGTTCATCACCGGAACGCTTAGATTTTAAAAAGAGCAGCTATTATTTTTCCTTACAAATAACTTTGGAAATAAAGGCACATGTTTCCATTAGATAAATACACTTTCCCATGACAAACTATACATTAAAGTAATAGGTTCCTCTCACTTTATTGTATAGATTCATAGACTTATAGGTTCTTCCCATTAGATTATAATGATAGGAATAATAGTTTGCATTTTTATAGCAATTGCCACATGACAAGCCCTCTTCTAAAAGCTTTATATATGTTAACAAATGTTAATACAGTAGTCACAGCAACTCTGATGAAGCAAGTGCCATTGTAACTGAGAAGAAACTGAGAAAGATATTTATCAACTGTAATGGCAGACAATGGGTAATTATTAGAATATAAATAAAAACCTAAACAGTCTAGCTTTAAAGTTTGCATTCTTAATCACCACGTCAGCATTGTGAGTGCAAGTATGCTTGATCACCAACTAGGGCCCATCAAGAAGTGTTTCTCAAGTTGGGCGCTCAGTAAGTATGTATTGAATAAATATAGAATATAATAATAGAAGACATAATTATTTAACTAATTCTTTCAAATACACACACACACACACACACACACACACACACACACTTATCTGGTATCAAGGCTAACTTTACTTAGCTTTAGTTTCCCCTTACATTTTTTCTTTGAGATTACTTTAAATTTGTAACCCACTAAGGACCCCAGGTTTTCTACTTCTTAGAATTTTTTTTTTTCTCTATACTTCATCAAATAGCCTTGTGTAATTCTTTATGATGTCAGAGATGGGATCATTGGTAAATATTCTATGTGAGTGTCTAAAAATTTCCTTTTTACCTTCACACTTGATACATAAGCCTTTAATAGTATTTTCTTAAGAACTTTCCATGTCCACGACACATGTAGAAAAAAAATACTTATTTTTGAATTACATGTAGTATTGTAAACTGTAAATCTATTTCTTAAAGATAACTTTCTATGAAAATATTGCTTTGTTACCTCTGGCATTCGGTGTTACTCAGACCTCAATATAATTCTGTTTCCTTGTTATATTAACTGTTTCGATGAAAGAGTTTGAGATGTTCATAGCATATTATCTTAAGAGATTCACCACTCTCTATTTTAAAAATATTTATTATTTTTCATTTCAGTGTTTCTTCTGATACTCTAAAATTACTATTATGAGTATACTGGAACCCCAAATGTATGTTATCTATTTAATATTTTTAATCTTTGCTTATAATTTCTTTGAAATTATCTTCTATGGTTCCAACTTGACTATATATTTTGATTGTTCTGTATACAGTAATTATATTTAGCTCATAATTTTAAATTTACAATGATACTTTTTCTTTAATTGTCCCTTTTGTTTTATAGCACTTTCTCATTTTGGATTAAAATACCTTCTCAACTAATAAAAATATTACAGTTTTATTCAATTGCATATCTCATTTAAATCAAGGTATGCTTGTACAGTTCTCAGTGTATGTCATCACTCTCTACAAATGTCTCTCTTTTCAACACTTTTACCCATTGTTTAGGCTAAGACAATTTAATTCACATCAATTTCTCAACAATACCTAAGGCATCTGGGACCAGACCGACAAAATGGCTGTCGCTGAACTCCCATGTACTCAACTGCTGTTCGAGTCCCCGACCCAGTGGTTTAAACTCACGCTGGGCACTTGTGCGTGCGTGTCCAAGATCCTGAGAGGAGAATGGAGGAGAAGGGATTGTGGTGTGGCCATCACCCCTTGGGGGTGATTTCTCGCTTTCTGTCTCTGTTTTTCTCTCTGTCTCTCTGGCGAGCGCACCCACCCTGCCGCACTCTAGCAAAAAAAAAAAAAAAAAAAACAAGAAAAGAAAAGAAAAAAGTAAAAAAAAAAAAAAAAAACCTAAGGCTTCATAGCTACAAATTGAGCAATATGTAGCATAACTTGGATGAAAGACCTGTCATCTCTTTATAATTCATTATAAGCACCTATATGAAATAAATAATGTGGCTTTATAATATTATATATATGTATATATATGTGTGTATATATATATATATATATATATATATACATATGTATATATATATATATATACGTGTGTGTGTGTGTATATATATAAACAGTTATTTTCAAGGACTAAAGAAGCAGAAAAATAAAGATGTAGTAGAAGCTCAAAGCCATGAAACCCACTAATTGTAAGCTATAGAGGTCATTGGTACTATCTGAGTCTATGATCTATTCATTCAATAAGGAAGAACATTTCATTTAGTTTCACAAATTAAAGGAAATAAAATAATGAATGTTAACAGCAAGCAATTTGCATACATATAACAATTATAAACCAAATTCATAGATAGCAATTAATTCCAAAGTAAGTTTTTATGCCTGAAGTCTCAAAGAAAAAGAAAAATAATAATAATTACGAGTCTAGGAATACCATCTTTTGGCTGAATATAAATCCTCAGCCTACTCACAGGAACAAACTCAATCAATGTTACTAGTAGTTTAAAATATCAGTGCTGAAGGTGGCAAGAAATATGTCTAATATTACCAAAAATAATCATGAAAAATAGCTTTCAAAAGTGTGGTGCACATCCAGGCTTGATAGCCGGAAACAGATTTAGAGTTGAAAATAATACTCAGAATTCAAGAATAAATATCTTCTTTGTACATGTGTTATATTAAGAAGATCTGGATGAATATTGATTCCTTTATCTTGAAAAAAGTATGTGCATTTTTCCAGACTTTCCTGATGTTCTCCATATTTTGCAGTTTCAAAAGTCATAGTATAATATTTGTTTATTAAAATAAATTTAACACAAGGATTGAATGGAGTTCTCTCAGTTCAAACTGCCAAACAAGAATACCATAGACTGCATGGATAAAACAATAAAATTTATTCTCATAGTTTTTGAGGCTAGAAAGTTGTATTAGCCATTCTGACTCTTAGTCAAGGCTTTCTTGCTGATTATGTCTTTAAAAACACCGAGAAAGACAGAGAAGGAAGCTCTCTCCTTTCTCTCTTCTAAGGGAACTAATCTCATCATAATGACTCCAAAATCATGTCCTACATACTTCTCAAAAGCCCTACCTCTAGATATTACCACACCAAAATTAAGTTTAAAACATATGAATGTGGGGACCAGCAGTTAGCATAATGGCTATGTCGCTGTACTCCCATGTAGTCAACCGTGGTTCGAGTCCTGGACCCAGTGGCTTAAACTCACACCGGGTGCATGTGCATGCGTGCCCAAGATCCCGAGAGGAGAATGGAAGAGAAGGGATTGTGGTGTGGCCATCCTCCTTGGGGGAGTGATTTCTCGCTTTCTGTCTCTCTGTCTCTCTCTGTCTTTCTGGTGAGCACATGTGCCCTATAGCAAAAACCTCTCCACAAAAAAAAAAAAACAAACAACAACAACAAAAAAAAACATATGAATGTGGAGGAGGGCCAGAAACCTTGGATATGTATCAGGGCTACTCATAATTCTCTAATACTCAATTCTCTAACACTTGCAAACATACAAGCAAATAACAGATTCTTTAACACGTGTGTCTTTAGTCACTTACAGACATCAAGAAAGGAACTGATGAAAAATATATTAATAGAAGGGGAAAAGTAATATGAATTCTGCCATTCCTTCCTTTAATTCATGACACAAAATATAAAATGCTTAAAAAAGTTCTAATTTTTTTCAATGCAACAGTGAATTTTCTTTTATTATTTAATGCAGCTGAACATGTGCAGTCTACATTAATCACTCAAATACTCAATTTTGGATAGCTGCCTCTTGTGTTGCATTAAAAATACCATCTTACAGGTGTAACTATGTTTGCTGAAAAAATATTCTAAAAAACTATGTTTGAACAAAAAGCGATTGCTTAATGATTTGGTATTTGAATTGAGGTAAAATTTGTAACACAATCTGTTTGAGCTAAAGGACAAACTGATTACTGAAAGTTATTTTTGTTTTCTTCCCTTAAAATGCATTTCTCCACTGTTATATATGTTTAATTCTTTGGTTAAAACTCTTTTATACCTTGGCCATAAAAGAGACATTGTGAAGTGTAAAAAAGAAAAATCGTACTGTAAACTTTCCAATAACAGTCCATAATAAACAAAATCAAGTTAGTTAGCTACTAAAATTCAGATCCAAAGGAGTCCCATGAAAACACCGACATTGAGATGAACTGCTGGTAGATTCGTTATGTGGAAAACACTGTGGCATGAATTATTTAGGCTGAAAATAATAGAGTCACAATAATCACTGAACCACCTTTACAAAATATTTTTAGAGCAAGTTTAAATTTGTTCCTGAAAAGATTACCATATATCAAAGGTCTCCATTTCATCTCTAATTTGTTGCTATTTCAAAAAGTGTATCTGTCACTGTCAAAAGCTGGTGGTAAATATGTCATCACAACTACAAGTGCCACTGCTATCTTAATCTAATGGGGTAATTGATTCTATAATGATTTGAAGTCAATTAAGTCTAAATATCTTAGATCCTGAAATAAAAAATCAACTGCTTTTTGAAGCTTTTGCTATAGGACTGTGTGTTCACAAGAGGTGAGAGAGAGAGAGAAGGGAAATGAGAAATCACTCTCTGTGGGGATGACCCTGCTGCAATCCCTACTCTTCCATTCTCCTCTCCGGATTTTGGATATGCACATGTATGCACCTGGTGTGTTTTTCAACCCTCCACGTTAGAACTTGAACTGTGGACTCAGCCATTTGGGCTCCAACTGCCTTAACCACCGTGCCATCTGGCAACACAAAAGTCAACATATTTGAAAGAACTTTACTTTTAATTTAGGCTAAAATTTAGGTGGATGGTATTTAATGTACTTCTAGCCTTCCAACTTATTAATTTTTGAAAATTGCTTTCTAACAATCTATAGATACAGTATTTTATAGCGTAAATGCTAATGTGTTCTAATTTAATGCTTCCTGCAGTTTTTCTTTTCAAAATTATAGGCCATAAACCATTATGAGTCCATGAAGAAAATGTTAGTATATCACCCCAGAAAAGTTTAAAATAAGTACACATTCTCAAAATATTAACATCTAAAGTAATGAGGGGGCATGTGATAGTCCATTAGAAGTATATACAGACCAATGGAAACCAGCTAAATATTTCTGTCCTAGAGATTAATAAGTATATAGTTCTTTAGCTGGCCCTTTGCCTTAGTGGGTAAAGGAGCTAGGTCCCATATGACCAACTATACAGTTTGAATTTCAGCCCTAGTGAGTTAAAAAACGCACTGGGTATATGTACAGCATTTTCAGAACCCTAAAATGATGGAGAAATGGAAATGGGTTTGAGGCATGACCATGCCCTGTTGACAGATGTGTTCTTCCTCTCTTTATGACTATCTCTCTCTAATGATTGCACAGTACAAATTGCATTTGGCTGACTATTGGTTAGTCAATCATGAGACAAGAAAATAGCCAGATGTCATTTCTTCTAGTGATGTGTGAATAGTGGTAGCCCTAGGGGTGCTGTGGATCAGTGAGTTTATATAATTTACAAAAATATCATGGGACCAGCAGTTAGCATAATGACTATGTTGCTGAACTCCCATGTAGTCGACTGCTGTTCAAGTCCCAGACCTGGTGGCTTAAACTCACACTGGGCGTGTGTACATGTGTGCCCAAGATCCCAAGAGGAAAATGGAGGAGAAGGGATTGTGACGTGGCCATCGCCCTTGGGGGGTGATTTCTTGCTTTCTGTCTCTCTGTCTCTCTCTGTCTTTCTGGCAAGTGCATATGCCCTATAGCAAAAACCTTTCCAAAAAAAAAATTATTAAAGGATTGGAGGAAAAAAATAGAACACATACCATACCAAGAAATAAATGTAAGTAATTGGAAGTTTTATGTATAGATTCACTTCCAGTCATACAACCACTATGGGTTGTGAATGTTACCTTACATCATAAAGACTTTGCAGATAAGATTAAACTAAAGACTTTGAGATAGCATTAGACTATTGGTGAACTCTAAATGCAATCACCAATATCTTTATAAGCTAGTGACAGAAGGAGATTTAACACCCACAAGATGAACAGACAATGTGACCTTGGAGGCAGAGATTGGGGGAATACAGTCACAAGCCAAGGAATGCCAGCAGGCACCAGAAAGTGAAAGTGCCATTGTATACTCTTTCCTGGAGCCTGTGGAGGGTGTGCAGCCCTGCTGATACCTTGATGTCAGCGCAGCGATGCTGACTTCAGACAGTTTCTGTATGCTGTAACTATAAAAAAATAAATTCTGTTGTCTTAAACCTTCAGTTTGTAAAACACTGTTGTAGCAGCCATGGGAATCTAATAGAGAATACAAGAGCACTCTGCATGCCTTCATGAGACAGGAAAGATACTGCTGGGAAGCAGTGCATTTTACTGATAAGCAAGAGTTTCCTCAGTTTCTGAAACTAAAAACTTCCAGATTATCAAAGATAACTAATTTTAGTCCCTAATAGTAATAAATATAAACTATTATCCTTTATGGAAGGCCCAAGAAATAAGTATATCATAAATAGTCTGTTCTTAATAATAAAAGGAAATTGAACCCTATGAAAGAGAACACACCAAAAAATGAAGGCAAAGATAATGAAGTTTCCATTTTTAGTCTTTTTTATTATTTTATTTTATATTTTATTTTATTTTATTTTATTTTATATTTTATTTTATTTTGCTATAGGGTGTGTGTGCTCACCAGAGAGAGACAGAAAGAGAGGGAGTTAGAGAGAGGGAAAGTGAGAACTCACCCCTCTTAGGGGGAATGGCCATGCCATAATTCCTTCTCCTTTAGTTCCTCTCAGGATTTTGGGCCTACACACACACTCATCAACATGACTTTCAAGCCACTGAACCTGGGACTTGAACCACAGAATTGGCCATGTGGGATCCAGGGTTCTAATGGCCATACCACCTGCTGACTCCTAAAGTTTTAGTTTTACTGTCTACAAAATCTGGACATATACTGCATTACTGAAAAATGACTAATATGAGATGAGTACATAAACAAAATCCACTAGATGAAATAAACACACATATATAATCTATCCAACATTTTGTAAACAATTTCAATACTACAGAAAAACAAAATAAAGTATTAAAAATCTGCGTAATTCTCACAGATTTTAAGAAAAACAGAATAAGCAAGAAAGAGAGAGAAGGAAGAGAGATAAAGAGAATGAAAGAGGTAGGTTTTATTAGGGTGTCATGCTTTCAGACATGGAAGAACTCAGAGGATATACCATCTGCGTCAATTTAGGATTACATTCATGCTGACTACACTGTGTTAATGAACCCAATATTTACCTATTTTCTCCCCTTTTGGAGTGGAATGTAGAAGGAGGGATCATATCATAAGAATTCAAAAAGCAGAATTTTAGAACTATTTAAAATGTTTCAAAATTTAAAATAAGACTTTTTTTTTTTTTTAATTTTGCCAAAGGTTGTGTATATTCATTGTGAGGGAAAGTAAGATAGTATTTTCACCATGGGAAATGGACCCACTGCAATCCCTTCTTCTCCATTTCTCCCTCTTTGTGGAATTTTGGGCATGCATACAAACTCCTGGCATGGTTTTTAAAGCCACCAGATCCAGGACACAGCCACATATTGGACCATGTGGGATCCATCTGCCTAATTGCCATACATGGGCTGGCCCAAATAAGGACATTCTGTACTAATTTTATGGAACTACGATAAAACTGTCAACAGAAATTATATTCGCATTGTACAAGAAAGGGATATTTCAGACCATTGTTGCATTTATTATCTATAAAGGTAAGAATCATAAATTAAATATCAGGAAATAATCTGAAGCAATGTAGTAACATAATTATGATCTATGCCAAAGATAATTACATCTGGGATTATAACAGCATTATGGTTTTAGGAAATGTCATAGTATAAGAAATCATATATGAAGAAAATAGCTTTCTATGTACCCAAAAGAGATATGATGAAATTCTTTATCGATTCTTGAGTCTTACATTATGACATTATGCAATAACTGGCATAGGGATTGTCTGTTTCAGATCAAATATTAGCATAACAGTTAATGATTAAACATTAGAGACTGTCTAATTCAAAGTAAGAAAATGATACAAGCAAACTTTTATTTAGTATTGGTTAAATACAATTAAAGAAAAAAATAGATTTAGTTGATCTACAATATGTAAAATTAAGTAAAAAGTCAACTTTTTGCCTTATATTAATAAGAATAAAAACTTGCATATATTGGGACCAACAGATGGTGTGGCATTATAGAAGCTGACTTCCCCATGTGGCTGATTGTGTGACTCAAGTCTAAGACTTGTAGGCTTAAAAAATAGGAGATGAGAATAAAAGAGAAAGATTGTGGTATGGTAACCCCCTCTTCGTAAGTGATTTCTACTCTCACTCTGTCTCTGTCTCTCTCCAGGCACATAGCCTTATAGAAAACTAACAAAAAATAAAATAAAATAAAATAAAATAAAATAAAATAAAATAAAATAAAATAAAATAAAATAAAATAGAATAAAGCATGTATTATCAGTGGAATGTTCCTCATACACCTAGCTTATAGGTATCTGTGAAAAGACTACTACAAAACAAATAGGAGGAGCACTGGGGGAAAAAAAAGTGAGAAAATTTTATTTTAATATTATTTTGTTGCCTTTTCCTAAGGACATAACATAACTTTATATTTATAAGGCACAAAAGGTCTTCAAAAAGTTTATGGAAAATGATTATTATGAAAAACTATGCATGAATTTCCGTCTCTTTTGGCACCAAAAAAAGCCTTACAATTTCATTTTGGCACAAATTTTTTGAAGTCCCCACATAGTTTGCGCTACCTGTCTGTTTTTGTTGTTGTTGTTGTTGTTGTTGCTTTTCCCCCAAAACATCAAACAGCCATTTCCTCAGAATAGTAATATAAGAATTTACTTGACTAATTTAGAATGTGTTGTCCTAATTATAGAATATTCAATGTTTTACAAGGAACCTCATTGTGAACATTTAAACTTAAGGTAAAGTAACAATGTCAGAAAACAGTATAGGGAATTGTAGGCTTCTGGAACCCTTTAATTAGCTTTTCTGGTTTTTTAAAGTTTATCTTATTCATGATGGAGAGAGTGAACATATACTTAAGAGAGATAGAAAAGGAAGGAGATAGACAGAGAGAAGATGCTTCACAGAGTCCCACAATGCTGCAATTCTCTTTATTTCTGGCCCTCCAGCTCATTAGGTCAGTCATATGGGCACATGCAACTGACCCAGGAATCTGAACCTGCAGTTGGTCATGTGGCTTTCAGCACAGATGTTCAGTTTGCTATGATGCACCACCTGACTGGGCCCTGAATTCATTTTAAATTTTTCAAATTTTTTTTAGGAATTACTTTATTTAACTTTATTTATTTATTTATTTATTTATTTAAATTTGACCAGAGAGAGAGAGAGAGAGAGAAAGTGAGAAACCAATCTATCAGGTCCAGGACCTGAACTGCGACTGGTCACATATGAGTCCAGCGCCCTTAAGCATCATGCCACCTACCAGCCCCCCATTTTAAATCCAAACTATTTCTAACTTTTCTTGGAATCTTAAAAAATTTGAAGGGCAAGGCAATTGTCTCAGTATAGTAACTTGTGCTGAATCATTAACATGCAGAGAAAATCTTCTGAATCTAGAACTAAGCAAAGACTTCTTAGACTTCATTCCAAAAGCAAGATTAATAAAAAGAAAAATTGGTCCTCATCAATTTGAGAAAAACCCCATTAACAGAGAAAATGACAACCTATGAGTTTGGAAAAATACTTGCAAACCACATTATCTGATTAAGGACCTATGTCAAGAATATATAAAAAACTGCCAAAGCAAAACAGTTAAAAACAAAAATATTCTATTGCAAAGCAGGTAAAAGACATGACCAGAAATGTTTTCAAAGAAAATATAAAGATCATAAATTAGTATGTAAGATTTTCAATAGCATTAGCCATTAGGTAATTGGACATTAAAATTACAATGAGCAATCTTTATACTTCTAACAAAATGGCTACAATAAGAATTTATAATAACATGAAATGTGAGAATGTGCAGAAACTGGATTACTTATACACTGCTAGTAAGAAAGTGAAATGGTAAAGACATCCCAGGAATTGTTGAAGTTTCTTAAAAACTAAACACATTTGGGACCAACCTATGCCTTAATCGTTAGATTTCTGGACTACCTTGTAGTCTACTGCAGTTTGAATCCAGGATCTAGAGGCTTAAAATTCATGCTAGACGCGTTTGTGTGCATGTCCAAAATCCTGAAAGGAGAATGGGGGAGACGGGATTGTGGCATAGTCATCCCCCCAGGGATGATTTCTCGCTTTCTGTCTCTCTGTCACTCCGGTGAGCACACGTGCCGTATAACAAAAAATCTCTTTTAAAAAAATAAAAGATAGACATACTATATGATCCGGCAACATGTACTCTTGTGCATTGTTCCAGAGGGAAAAGATGTATTTTCACACGGAAACGTGCACATGAATGTTCATAGAATATTTTTTCATAATAGTCCCAAGCTAGAAACAACACAGAGCCATAGGACCAGCAGTTGGTGTAATGGCTACCTCGCTGGACTCCCATGAGGTCGCCCGTTGTTTGAGTCCTGGATCTGGTGGCTTAAACTCACTCCAGATGTGTGTACATGCATGCCTAAGATCCTGAGAGGAGAATGGAGGAGAAGAGATTGCAGCATGGCCATTCTCCCTGGGGGTGATTTCTCGCTTCCTGTCTCTCTCTTTCTGGTGAGGGCACGCGCTCTACAGTAAAAATCTCTCAAAAAAAGAAAAAGAAACAGCACAGAACCCATTAGACAAGTGAATGATTAAACAGTATATACTATGGAATACTACTTAGAAATAAAAATGGATATACTACTGATAAACACAACAAATTAGAGAAATTTCGAAGGAATGTGGAATAAAAAAAGTCAATCTTATAGTCTGACTTATTTTACTTAGAATTATGTCTTCTAGGTTAATCCATTTTGTCTCAAATGATAGGAATTTATATGTTTTTCATAACTATATAGTCTTCCATTTTTTATATGTGTTACATTTTCTTTATCCATTCATTATTGTTAGGCACATAGATTAATTCCAGGTCTTAGCTATTGTAAATATTGCTCCACTCAATATGTATGTACAAATGTCTCTCCAAAAGAGTGGTTTCCTGTCTTTTGGGTATATATAATTGTGAGATTACTGGGACAATGGTAGTTTTATTTTATTGCTAGTTTTTTTTTTTAACAGTCGAGTAAAAAAATCACTGATGATTATGTGTGTGTGTGTGTGTGTGTGTGTGTGTGTGTGTATAAATATATATGTCACTGAGAGAAATTGAAAAATAAGTAAAGGGATCTCACTGCATGATTTCTCACAACTGCATCTATATCAATAATTGTGACAAAGCAGTTTAAGCAAAAATTTTTAACTAGTCCATTTACTCTGATTTCAGGATCTTTCTTTTTCTTTCTTTCTCTTCGTCTCTTTTTCTTTCTTTCATTTTTTTCTTTCTTCTTTTATTTTTCTTTCTTATTTCTTTCTCTGTTTCTTTTTCTTTTTAAGGAACATGCACTCACTAGAAAGAGACAAAGAAAAGGAGTGTGAGAGGGAAAATAAGAAATTACCCCCTAGGTGGGTGGTCACACTACAATCCATTCTCCTTCACTTTCCCACAGGGATTTGGGACATGTACATACATGTGCCCAGTGTGAGTTTCAAATCGACAGATCTCGGACTTGAACTACAATCAACCATGTGTGAGTCCAGTGCCTTAACTACCACACCATCTGCTGGAGCTAAGAAACACTATATTCTGTACCCCAAATACCTAGAATGATGGCTAGTATTTAGCAGAATCACAATAGGATTATATTGAATAATTGAATAAATTATAGGTTGTCAACCAAATATTGCACTCAGAAGTTAATTATTACATTGATAAATTTATCAGGGATAAAACAAAAAATAATTATCTAACTATATAACACACCCCCTTTTATCTCAATCCAACTTTTGTTTGGTGCTTGAAGTGGTTTGTTGGTTTGTTCCCATGTCTTAGCTATTGTAAATAATGCTGCAATAAGCATGCTTGTACAAATGCCCTCGCCTTGGGACCAGCAGTTAGCGTAATGACTATGTCACTGGACTCTCACGTAGTCGACTGCGGTATGTGTCCAGGACCCGGTGTCTTAAAACTCACACTAGGCGCGTGTGCGTGCGTGCCCAAGATCTCGAGATGAGAATGGAGGAGAAGGGATTGCGGCGTGGCCATCCCCCCTGGCGGGGTGATTTCTTGCTTTCTGTCTTTCTGTGTCTCTCTCAGTCTGACGAGCACATGTGCCCTATGGCAAAAAACAAAAAACAAAACAAAAAAAAAACCTCCAAATGCCTTCGCCTTCTCTACATAGTTGTTACTCAACTAAAACATTCTCATCATCTCATGTTAATTTTAAAGGCAAAAGTGTATGTTTAACTTAAGGATATCGACTCTCCAATGACTGTGCTGTTTAGCAGGAAAAAATTTTTTCAATCTAATCTAGCCAGGAAGTAACAGCTGACCTACTTGAAATTTGTAACTGTTCATGTATGAGGATAAATGAGGACTGCACATGAATGCAGTCACTTTTCTAAATTGCTCAAATTACAGTTATCATATTATGCTAAATTCCTTAACAGTAGTCCTAATTCTGTTAGGGCAATATATGTGTTTCTGTTTGTATGATAAATGATTTTCTTCATAACATTTTTCTTAGTCCCAGCCAAATGTCAGACAAAGTGTTTATGTACCATCTGATTTCATGACTAACTTCTACAAAAATTATTATAGTATGAACTTACATCAGAAAGAATAGCAAGGATGTTTCCTTATATATATTCCTTATATATTCCATTTAGATCCTTTGTTTTTCCACTTAAATGTATCAGTGTATCATTTTCAATATATATTTTTTCCTCCTTCTCTCCCTCTCTTTTTCTTTCTCTCTCTCTCTCATGCACACAAACAGAATTGACTATTAAACATTTTTTTAATTGAAATAGATTATTTTACCATGCAGTGTAAGATACAGAAAAATCGTGGAAAGTTTGAAAATGGAACAAAAAATTTCTGAGTATCATGAATGGAAAATATACTTTGTTTAGAGGACCTGTTTCAATATCACCTAATTTTACTTGGTTTTGACTTTAAAATATATTTTTCAAGGTATATAATAGGTTTATAAGCTATAGATAACAGCAATGCAAACTATTACTCTTTATAGTTAAAAGAAATAAATGCAGTCGAATACAGAAACAATGAATTACTCTACACCATCTCACCCTCATGGAAAAATTTAGTTTTGCATCTATTTGTAAATTTCTATCCAATATATGTCCTTGCTTTTAAAAGCTTTTCTCTGAACTGCTTGTAACATCTTACTGATTTCTTTTTGTTGTTGTTGGTTTTGCTTTGACAGAGCATTTTAGAAAATGTTATTATTTTTCATTATAATTTCTGATTTACATTTAACCGTTGTATATATGTGGGGGACACAGTATTGTTTTTCAAAGCATGCATGCAACATGTGATAATTAAATCAAGGATATAAATGTATTCATTCTCATCAATAAAGAACATTATATTATCTTGTACACCTTTGATAATCACTCAACTAGCATTTATTTTCTTTTTTGAGGTGTGTATTGGGTTGGCAACACCCTTTTCTTTTGTTTTCTTTTAAATTTATATTTAATCACTGTACATCTTTACAGCATACAAAATGTTTTTTCCTGGCATGAATACAGGGCATGTTAGTTAAGTCATAGATATTACCTTGTACACTATCATCAACAGATAGCTTTTCATTTTGTGTCTATTAAATGTTTTTTCCCCTGATTCCCTCCCTCCATCTCCCTGTTATCCATTCCCTCCTATACTGTTTCTAGTATCTTCAGTTGTTCTCCCTTCTACTATACCTCTTATCTTTCAGTTTCTGCCAAAGAGTGCTTACGTTAGTTAGGTGTATATTAAGCGGGGACATGCAAGGCCTTTCTTTCATCACCTGGCTTGCTTCACTTAGCATTAAATCTTCTATATTCATTCTCTGAATCAGGTGCTAGGGTTTATTGTTCCTTATCGATGAATAATATTTCATAGCATTTATATGCCACAGTTTTCAACTCAGTCTTCAGTTTTTGGACACTTAGGTTGATTCCATGTCTCAGCAATTGTGAATAATGCTGCAATAAACATGGATGTGCAAGTGTTTTTCCAACTGAGTGTTTTCTTATCCTTTGAGAAAATACCAAGGAGTGGGATTACAGGACTGTATGGTAGTTCTATTTGTAGTTTTTGGAGGAACCTCCATATCATTCTTTACAGTGGTTGTACTAATTTATATTCCTATCAACAATGTAGGAGGGTTCTTTTGTCTTTTTTTTATTTACATTTTTTAATACATTCAATCACATTATTTAGCTTAAAAGGTGTTAATTTCAATATGTGAACATTTCTCCCCAGTCCAGTTGATCAAAATATAGCAACATTACCTCCCTGTCTCAACAATGCTGTCTCCATATCCCTCCTTCAAATGTTTTTCCCCAGGCCCCACTCCTTCACACACACCACATCTGGCATTCACACCCATCTCTTGTGTTTGTACATCCTTTAGGGTTCCCTTTTCACCACAGCTTGGTGAGCACTTTCCTTCCTTCCTTCCTTCCTTCCTTCCTTCCTTCCTTCCTTCCTTCCTTTCTTTCTTTCTTTCTTTCTTTCTTTCTTTCTTTCTTTCTTTCTTAACTTTGGACATTCTGACTGGGATTAAGTGGTATATCACTGTGGCTTTGATTTGTATTTCCCTTATGATAAGAAATTTTGAGTGTGTTTTCATATGCTTTTTGGCTGTTTGTATGTCTTCCCTGGAGAACTGTCTGTTCAGCTAATTTGCCCATTTGTAAATTGCATGGATTACTTTTGGGTTAAGTTGCTTGAGTTCTCTGTGTATTCTAGTTATTAGTACCTTATCTGTGTCAAAGTTTGCAAATATATTCTACCACTCTGAGGTTGTCTCCCCACTCTAATTATTGTTTCTTTTCTTGTACAGAAACTTTTTAGCCTAATGTAATTGCACTTGTCTATTATTGGGACTATTGCCTATGCTTTAGGGTCTTTAAGAAGTCTTTGCCTACTCTAAGTTAGTTTCCAAAAATTTTGTCTGTATTTTCCACCAGTAATTTTACAGATTGAGGTTTTTCCATTTAGATCCTTTGTTTTTCCACTTACGTGCATCAGTGTATCATTTTCAATATATTTTTTAAGTTTTTCATATTTTATTTGGTAGAGGTCTTTCACTTCCTTGGTTAGGTTTATTCCTAGATATGTGTGTGTGTGTGTCTGTGTGTGTGTGTGTGTGTGTGTGAGAAAGAGAGAGAGAGAAAAAACTCTTTTGGGGTTTATATGCATGTAATCATGTCATCTGCAAATAGAGATAATTTGAATTGTTCTTTTTCTATTTTAATGCCTTTTATTTTATTCTCTTGTCTGATTGCATTGGCTAAGACCTCAAGTATTATATTGAAAAGGAGTGGAGAAAGTGGGCAGCTTGTCTTGTTCTAGCTTTTAGAGGAAAATCTTTTAACATTTCCCCATTAAGTATGATATTAGATATGGGTTTTCATAGATGGCTTTTATTGTGTTAAAATGTTTCTTTTATGCCAATTTTGCTTTGAATCTTAGTCATGAAGGGATGTTGCATTTTATCAAACGCTTTTTCTGTATTGATTAATATGATCTTTTTTTTTTTTTATCTTTCCTTCTGTTAATGTGTTGTATTATATTTACTGTTTTCTATGTTAGACAATGCTTGCGTCCCTGGTATAAAGTTTACCTGTTCATAGTGTATAATCTTTTCTATGTGTAGTTGGATACAATTTTATAGCATATTGTTGAGAATTTTAGCATCCATATTCATCAGGGATGCTGGTCTATAATTTCACCTTTTTTTGTTATGTTCTTGTCTGTTTTGAGATCAGGATAATGCAAGCTTCATAAATAAATCAAGTGAAATATTTGGCATATGTTAATTATATATATGTATACATATATAATATATGTGTTTGTGTATACACACACACACACACACACACACACACACACATTTTACCATTTTGTTGGAAACTATCCTTTAACAAACATAAATGAAATTTTATTATACAAATAGTCAAAATCTGGTCATTACAAACTTCATTAAGACTGTTTTTCTCATTTGATATTCAACTATTAGTTTTGTGAAATGTTATTAAAACCATAGAAGCTCCACACACAGTCCAGAATAGCTAAAAACAAATAAATAAAACAACCTGATAATACCAGATATCAGAAAAATGTAGATCAGAGTTCTCAAATATTCTTACTGAATATAAAATAGCAGAATTCTTTTAGAAACACTGTTTTAAGAAATAAACATACACTGAACTGTTAAATTCACAATGCCACTTTTAAGAATATCTGTAGAAATAAAGACATAAAAAATATACAAGACTGTAGCAGCTTTATTCATGATGGTGAAAAAGTTGGGATATCCCAGATGTCCATCAATGTGAATTGGAAAAGTTATGGCATATTTGTAGGTTGGAATTCTAATTATTTCTAAAAAGGAGCATTCCACTTACACAATAATAAGGATGATTATAAAATTATTGTGCTGAATTAAAGAAGCCAGGCATAAGAATACAAACTGTATAATTCTAGTTACATCAAGTCCTAGATCAGAACTTGAGAATATGTATCATGCGGCCTGGCCTGAAATGTTTCAATGAGAACAATGCCAATATCTGGATTAAAAATATTGTTTCAGGGACCAGCAGTTAATGTAATGGCTATGTCGCTGGACTCCCACGTAGTCGACCGCGGTTCGAGTCCCGGACCCGGTGGCTTAAACTCACGCCGGGCGCGTGTGCGTGCGTGCCCAAGATCCCGAGAGGAGAATGGAGGAGAAGGGATTGCGGCGTGGCCATCCCCCCTGGGGGGTGATTTCCTGCTTTCTATCTCTCTGTCTCTCTCTGTCTGTCTGGCGAGCGCACGCGCCCTATAGCAAAAACCTCTCCCAAAAAAAAAAAAATATTGTTTCAAAATGTGAAAAGAACAATACTCGTGACCCATATAAATATAATTAGATTTGCTTGCATTTGATTATTTGATAAATAATCATTTGATTGGAAAGTAAACTTTGGATTCTCTGATACCTGACTAGATGTCTCAACATGTAAAAAGAATCTATAATGTGGTCCTGTTTATTATGATTTCTAAGCAGGAAAAAAATGAAAGTAGCCACAATTTTCTTTGGATCTCAACTGCTCTTGGATTTTGAATTTTAAAGTAGTGCATGGGCAGATAAAAATGCTCCTGAATCTCTCCTGAAGTTATCCTAATTTCTAGTGGTACAAAATCATCAATATTTAAGATTTTCTAGGGCCTTAAAAGATAGTTTCAATGCAAGTAAACATTTAAAACCTGTCATGATACTTTCTGAAATACATTCCTACAAAAATAAAATATTCTTAATTACCCTAACTACTTTCAATAGCAAGTTCAGCTAATACATACATATTTGTGAACACATGTCTGACTTTAAGCATGAAGCTCTGAGTAGAATGACTACACTACAAAGTAGCACTTCGCTGATGCTATATAGTTTACTGCAGTCATTAAATAGGTATTTTTAACATCTTTTTTTTAATTTCAAGAAAAACAGTTTTAGTTTTAATAAATCAAAATCAAAAAGATGCTAAGAGAGCTTTGGTTAAAACTTAAAGCCAGCAGGACCAGCAGTTAGCATAATGGCTATGTCACTGAACTTCCATGTAGCCGACCAAAGTTCGAGTCCCAGACCAGGGGGTTTAAACTCCCGCTAGGCATGTGTGCTTGCATGCCCAAGCTTCTGAGAAGAGAATGGAGGAAAAGGGGTTGTGGCATGGCCATCCCGACTTGGAGGTGATTTCTCGCTTTCTATCTCTCTGTCTTTTTAGCGAGTGCATGTATCCTATAGCAAAAACCTCTAAAACAAACAAACAAAAAAAAAAACAGCTTAAAGCCAGAAAACAGGTTAGGATTCTGTTTAAATTGATAGTAGGTGCATGAACTTATTGACAGCTCGAGATAAGACAAAAATCCTTAAATCTGGAAAACAAAGCATAGAAGAAAATCAGTAATGTTTTAGTCAAAAGTCATAACATTCTATTTCACCAGTTCAGTATCATGTACTTAATCTAGCTTCTGTTGTGCTCTGATCTTCCCATTTAAATTCTGGAACATAACTTTTTCAACTCCAGACTTGTCTCCACCATTAAGAAGTCCTTTTTCTTGGTTGTTTCTGAAATCTTATTTCTGTGCATCTGTCTTTAGTTTTCCTGGTACAACACTCCCTTCAAAAGTTCTTGGAGGGAACCAGCAGTTGGCATAATGGCTATGTCACTGGACTCCCATGTAGTCGACCACGGTTCGCATCCCGGACCCGGTGGCTTAATACTCACGCTGGGCGCGTGTGCATGCATGCCCAAGATCCCAAGAGGAGAATGTAGGAGAAGGGATTGTGGCGTGACCATCCTCCCTGGGGATGATTTCTCACTTTCTGTCTCTATGTCCCTCTGTCTGGCGAGCGCACGCGCCCTATAGTGAAAAACAAAACAAAACAAAACAAAAACTCTCAAAAAAAAAAAAAAAAGTTCTTGGAGAGATGGTCTGGTATGATTAAGCCACTATGCAGTGTATTCTGGAAGGGAAATCACATTTTGTATGCTGTGATGATGCTCAGAGAATGAATGTAAAATAAATTAATAAACATAAAATAAAAGTTTCTACACCCAAAGTAGAAAAATCCTCAAACTAATAATAACATATAGTTCAGGAAATATTGATCGGATAAAAATGCTATTTGGAGAAGGGGGGAGAATTAATCATTGGCATGCACACATCACACTGCAAATGAGCACAGTACAGTATGGAGGGCATCTCTAGAGTGGTGTCTAAAGGAAGCTTGTAAAATATCACTTATCTTGGCAGGGAGCAACTTGAAAACCCTTTACAACTTTGGGGCCCCCTTCCTTTGCCACAACCTTACAAGAGATAATAAAGAAAATATTTTTGAAATATTTTATATAAAATTACATTATATAAAATTATATCATACATTTTAATATTATATATTATATAAAAGAGATATATAAAATATATTATATAAAGTTATATCCTATATTATATATAACATATTATATATAATTATATATACATTATATTTATATATAATATATTCTGTGATATAAATATATATTGTATCGAAACCAGCAGTTAGAGCAATAGCTATGTCATTGGACTCCCACATAGTCGACTGTGGTTCAAGTCCTGGATCTGGTGGCTTAAACTCACACTGGGCGCATGTGCATGCGTGTCCAAGATCCTGAGAGGAGAATGGAGGAGAAGGGATTGCGTCATGGCCATCCCGTCTAGGGGGTTATTTCTTGCTTTCTGTCTCTCTATCTCTCTGGTGAGCGCACACGCCCTGTAGCAAAAACCTCTCAAAAAATCTCAAAAAATATATATAGTATATAATTATATCTATGTGTATGTGTGTGTGTGTGTGTATATATATATATATATATATATATATATATATACACACATAGATATAATTATATACATATACACATAGATATAATTTTATATATATATATATATATATATATATATATATATACACACACACCCTTCCAAGCAAAGAGAGTTGTTTATCATGAACTTATTGACAGCTCAAGATAAGATAAAAATCCTTAAATCTGGAAAACAAATCATTGAAGAAAATCAGTAATGTTTTAGTCAGAAGTCATAGCATTCTATTTCCTGAACTTTCCTGATAAACAACTCTCTTTGCTTAGAAGAGTGATACCCAAAGGACATCAACTTATAGGTGTGGAATGTGATGGTGAGATGAAAATACAAAATTATTGTTACTATGCTTCAGTGAGGCAATCTTATCCAGTCAATCAGACTGTAACTGGCTCTCATGAAAGCAGCAGAATGAAACATAAGAGCTACCTCTCAAAGGTGATCACAGATATTAATACCTAAAAAAGTGAGAGAAAAATCACAATGAAGAACTTTCAGACTAAGGTTGCCTATGATATATCTTTTCCTCCACCATCCTTAAATAAATATAGTTTTCTAGCTAAACTGCTAGAATAAAATGATATATATTCTTCCAATTATCTAGATAGACCAACCACAAAAGATATAATAATATTATTTAGAAGTCATGGAAATTCATATTTTTCTTAGTGAGGTCATGTAAAAGAATCCATTATCTATGTAAATTTTTAAAAAGCGTCACCTACAAACAATTAATTAGAAGAAAGGGTTTACCTCAACTTCATCAAATATGGAAGCAGAAAATCAACATGTACTGAGTTAGTGAAAAGGATGTGATGCTCAAGTTCTATTCTGATGATATTTTGCCATGTACCAAAGCAATAGAAAGATATTTGGAAAGCTTTTTCTTACAGTTTTTTTTTTTTTTTTTTTTTTTTTTTTTTTTTTTTTTTTTTTTTTTTTTTTTTTTTTTTAGTTGATACCATTATCATAGGCAGAGTAGTATACTACTTAAGTACCCTTGGAGTTATAATTCAGTCAAACAGAATATGATGTTTATGAAATAATAAGACCTAGGCAAACTGAATTAACATTCCACTAGGGAACCAGCAGTTAGCATAATGACTATATCGCTGGACTCCCACGTAGTCGACCGTGGTTTGCGTCCCGGACCGGTGGCTTAAAACTCACGCCAGGCGCATGTGCGTGCGTGCCCAAGATCCCAAGAGGAGAATGAAGGAGAAGGGATTGCTGTGTGACCATCCCCCCTGGGGGGTGATTTCTCGCTTTCTGTCTCTCTGTCTCTGTCTGTCTGGTGAGCGCACGCACCCTATAGCGAAAAAACCTTTCAAAAAAAAAAAATTCCACTAAAGCAATGACACTCTACTGATAATGAGCTCACCTGGTGACCATATATTGTTTTCTAGACACCATTTCCCACTAAAGGGAATCAGAACTCCTTGGCAATATGGCTTATAACAGATCTGGGACAGAAAAAAATAAAAGTTAAGGATATGAGGTAAAGCATAAAACAAGGAAATACCCAAAATAAATAAAAACAATCTAGCAGGGTTCTGTCAAAAGGACACAGAAGTCAACTTGAAAGGATTATCACTGGCTAAATTATAATCAATGAGTATACAAAATAAACAACCCCAAGCCACAAAATTTAGATGAATGCAAAACATTGAATAAAAATAATAAAAACGTTCACATCAATACCTACTAAACTAATAGAAACACCCCTCTTTCCAGAAAAATAGCTGTTACTGCTTAGCCAGCTATCATCTCACGATGTGAATTTAATAATTGGTTCAAGAGCAATTCATCAATAGATGCTAAGGCCATTATATGTAGGCATAACATATTTGGCCTAGGAAGCTTGGGCTGTCAGCCAAGAACACATCTCAGAGAGAACCAGACAGCCATCAAGTAGCAGCAACAGCACTCTTACCCCCTACACTAGGCCCACTCCTGGGATGAGCACTGAAGCTCATTCTCCATTAGACAAGCAGATCCCTTACACCTGGACAATGGTGGCAACAATGGCAAGGAGAGGCAAAACCCTCAAGGAGACCAGAGCAGAGAATGCAACATAGAAGATTTCTCCAGATTGAATCCCTTCTGTTTTTCTAGCCTCATCTATACCAGCAACATTGAGCTGCATCTCTAGCCCATGTGTCTTCTCTCAAAATGAGAACAGAATTCAACAGCTGTGGGCAGTCAGCAAAGGACATACTAACAACTTCTACCCTATTACAAGGCCAGCATTAGTGGCCACTCAGTACTTTCCAGGAAAAGGCCCTCAGATGCTGCAAACTGCCCACGTACATCTATCAGAAAGAAGTAAACATCTGGAACATCTGGTAAAGGAAGCATTCACTAAGCTGAATGAAAGATAGAAACAAATGGTTAAAAAGAAAAGTATATATGACAAGCAGTATGTGTGACTTTAGGTCCTTCAAAAGAAAAGGCAGCTCCTGAAGTCCTTGTGTGTTTTATAGAAAGCAAGGAGTACTCATTTTTCACACTCGAGCATTTCATGGCAGATCCATGGAGCTACAGAATATAAGTTCAGCAATAGTTCACTGTCCTCACAGGGAAAGGACCTCTGCTCACGTAGTGTAAGAATCAACGGTGTCCTATTACCCACAGTCTGGATTGTGCCCTTCCTCTTCAAGAGGAGCCTGCAGACTCTGGTTCCTGCCATGTGACAGCAGTCCAATCACCAAGGTAGTCTGGAAGGTAGGTATGTGTCATCACTAAAAATAATAAATCCCTCTTCTGGCAGTAGAAAGAGATCATGATGGAAAAAAACAAAAACCAACTTGAAGAGATGGAAGAACTGACTTAGAGAGGGAAACTGAAGTCTAGGTCAAGAGTGAAAAATTGGAATCTTCCTTGTCCAGGAAAGATCCAAGATCGGAGTGGTCAATCTGGGATCTGGATTTCCTGGTCTGGAGTCAAGGGTCCCAGTCCTGCCTTCTCACCCGGTATATCCAACCTCCATGCAGTCTTGGCTCTCCAGGGAAAGTCTGAACTCACAAAGCTGCGGGTCTGGGGAACCAGCAGTTAGTGTAATGGCTATGTCGCTGGACTCCCACGTAGTCGACCGCGGTTCGCGTCCCGGACCCGGTGGCTTACAACTCACGCCGGGCGCGTGTGCGTACGTGCCCAAGATCCCAAGAGGAGAATGGAGGAGAAGGGATTGCGGCGTGACCATCCCCCCTGGGGG
Organism: Tupaia tana; assembly: GCA_026018925.1. Taxonomy (NCBI): domain Eukaryota; kingdom Metazoa; phylum Chordata; class Mammalia; order Scandentia; family Tupaiidae; genus Tupaia; species Tupaia tana. The sequence continues at coordinate 50,951,835 of JAKSZU010000001.1, forward strand.
GTGATTTCTCGCTTTCTGTCTCTATGTCTCTCTCTGTCTGTCTGGCGAGCGCACGCGCCCTATAGCGAAAACCTCTCAAAAAAAAAAAAAAAAAAAAAAAAAAAAAAAAAAAAAAAAAAAAAAAGCTGCGGGTCTGCCCTGTCCTCTCCTCTCTGCTTAATGCTCATCAGAGTGAGTCAGAGAGCAGCTGACTGTTTAAACTGCTCTTTCTTCGTGGGGATTTTAAACTGAAAAGTTCAACAGGAAGTTCCCATGAGGGACCAGAAGGACTCATGGGCACCGGGGAGGTGAGCAACAGTTCAGAGCAGAGACTGTTCTATTGGACATGAAGGGAAAATGAGAGCATATATTCTCATGGAGCTTCTGCAAGTTGATGAGTTAACTCCTGGTGGTCGTGCCTGCATTCTGGTGGTCTTTTCATAAGGAATTCTATAACAAACATAATGTATTTAACTTTAATAGCTTTTTAAATTGTACTTAGGGATGATTAAAATTTGAGTTTTAATTTTTTATGATTAAATGCAGCTCCAAAGCCTCAAGCAAATTGTTTATTCTTAAATCTATTACTCTATAAATTATATGTAAGTTTACATGAATTGATTTATTATTATTATTATTATTACTATTATTGGTGATATAATTTATAGTGATTTAAGACAAATTTAAATAATAATGAAAATAAGTTGATAGTCACATTCAAATACATATGGAAAGATTTATCGACAAAGTATCTGTATGATGCTAAAATAGGCCTAACACACAGTTCTATTGGAAAAGAGGGAAGATAAGCTTTAACGGTGGAGATATTTGTCAGCTCTCACCTTAACGATGTGACAACATTAACATCACTAACGTTGGGATGACATGATGTGTCCCCTCACGTGGTGCAATATGAAGTACACAATACTACCTACTATGTATTGTGGCCAAAAATATCTAACACTAATACAATCAAATATGTAAAATAATTTTCCAGTTTACAATATAGATACTAGTAAAACACCACCTATCAACAGGAAACGAGGATGGGAAGTAAATTGAAAACATGGGATCTTTGCACCCTTAAACATGGTCCTCAGACATACAGCATCACCAGGAACTTTGCTAGAATCACAGTTTCAAATGTTAAACTGGACTTACTAAAGCAGCGTCACTATTTAAGAGGTTCTTAGTCAAAGGGTCAGCACGGGGAACCAGCAGTTAGCGTAATGGCTATGTCGCTGGACTCCCACGTAGTCGACCGCGGTTCGTGTCTCGGACCCGGTGGCTTACAACTCACGCCGGGCGCGTGTGCGTGCGTGCCCAGGATCCCGAGAGGAGAATGGAGGAGAAGGGATTGCGGCGTGACCATCCCCCCTGGGGGGTGATTTCTCGCTTTCTGTCTCTATGTCTCTCTCTGTCTGTCTGGCGAGCGCACGCGCCCTATAGCGAAAAACCTCTCCAAAAAAAAAAAAAAAAAAAGGTCAGCACGTGGTGTAGTGGTTAAGGTGCTGGGATTCCACAAGTGCAGTCTGAGTCCCAGACCAGTGGATTGAAAATCACAACAAATTGGGACCACCAGATGGTGTAATGAATACATCACCGGACTCAACATAGTCAACTGAGATTCGAGTCCCAGACCCAGTGACTTAAAACTCATGCTAGGCACATGTGCGTGCATACCTGAAATCCCAAGAGTAGAAGAGAGGAGAAGGGATTGTGGTGTGACCATCCCACCTGTGTGTGTGGGAGGGATGGTATTATTTGCTTTCTGTCTCTCTGGTGAGTGCACAGGCCCTCTATCAAAAATCTCTCTTAAAAAATGAAAAGAATATCACAACAAATAACTAAGTTCATAAATAAATTAAAAACAAAGATTCTTAGTTCATTTATGTACACATGTACACATGGACTGTTGGAGCACCAATCAACAAAATAGCTGTCAAAGACTATTCAAAAGTCAATATAAATATCAATAAATGATGGAAAATTTTTTAGAATAAAAGAAGTTTAAGAGATGAAAATTTTAACATTGGAAACTAAATTTAAAATTGGTTCTAAAACAGGCCAGCAGGTAGCAGGGAGGTTAAGGTGATGAATCCCACATGGCCAACTCTGCAGTCGAGTCCCAGACTGGGTTGCTTGAAAAACATGCCAGGCATATGTGCATATGTGCCCAAAATCCCCAGAGAAGAATGGAGGGGAAGGGATTGCAGTGCGGCCATCCCTTCTGAGGTATGATTTCTCACTTCCCCTTCCTGGCATGTGCACATACCCTATGGCAAAAATTAAAAAAAAAAAAAAAAAGGAAAAATGTGCAGAACAAAGATGTTCTAAATTCAGAACCAACATGTTCTAAAGCATAACGATAGAACAATTGAGGCAATTTGACTCTAGACTAGGATTTAGATGATATTACAGAATATTTTATCTTACAAGTACTGTTGGTAGTTTGGTTATTATGAGATGCATACTGAGAGATTTCAGGGTGAATTGTCATTATACATGCATCTTATTTTCAGTAATTCTGCAAAACTAAATTTTGCCGAGAGAGATAAAACAAAGATGGAAAGAAAATAACCATTGCAGACTCTCCAGGGGGTTATTTGCTATACTAGTTGTTCAACTTTTTGAATTTCTAAAATGTTTACTAAGTTGAAAAAAGTGAATAAAGGAGTCAGTGGTTGAGAGGAATAGCTTCAATCACTGGATACATTTAAAATGAAGATAAGACGGAAATAACTGACCAATATTACATTGTCACAATACTTAAAAGGAAACACTACAGTGTAGTACACAGATTCAAATCTCAGAACACAAATACTGAAACAGTTGTAAACATTTATAAGACAGCAATATTCTTAATAGTTTAGGCTTGGCTCAAGGATATAATTAATGGAGCTGCACAGAGTGTAATAGAAAACATCAGGGTGCTTTCTGTAGAGGTGTCCCTTTACTCCAACACACACCCTCCAAGTCTGGTACAACTCTGTTCCTATGACTCCTGTCAGAGCCACTTCTGGGACTGTAAGGTCACTACTGGAGAAATGTTTTTCCCCCTTCTAAGAAAAAAAACAAATGACAGTGCTCATATCTGACACATGTGCATTGGACTCTTTGAATAAATAAAAGGAAAGGGTTTAATGTGACCCCAGTGGGTGTGTGTATTTATTCCAGTTTGCGATCTGTCCTTGTGGCTCCAGTTTCCTTGTCACAATTAGGGCAGAAAGGTTTAAAAAGAAATCAATAGAACTACAAAATAATGGTTAAGAAAAAAAAAAAAAAAAAAAAGAAAGGAAGGAAGGAAGAAAACAGCATGTTCTCTGAGGCTGATCCATTTGTGGGCGAGGAGGTAATTCTGGTTTCAAAACAAGTGACCTCCTTGAGTAGCGTGGACACTTCCATTCCTATAATTCACACAGACCTAGAAATAATAAAATCATTATTATCACTTAGAATTGGGGCTGGCTGAGTTGGGGGTGGACTGTGGCATCAAGACCCTTTTGGAGATACTGTCTCTCTCACTTATTAAATAAATAAATAAATAAATACTTTTAAAAATCATTTAGATTCAGTGATTTTTATTCCGGTATCAGAAAGCATCTGTTGGTGGGGGTGGGAAGAGAGTTTGAAAACCAACAATCATACCTCTACTTCCTTTAGGTCAGAGAATCTGATATTTCTTACCGGTGTTCTCCAGATTCAAAGTCACTTGGATTCTTAGGCAACATTAGAGTAGAATGTGATATACTGCTTGCACATGCCTGAAAGAAAACAGCTCCAAAATCATTTCAATGGAGTCTGAACATAGATACTATATATAAATGGGGATTAAGAGAGAAAATCTTACTCATGATTCTGTCAGACAAAAGAAAGTATATGATAAAGAATACTGTCCTTGATAAAGATCATTGTATAAACATCTAACAAGTAACCAAAAAGTTATTTTAAAGTACTTCTTTCAATGACTAATTCTCAGAATGAAAAGAAAATATAAAAATATTTAGAATAAATTACACACAATGATGTGATCGGTATACACTTAATTCATAAAGCTATTATTTCGGTTGTTGGAAAATGAAAATGTGTCTATTACCATTTCAATTTTAAAAAGAACAATGCAGTACAATTTAGGTTGGTTTTGTGAATGCAAACTAAAAATAATCTTGAAATCACACCACTAAGGAAGTGTTAATATAGTGACATAGCACCATAATTTCGCCATTTACTGCAGACTACGGATAAATTGTTTTCCTTTATCATAGGCTGGCACTGAAGAACCGTGATATTTCTTCATTTAAGTTTGGTAAAGCACTACAGGATACCTCCCACTTCTACTGATCTAAACACAACAGGAACTGTATGCTCAAACTGTGACACATTGTCATTAGCTATTGTAGAGGCACTCTTCTCACCAATATGTCGGAGCCCAGCCAGTCTTCCCATTATAATGTATGAATTTAGAATAAATAATAAAATCATTATCACTTATATTAATTGTGATATTATTTTTATAAATTACAAACCCCAAAATAAAAGATCATGAATTCTATATCTATTATTATACATATGTATGTATAACTATGTAATGAACATACATGCATATTAAAAATAAATATAATTCAGGGACCAGCAGCAGTTAGTGTAATGGCTATGTCACTGGACTCCCATGTAGCCGACCGCGGTTCGAGTCCTGGACCCGGTGGCTTAAAACTCACACCAGGTGCTTGTGCATGCATGCCCAAGATCCCGAGAAGAGAATGGAGGAGAAGGGATTGCAGTGTGGCCATCTCCCCTGGGGGGTGATCTCTCGCTTTCTATCTCTCTGTCTCTCTCTGTCTTTCTGGCAAGCGCATGCACCCTATAGAAAAAAACCTCTCAAAAATAAATAAATAAATAAATAAATAAATAAATAAATAAATAAATAAATAAAATTCAAAATATGTGAAGAGTGAATGAATTCAAGAAAAAAAAAATCATAGATCTTATTTTTCACTGTTCTCAACATCCATCATTGCTAAAATATAAAATGTACATGAAGTTATTCATTTTATACAGAAATAGAGATATTGCTGAAGTAATACAACTCTTTGAAATTTGGTTGTAAGTGCATTTTTTCCCTTATTCAATTTTTGTGGGAACACATCTTTCTTTAAGATATAAATGCTTATGTGTGTGAACATTTATTTATTTTCCAGGTTACCTGCATCTGAAGTCTTTTTTTCTTTTCTTTTTAAATTTTGTTATGGGGTATATGCACTCATAGGAGAGAGACAGAGAAGGAAACACAAAGAGGGAAAGTGATAAAGCACCCCGGGGGTTGGCTATGCTGCAATCCCTTCTCCATTTTCCTCTTGTGATTTTGAGCACTCACACGCACATGCCTGGCACACTTTCAAGCCACTAGGCCCAGGACTTGACCTACCCCATCAGCCATGTGGGATCCAGTGCCTAACCATCATGACATTGACTGGTTCCAGAGTCATGTTTTGTTAACAATCTTCCTTCCTGTCTCATTATTTTTCCTATTTTTCATTCTACACAATTAGGTTTGGGAATGATCTGCTTGAATTTTTCTTGGTTTTAATTATTTTATTTTTAAAATTTTCTTCAAAATTTACTTGTACAATTGCCTAAATAAGGTATTTGTAGACTGAAAACTTGGGCTCAAATGTGGGATTTTACGGTTAAACCTGTGCCTTATTTTAAACCTTTTTTTAAATTCCTGGCCACCAGGAGTTCCTTGCTGAACACCTTGCCCCTCAGCTCTAAGTCATTCTCTAACACACTTTCTCCATCACTCTCATCTTAGTCTTTCTAGTCACACACAGCCGCTGAATTCCTGGGTGTATTAGTGTTCTCAAGAAAGAGTAGAACGAATAGGATACCTGCATAGAGATAAATGAGAGGGGATTTACTAGATGAACTGGCTCAGGCTGATTGGAGAATTCTCCTAATAGGTCATCTGCAGGCTGGAGAACCAGAAGAGCTGAGTGCATGACTCAGTCCAAGTCAAAAGGCATCAGAATCAGGTGAAAATTTGGTGTGACTGATATGGAGACTGAAAGCCTGAAATCTAGGAGGAAGGAAGAGTGTCACTATGCACATACCAAAGTCTTAAGGCTGGAGAACCCAGAGTTCTGATATCCAAGAGTAGAAGGAAGATATATCAGCTCTGCCTTTTTGTTCTTTCAGGACTCTGTTGATTGAGTGACACCTGCCCACACCAGGTTCTTGTAGATCTTCCCTACTCAGTTCATTGATTCCAGTCATCCCATAGTGAAGCAGTTAAGTGCTATGCAAAGGGAGATGGATCCCTCATGGTCCATAGTAGTTTGAATTCCAGCCCCAGGGGCTTGAAAAACGTGCTGGGTATATGTGAGTACATGGCCAAAATCATGCCAAGATGAAGAGATGGAGGAAAATGGATCGTGGTATGACCATGCCAAATTAAGGAATGCTTTCTTCTCTCTTTCTCTGTCTCTCTCTCTCTGGTGAGCACACATGCTCTTTGACTCTTTCTCTGTATAGATAGATGATTAGATAGATAGATAGATAGATAGATAGATAGATAGATAGATAGGTGGATAGATAGATGGATAGATAGGTAGGTAGATGATAGATAGATTAAAAATGGATAGGTGACAGACAGATATATATTTTCCAATTTGTTCTGGAAATGCCCTCACAGAGATACCTAGAAATAATGCTTTACCAAATCTCTGGGTATCTCCTAACCCAATCTATTGAAGAGTTGACACCTAGAGTTAATAATTACACTGGATAATTATTTTGTATAACATTTTATCTCCTTCTATAATTGGTTTCCCTTTATCTTCTCTTTTCTTGCAGTGAGTATAAGGAGAGGGGTCTTCAAAAAGTTCACAAAAAAATGCATTTTATGAAAACACTATGCATATATTTCAAAATATTTTGCACCAAAATAAACTCCAACTTTTTTTTTTTTTTCGCTATAGGGTGCGTGCGCTCACCAGACAGACAGAGAGAGACATAGAGACAGAAAGCAAGAAATCACCCCCCAGGGGGGATGGTCATGCCGCAATCCCTTCTCTTCCATTCTCCTCTCGGGATCTTGGGCACGCACGCACACGTGCCTGGTGTGAGTTTTAAGCCACTGGGTTCGGGAAGCGAACCGCGGTCGATTACGTGGGAGTCCAACGACATAGCCATTACACTAACTGCTGGTTCCCAATAAACTCCAACTTTAATTCCATTTTTTCCACACACTTTTAAAAATACCTCTGTAGGTGTGTGTGTGTGTGTGTGTGTGTGGCTCAACACATCATTTTTCTAAAAGTGACTCACAAAATGACACTTTTTCTCCCACCAAATGAATCTGGGTGCTCATCGATGACTTCTTTTTCTTATTATTACTATCACATTGCTACCAAACTAAGAGTAAGCTAGTTGCATGCCTTTTCTCCTATATTTTATTTTATAGACAATGGTCAAGATAAGATGGAAACAAATTTAAAAGCATTTCAAATCAACAGCACTCAACTTTGGCATTTGAAAGCAAATCTTCAGATATATACACAATAAATTTTGGACCATTCCTCTCACTTCAGTAATAGTTCTGCTTTTAAAGATGTATCAGGTTGTTGTATTGTCAAAAATGGTTTAAGCTGGATTTTCTCAACCTGTGTGTTATCATGCTATATACCTTCTATACTAAAAAGTCCTTAGAGTAGTTGGAAAATATCCAGCTGTAATTTTATAGAATAGGACCAATGATGGTAAATTTTAAAATCCATGTATAAGTACTACCCAAATAAAGAGTTATCCTCTATCTTTTATCACTTTTGAATATTTAACCAGGCATTCAGTATGTGGGAAAGCATGTACATAGTTATCCAAACACAGAACCTATCAAATTTTTGATGTAAATAAAAGGGCTTTGCTCAGTTATAATATGCTGAATTCTCCATCCATGTAGTTATTGTGTATATTGCAAGGGGAATTTTATTTACGTCATTCAGAATTTTAGCAAGGGCTGTTTATCATTTTGAAAAGTCATATCACTGTAAGAACCCACCTGGATCAGCCTGTATTACAAGATGCGTTATTCATTCACGTTGAGTCTACGTATAGATACAAGGATCAGATGTACTCATTTAAATATTTTCATGCATATGAATTCCAGTAATTTAAAACTTAAGATACAAAATGTTCATACAAATTATTTTTATTTTTCTACTATTTTTAAGTTAAGACAATTTATCAGTTTAATTTAAACCAGGTATACAGATAGTTATACTGCATGTAAATAGTATCTCAGGTTATTAAAAGGTGTGGTATAAAACTCTTGCTGCACAAAGTGGTAATAAACTCATGACAAGAAAATATTAAGTGGACCAGTACATGGTATAGTTAGGGTGCTGAACTCCCATGTGGTTGACTATGGTCCCAGACCTGAACCCTCTGGCTTAATACTCATGCAGATTGCATGTGCATATGTGCCCAATACCCTGAGAAGAGAAGGAATTGCAACATGGTTATCCCCCTTTGGGGTTGATTTCTCACTTTCTGTTTCTCTGGCAAGTGCACATGACCTATAACAAAAAATCTCTAAAAAACAAAACAAAACAAAACAAAACAAAACAAACAAACAAAAAAAAAATGAAAGGAAGAAAGAAAGAAAGAAAGAGAGAGAAAGAGAGAGAAAGAAAGGAAGGAAAGAGAAAAATACTAAACAGGGTTATAATCTTTTGAAATAATGGATATTTAATGAGTGAATTGAGACTTTTTTTTTCCTAATTGTGTCCCTCCTTTATCATGGAAAGTTCATTTAACCAGTATGTGACTCAGTTTCTCTATAAAATGAAGATAATAATAATACCTACTTGGCAGACTTACTGTAATTATAAACGAGTTAATATGTTCAAAGAACTGAGAATTTTCAAGCAGTGAACAAGAATTAGCTACATTAAGCATTGCCACCATCCTCATCGCCACTATTAAATTGAGGAATATTTATGAATAAAAGTGTATAGTAGTGACAGGTTTGTTCAGAAACTATTGAAGACGAATATTAAAGTCAAAGAATACCTAGGCCATCATTAGAGTCAATTAGTTAGCAAATAATGGAAATTAAGTTGGTAACAATGTTAGGGAAATGTACCTGAGCCAGAAGAAGCAAGCCTAAATTTACAGAGTATGGGAGCAGAGAGAAAGTCAGTATGGAGATGTCACATAGTTGGATGGAAAACGAAGCCTACAGGAATTGTTCCACCTGAGGCACGAGGAGGCTAAGTTCATTCACAGAGGTATCGACAAAGGGCATATATCAACAACGTACATCTTTCCATAACCCACATAACACTTTCTCTATACAGATGAAAAATGAATACTAGGAACATATCAATGAAATTATTGATAAGAAGTTACTGTAGGAACATAAAAAGTTAGAGGTAAAACATTAACACGGGAAAGAAAAATCCCATCGAATATTGGTATGTGTGTACGTTAGTAACAATAAAAAACTGCACCATTTTATAGTCAGTCATCTCTCTCTCTGTCTCTGTCCCTCTCTCTCTCTCTGAGAGAGGGGCCATGTGTCCTCACTAGAGAGAGAAAACAAAAAGACAGAGAAAGCAACCTCCTGGGTGGACTATCAGGCCACAGTTTCTCCTCCTCCATTTCCCCTTTCAAGATTTTGAGCACACAAGCACACACACCCGGTGTGTTTCTAAAGCCAAAAAATCCAGTACTCAAATTGCTCAGTCAGCCTTGGGAGATCCAACTATCTTAACCACCATGCTACCTGCTGACCCATTTATCTATTTTGTAATTAAATGTTTACTTAGACCATTATTTTTAAAGCTCTGAATCATTATTCTCATAAAAACGTAATTTATCATATAAGAACAGTGACAGTAATCTTAGCAATAATAACAATGATAATAATATAGTATCAATAGCACTTATTAAGTGATGATTTTGCAATTACCTAATTCTTACAATCACCCTATTAAAAGTATTCATATTCGGGCCAGCATGTGGTGTGGTGGTTAAGGTGCTGGACTCTCACATGGCCAACCATGGTTTGAGTCCCAGACCTAGTGGCTTGAAATGTGCCAGGTGCATGTGCTTGCATGCCCAAAATCCTGAAAGGAGAACGGAAGAGAAAGGATTGCAGGGTAGTCATGTCCCTCGAGGGGGGAGATTTCTCGCTTTCCCTCTCTCTGTCTCTCTCTCCAGTGAGCACATGCCCCTATGGCAAAAAACTAAAAAAAAAAAAAAAAAAATCTATATCGCCATGTTGAGGAAGGAAAATACAAGACACAAAGAACCTGTATTTGAGGATAAATGCTTAGTGAAACAAATTAATGTATCCTCCAAATTATACAATTATTTTTCAGGAAATAATATATTCTACAGCTCTTAGTTTTTTTACTTCTATCCTTGATCTATTTTCACATTTTCCTTGCTATTAATAAGTCATGGTAGAGTGAAGTAGGAGGCTGGAATAACTACGAAAAGGACAGAAGATAAACATTACTACTTTAGATATGCTTGAGCCACAGGCCGCAGAATGAGTTAGTTTTAATTACTGGGAACAGAATTTTAATCCTAATTTTTGGTACCTGATTAAACTGTAAGAGAATATCTAGATAATCATCTATTACACAAATTTATAAGAAATCTTCCATCTCATTTGTCCAAAAAAAGTAAATTAAGACATTTTGTTCATGTGGTTGCTATCACTGGCAGTGTGAATAAATTACTAGTTGTTTCTGTTTCATAATGAGAAAGAAGTTAAAAGTTTATCTTAAAAATCTTTTTAAAATTTAACTGAAATTGAAATATGAAACATAGTCAATTTAAAATGGGTTTCAGGCCAGCTGGTGACATAGTGATTAAGGTAGCTGGATCCCACATAAACAACCGTACAGGTGAGTCCCAGACTCAGAGGCTTGAAAAATTTGCCAGGCTCATGTGCATGTATGCCCCAAATCCCAAATGTAGAAAAGGAAACAGGACTGTGGGGAAACCAGCACCCACGGGGTTCCTTTATCACTTTCCCTCTCCCTCTGTCTGTTTCCAGCAAGTGATGCTTTCTCCAGTTATAAAAAATATAAATAAATAAAAAATAAAAAGCAAAAACGGGAGTCGCAACTTCAAAACTGCTATGTTCATTTTAAAAAGAGCAAAATGGTTCGTTTTTCAGTTTTAATAACATCTGCAAATTTGTTTGTTAAATTTGAAAACTGTAAACATGTCAAAATTAATATAAACTCAGCCTAGTACAGAATTTGTAGGATAGAAAAGGTATATTAGAAAAAAAGAAAAACTTTGTTTACTGTTACCCTAGAATCTAAATGGAATGTATCAGGAAAAAAGCAATTAAATAAATGGACAAATTTAATCTTATGCTAGCAAAGGACACATATTCATATGTCATGTTTCCTTTGAAATGTCACTTTTCTCTGGAGAAAACATGAAGGAAGAGAATGACAGAATAGCAGTTTTAAATAAAGTCCTTTTCTTTTCTCTTCTATCCCATTTTTATTTGATTTAATCCAGTTTTATTGCACAATGATATTTACATTAAATCAAGTTGCTATGGAAATAATGGTGAGATCAGGCATTTACATGACATGACATTACCTGACTTACTTCCCCTTAATTTAATAGGACAAAAATTGAGTTTGAATGTAAGATGTCCAAGGAAATCTATCACTAGAATTTGCAACTGGAGTTTTGAATATGGACCTTTTACTTCATGATAATAATATATCGATGTCTTAGTAGTCCAGTTTAAGAATCATTTCTGTTATTCATTGTCCTTGGTTAAGGAAGCATCTGTCAATATATTTATTTATACAAGACTGCTTTGTACATTGTACTAGAAATCACAGGATATGACAAAAAGTTATATTCCTTATTGTCATAAAGTTTACAATCTAGTAAGGGAGACAGGGGATGTACAGAAAGAATATAACAAGTAGAGGTTAAAAAGTTTAAACTAATAAAATGGGTCATAAAATATAAGGGCAGGACATCCACCCATGTGTGAGTGAGTTGGAGAAGTCTAAAATGTTCGCACTTCATGATAATTCACTCTGGATGTGAAATTGAAAATGTCAAGGTATAAACTATGCTTACATTTATTTTGGGTGTTTCTGAAACACCCAAGTGTAATGGAAAAAAGTAGTGGTTTAAACAACAAAATTGCATACATTGGTAACTATTGATACTTTTAAATAATACAGAATAGTAGAAGGTTTGGTTGTAGAAACACTCTAGAAACCAATCACCTCATATTCCAGATGAGAAAACTGAAATTCAGAAAGCTATGGCTAGCCTAAATTAAATAAGTTAGTGGGGAGTAAAAATAAGAATTCAACTCAAATTCTTGAGTTTAAGGTCAGTTTTTTTTTTCTTTTGTGTTTGTTTTATACAAAATTTGCTGTCTCTTCTAGAAATATTAATAAATGTCAGGTCTATCATAAGGCAGAACTTGAAAAGTACATTGAATGCTATACAGGTTTTCAAACACAAAAATACAAGTGCTATTTCCATTGATCTAATTCCTGTAGAGTGAAAAAATGTAATTCATTTTGTTTTCAAAACCATACAAATAAAGGGAAAAAATATGTCAGATACAGAGCTATGTTTAAACAAGTAGAGACTAATTCTAGTAGACTAATTCTAATAATATATATTAATGTACCATATAAAAATTCATAAATTAAGGCAAAATGTGATGAGAATATCATTTATAAACAAAAATTCACTTCATTTTTGAATGAAGGAAGATATTGATTTATCTCTGCCTAATAAATACTATACCTACATGCAGTTTTTCCAGATTTTACTCTACAGTAAAATTATATCTTCACCACTTGAAACAATAACAATAACCAAAAGAAAAAACAAGCATGAAGAAACAGACAAAACAAAGGTAAAATGTATTAAATACTGGTGAACATAGTACATGAAAAAATTAAAGAAATAAAAAATGAGTAAATACATATACTATTAATATAATTGCATTAATTAAAGTTTCAGGATTAATATTTTATTAAACATAATTTCTAAGATTTTTGCAGTGTTCCATCATTTAAATTCTTAACTGTATTCTATGAATTTTATCCATGAAACTTAGATATCCTATATGTGAGGACCAACAGGTGGTGTGGTGGGTAAGGTGCTAGATCTCACATAGCTAAAATCTACTGTTCAAGTCCCAGACATGGCAGTTTTCAATTATTCCAGGCACATGTACATGTGTGCCCAAAGTCCCAAAAGGAGAATGAAGAACAGACTGTAGTGTGGGCATTTCCCTTGGGGAAGGACTTCTCACTTCTCTCAATTTCCCTTTTTCTCTCTCTCTCTTTCTCTAGCAAGTGAATATGCCCTGTGGCTAAGAGAAAACAAACAATAAACAAACAAACAAACCTGTATGTGGAATGTGTGTGAACTTTCATCCTGTTATTCAGCCCTTTATCTAGGATATTTCTAAATGATAACAACCTTAAAGTTTTTCTAACTTCAATGTACTTTCTTTCTAGTGAGCACATTGAAGATCTGTTAAGTGAAATACTGTAGTACCCGACAGAATTCCAATGGGATGAACATGCCAATGACTTTGAACTCAGGTCCATTTTTATGTTCCTTTTCTTTGTTGGAGAATAAATTCCAGAATTTACAATGTTTGCCTCACTTGGTCTTTTTTCAAATTTTTTCTTAGTTTCTTTCCTTGAATTTCTTTCTTTAACAACTGTCTCTAGAGAAATAGCTACCTCTATTTTTTTCATGCTCTCTTCCATTTGCCTGCTTAAAATGTCTCCATAAAAATTATCATTCAAAATATTATATTCTTTTAGTTTATTATTCTACTGTCTGTCTGCCTTTACCAAACTAGAATCTTTACAAGAGCTGAGAATTTATATTATATATTCCATTATCTTCAGTGTCTACAAAGTGCATGATGCAAAACAGACACTCAATAATTGTTGTCAATAATATAAATGTATCTATAGTAAATTCTTCAGGATTATAAGTAACCTAAAATAGTAAGTGAATGTGATCAATTCTTTGCTTATCACTAAACTTTGGAATCACTTCTTTTAGATGGAGTAAGCCAAGCTGTGTGCTATGTCATATTTATTTAATTCCTATGACATTTTGTGGATTTTTTAAAGATGAGGAAAATCAGATTCAGAAACACTAGGCCATGTACTGAGATAACCAAACTAGTAAATGGTGGATCCTGGATTGAATTCTGATTGCGTAATTTGGAATCTCATGTGCTTCTCACCAGATATCTCATGGAATAGTTAAACACACTGTGTGCTTTTATTTTATCATCTGGATATAGGTGAAATGGTCAATTCTGGATGCCCATAGTGGTCACGGAATTATGATTTAGAACATAGTAGGAAACTCTATCATCCTTTAAAGACTTTTTTTCTGTCTCAGAGAAACAACAAATTCCAGCCTCAAGCTACAAGAAATGAAGGAAGGATCTATCAACAGTTACCAAAATGCAAAGTTCTCTGTTTAATTATTCTTCCGAACACCAAAATCTAATGTGGAGACATTTTTATGGAGATAATCTGTTTCAAAATATATCAACCCAAGAGCTCTTTCCTGAGGCTTTTTGAATTACAAATTTTCTAAAGCTGAAGTACAAGAAAGGGTGACTGTGAATCAGAGAGTCGACAAAATGCCCTTACCAAAATGTCATATTTTAGAAGCTTCTCCATATTCAAACCATTGCACTCTGACCCTTTAATTACATGACAGATAAAGAAGAACAAAAATTAAATGGGTAAAATGACAAATTGGTGTTAAAATTCATTCCTGAATTCAGTTATGATGAGATTTGTGTCTGTGCCCTAAAACATCTGCTAAGCTTTCGAATGTCACTGATTTTACTAAGTCGATAGCACTATTTACTGTCAGAACATAGCAGGTGTGGCAAGAGAAGTAACAATTTTATTAAGCAGCATTCACAGCAAAGAAACCAATGTGTTTGGGCATGCTGACTAAATCTTACAAAGCACAGAAGGTGATTGATGTCAGTTTCTTCATTGTCCAATCTAAGTGAGCGCGTAATGGTGTGTGCAGAGAGCTGACACTTCCATTTGTTTTCCTACTGCATCCGAAATTTCTGAATTATTTTTCACCTACCTTTTCAGATAAATAAAGGGTTAGGCAGATGTCTGAACCAGTGCTCTTTCACAATATGCATTTTGCTATGTTTTACTTAATCTCCCCTTATGTTAGAACAACATTACACAGTGAATCAAATGCCTGATCTTTTTTTTTTTTTTTTGAGAGGTTTTTGCTGCCGGGTGCGTGCACTTGCCAGAAAGACAAGAAAGACAGAGAGACAGAAAGTGAGAAATCACACCCCAGAGGGGATGGCCATGCTGCAATCCCATCTCCTCCATTCTCCTCTCGGGGTCTTGGGCATGCACGCACATGCGCCCGTTGTGAGTTTAAGCCACCAGGTCTGGGACTCGAATCATGGTCAACCACATGGGAGTTCAGTGACATAGCCATTACGCCAACTGCTGGTCCCCAAATGCCTAATAATTGATTAATGGAATTGGTACTTTGTTCTTGACATTCTCCTTCAGCTTAAATTAGTAGCATAGCAGTCCTTTAATATAGGACCTTTCTTTGATTTGTACTGGCACCATATTCATGACTAAATCACTCTTCATAATTTTATTGAAAAGTCTCCTATCTAGTTTTCCCACCTTCAGATTACGCTTTGCCCTACAATTCAATCCAAGCATGTGGCCAGATTAAGCACACCAAGACACACCTCTAGTTCTGCCATCCGTCTCTTAGTAATAACTACCATATCCTAAAATAAAATTCAATTCATGCAGTTTAACATTCGTAAATCTCTGTTTCACTTTAAACTGCCCTACCAGTGACAGCTTGTGCTTCTCTCATCTCTACACCTGTTCTCCTAATTTGGACCCCTCATACTTTCAGGTCATCTTCATATTTATTTTTTCCATAAGTCCCTGTTTTATAAACTGATTCAGAGATTACAATTGTACTTAGGTAGACATAGTTTGAAGTGGCCTCTGATTTTTCTAAAAACTCAAATTTTATTTTGAACATATCTCTCATCCACTTAGCTTATAGCCATTTTATTTCATAACCTTCCACCTGCCCATACCAAAAAAAAAAAAAAAAAATAAAGTAGTTGATAGATCAGACACAAGTCTTCATTTTTCTCCACTCTCTTGATTTTGCCTTCTATTTACATGTATTATTTATTCATGCAATATAGTAAATTTCTGTACTGGATCATAATATCATTCTTATTCTATACATTAAGGATGTGAATCCTGAAATGAATTAAGATCAAACTATTTGAGACCAGCCAATGGCATAGTGGTTAAAGCTATTGGATCACACATGAGCAACTGCCTGGTTTGAATCTTGGACCCGGTGCTTGAAAAATACACTAGATGTGTGTGCATGCATGCCTAAAACCTTGAGGTGAGAATGGAGGAGAAGGGATTGAGGAATGACCATCCCCCTTAAGGTGTGTTTTCTCACTTTCTTGTTCTATCTTTCCAGTCAGCACCCACACCCAATAAAAAAATGTAAAAATAATAATTTAAAAAATTAAAAGATCAAACATTGTGGCCTGTTGTGACATTGTCCACATTGCCAGTCAGGCAACAACAAGGCTCTATTTTATTTATTTTTTAATTTGCTAGAAGGCAAATGTGCTCATTGGAAAGAGAGAAAGAGAATGAAGAAAAGAGGATGCGTCCCTCCCATGAGAATAGTCACTCTGTAATCCCTTCTCCTTTCCTTTTTTCAGGATTTTTAGCACACACATACACACACACACACACACACACACACACACAGCATATTTTTCAGGCTGCTGGTTCTAGAGTTCAAGCTGCAAGTAGCTATGTAAGATTCAGTTGCCTTAACGTCATATTTGGAAAATTTTATTTTGTAACTTATTTTGCACTGTGTAGTCAAATATTAGTTTTATTTTAAGTTTCACAGGTATTTATTTAGTAACTATGGAGATGAATATTTTGCCAGAACATGCAAGTACAAATAAAAATAAGGCATAGACTAATTTTTTTTTTGAGAGGTTTTTGCTATAGGGCGCATGCTCTTGCCAGACAAACAGAGAGAGACATAGAGACAGAAAGCGAGAAATCACCCCCCAGGGGGATGTTCATGCCGCAATCCCTTCTCCTCCATTCTCCTCTCGGGATCCTGGGCACGCATGCACACGTGCCTGGCATGAGTTTTAAGCCACCGAGTCCGGGACGCGAACCACAGTTGACTATGTGGGAGTCCAGCGACATAGCCATTACTCTAACTGCTGGTTCCCAGGCATAGACTAATCTTGAGGGCATTTGCTGTCTGTCAGCAGAAATAGGCATTCCAACAGAAAGTTTCAAAATCACATGAAGGTTAATTTAACAATAGGCAAATGATATGGGAAATTGGAGATGTATATAAACTAACCTTGAAGTTCAGTGAAATTTCTCTTCCTCTTCCCCCATCCCCTAGTTTTTGCTATAGAGTACATGTGCTCAGCAGAAACAGGAAAAAAGAGTGAGGAATCACCCTCAAAGAGAGTATGGCCATGTAGAAATCCCTTCTCTCCCATTCTCCTTTCATAATTTTGGATGGGCATTTGCACCCGAAAACATGCCCAGCATGCTTTTCAAGCCACAGGGTTCAAGACTAAAAATGCATAGTCGGCCATGAGGGATCCAGTCACTCTAACCTCTAAGCCATCTGCTGGCCCTAGAGAAGTTCTTCTGATGCATACAAAAATTAAACTGTGAACTGTAGGATACACAGTGGTTAATGAAATTAAGTGTTCATAAGGAAAATCTGAAAAATAATGTGTAAGAGAAATGGTAACATTCTGTGTAACCATTTGTATGAATACTGAAGTACAAATTGGGGTGGGATAAGAGAAACTGAAGATCTGGGATTTAAGTAGCTGTAGGCTTTCAAGCCAAGCTAAATGATTTGGGAGAATTCGGCAGACAATAAGAAGTAAGAAAGTTTAAATTTAAGGCCAAGAAATTGGTGCCACTATATTAGAATCTTTAATAGATCCAAATATTAAACAGAAAACATATTAATGATGGAAAAGACTGAATCGGGCTGATCACACGTGAGGCTATTGCAATAAACAGAAAAAGACACAGAGTTAAATGATGTGACAACAAAAGAGGTCAAATATTTAGGGGCAAGAAAGAAAATGAAATGGTCGGGATCTAACAATTACTTGGAAAAGAAAAGAATTTTGAGATAATTTTCAGGTTTCTAATTCTTTTGATTTGGTAATGCCATTAACTGACAATGTGGGGACACTGAAGCAAAGCCACAGGTTGAGGAAGACGGAGTAAGGGTATGGAGAAAAAGATGATAGGCTCAGTATAAGATAGGACAGACTTGAAAAATCCATAAGACATGAGAGTAATCAGAAGTTAGATGAATAATCTGCCACTCCAGGACAAGCCAGGTTTGGAGAATTAGTACTGGATCATAAAAATAGTTTAAATGCTGAGAAGAAATGAGATTACCCAAGGGGAGTATATATGGAGAGAAAACAGATAACTATTTACAAAAGACACTAAATACTTGGGATCAAAATGAGAAACCTAAGAAAGAGATTAAGAATGAACAATAGTGATAAATAGTGTCAACAAAAACAAAAAAGCAAAAAAAAAAAATTAAATCGAAGCACATTAAGCTGTTCAAAATACAATATAGGTTATATGTATACCAAGATAAAAAATATTTATTGGGACTACCAGATGGAGTCATGGTTACATTGCTGGATCCCCACATAGTTGACTACAGTTCGAGTCCCAGACCCAACACTGGGTCCGGGTGTGTGCATACCCAAAATTTCAAGAGGAGAATGGAGAAGAGATAGTCGTGTAGCCATCAACCTTGGGAGGTGATTTTTTGCTTTATTTCTCTGTCCCTTTCTGTCTCTCCGGTGAACACATGCACCCTATAGCAAAACTCTTCCTTAAAGAACAACAACCAAACTGTTGGGGCCAGCTGTGGTGTGGTGGTTAAGGCACTGGACTCCCACATGTCTGACCATGGTTAGGGTCCTGGACTGGGCAACTTACTTTCTCATTTTCCCTCTCTCTCTCTGGATAAATAAATAAATAAATTAATTAATTAATTAATTCTTTAAAAATATGTTCATTAAGTTTGTTCAAAAAGAAGCCATCCATGATTTTTTTCAAGAGTAGTTTCTTGTGATAATGATCCCAGCATACTGCAAAGCAAAGTGATTGATATTGGGGAAATGGAGACCAGGAGTTCACACTGCTAATTCACTGAGCTCAAGTAAGTGGAAAAGCATGTGGAATGGTATTTAGAGAGACATGAAGAGATTATTATTTACCAGTTTATTTACTGTGAAGTCCTAAAGTATATTTATACCTGCAGGGAAAGGCAAAAGGAAAATACAGAGATATGAAGATTTGAAGAGAAATAAAAACAATGTATCTACTAATATAACCTTATACTTACTATTAAAATGTATTTAAGTCAGGACAGCCAATGGCATGGTGGTTAAGGTGGCTGGATCCCACAGGCTGATTGCATGGGTCATGTCCCGACCTAGTAACTTTAAAGACACAGCAGACACTTGTTTGTGTGTACCCTAAATCCCTAAAGGAGAAGGGAATGCAGTGAGGCCATGACCCCTGGGGGATGCTTTATCACTTTCCCTCTCTCTCTTACTCAAGAAAGCACACATGGCCTATAGTTAATTACAAATAAATAAAGCACTTATGCATATGTTTGTATACATGTATGTATATATGTATATACACACACGTATATATACATATATACACATATATACACACACACTCGTACACACATATATGTGACCATTTGTGTATGATGATTTTAAAAATATTTATGTATTCATTTATTTCATGAGAGAGATAGAGAGAGAGAAAAAGCCATGAACTTTCTTCCAGTCTGGTATTATGGACACAAGCATGCTTGGCATACTTACAGAGGGCTCCAGATACAAACTTGAAACTTTCCTACTTGGGTCTGCCTAACAGACTGTTACATTTTATGGCTGCACTTCTATAGACCCCTGTGTATGTACCTTTTATGTGTCCACAATCATGCATGTATATTTTCATACACATGTGAATGCATCTTTTACCCTGTGGCTGTGCAGAAACAACCTTGATACTTTCACGAGACATTGTTAAAGCTGCAAACTTTGAAGTTGGGGATTAGAGGAAGTTCTGGTGGAATATTTTCTGTTCTCTCCTTTCCTGTTTTTTATTTTTGTAATAAAAAAATCCTACAATTTTAATAAGAATAAAAAAACTTTCAGATTAAAGATATTTCAAACACCTATGGAATTTTTTGTTCTTGTTCTAGAGAGTTTTGCAATAGGGCACCTGCGATCACCAGAGAGACAGAGAGTAAAAAATCACCCTCCAGGGAGGATGGCCATGTCACAATCCTTTCTGCTCCATTCTCAGGATTTTGAGCATGCATGCACACATTCCTGGTATGAGTTTCAAGCTGTCAGGTCTGGGACTTGAACCATTATTGGCCATGTGGGAATCAACCATGAATGACCACTATGTCACCTACTCGTCCCTACCCGTGGAATTTTTAAAACATACAGAAATCTAGGGTTTAGTCTAGGTGATTTTATTTAGTAAAATGAGTTCCTAACAGCTGTCTTAAAAATCAAAAGCTGTGCCAGCCTGTGGCATGTGGTTGGGTTGGCTAGATCTCACATGGTTGATGGTGCAGTTGAAGTCCTGGACCCAGTGTCTTGAGAAGCACAGGAGGCATATCCACGTGCATGCCCAAGACCCTGAAAGGAGGAAGAGATGGAAGAGAAGGAATTATGACATGATTGTTTCCCAGGGTGGGGTGCTTTCTCACTTTCTCTCTGTCTTTCTCCAGCAAGAACCCTCTGGCAAAAAATAAATATAAAATAAAATAAAATAAACTTTCTTAAAAAAATAAAAAGCTTCACAGTTACAGTTGCCTAGGGTGGGAGAAAAATCACTGCTCATCTAGACAAATAGACACATCCAGTAAGAAAAAATAATTTAAATGCAATGTTGTGTGCCAAATCTGGATTAGTGGAAGAAATCACTGTTTTTTGTTTTTATAACTGCAGTTGTATTAATGACTTGTGGTGAAAGAATTAATAAGGGCATGCATCACCCAAGGAGGGAAGGACGCAGGAGGAAAGGAAGGAAAGAAGGAAGGAAGGACTGATTTCCGTGCTACATGCTATGCTCTTAGTCACCGTATTTCTACTGGCATTATGAATAAATAGGCAGAAAAAAAGATCTAAGATGATTCTAAACCAGAACATGCCTGACATTTTAAAGCATAAAGTAGCAATATTAATGTTCTCCTAAAATGAGTCCTTTTACATTAAAATAAAGCATTGTTCTGGGGTACTGAGCTGCATTAAAAATTATATCTCAGAAAATAAAAAAGTATCTCAGAATTTTATTCTATTCATTCTGAAAACTATGTGTGTTTGTGTGGGAGAAATCAGAATTAAATGAAGCAAACTTTCCAGATAAATTATCATATTTAATATTGTAGCTCAGATGGCAGATAATACCCAGCAATTGTGAATGCAGCATTTAGACACTAGCTTGCTTCATTTGGTTTGTCTATGAGAAAGTATCTTTAGGTTTCTTACAATTGATAGTTATTCTTTCTACTATTCTTAAAGCAATCTTCTAGCCATGTAACTGTAAATCTGGGCCCATAGGAATTTCTTTTTCTTTTTTCTTTTCTTTTCTTTTTTTTGAAAGGTTTTTTGCTATAGGGCGCGTGCCCTCGCCAGACAGACAGAGAGACAGAAAGCGAGAAATCACCTCCCAGGGGGGATGGCCACGCCACAATCCCTTCTCCTCCATTCTCTTCTCGGGATCTTGGGCACGCACGCACACGTGCCCAGCGTGTACCATATAATTCCTTCTCCTAAATAAGTTGCAGTATATGATAAAAATAATACATAATAGAAGTCGTGAGATTTCAATTTCCTTAATTAACAACATATTATTACTGGTATACATTGTGTGTGTTACTTGTGTTCATTGCTACATTTGGACACACCTCGTGATCTTCATCCTATAATTCACATATAAACCCAGGAACCTCTACGTTTGAGATTGCAACAGTAAAGTGATGGTCAAATCCTTAGAAAAAGATCTGCATTTTTAACCATTATTTTGTTATAGGTCCTTATTCAACATAGATCTAATATTTCATTGTAAAGAAATCTCAGAATGTAAGTCTTCACAGTTCAGTTGCAATTTTGGCTTTCAGTTGCAGTTCTAAGTGAGTAATTTGTTAAACTCCCTTGAGCTATAGAAAGAGCAGTATGTCAAAGACACAAACATGAATGTGTAAAATATAAACTAGTGAAAACTGTAAGTAAAATTGCATTTGGAGCTAATAAAAAAGCAGGAGAGATTCTTTATTCAATGTTAACAAAAAGGAGCAAAGAAAATGTTAGCTCCACTGATCTCTGGATGAATGCCATAGTTCAGCATATTGCTAACTCTCTTACACAGTCTAATAATTCTGCTATCCTAACATACCAATTAGCAGTAATTACCTAATTGTAGTTCATAAAAGTCTTAGAAATGAAGATGTTAAATGCCTGGATGTCATTAGACCCTTTTCAACATATTTATTACACTTTTTATAACAAGATACAAGAAAAGTAATGTTTAAAAATGTCTTTAATTTTCAAAGATTTCAAGAATATTAATATCATCTCTAAGATGTTTATATTATATCATAAGCTTTCTATCTAAATAATAAATTTTTATAAGCCACATGAAAATAATAGGTAAACTTCAATGGAAAATGTACCATATCATTAAAATCTATCCATAATTATCAATGATCTAGAAATGATATAAAAGCTTTACTAACTCAGATTATAAGTTTCTTTTTATTAAGAAGAATAAAGAAATTATATTTCCACACTCATTTATGAAAATAATTTATTTAAATTTACTCCTTAAAATTATTAAGTGGAATTATTGTCCTTCCTCAGATCTGTCTTCCCCAAATCTATCTACAAGACATCGACCTCACTACCGCATGTTAAAATCTCAGCCAAGGAAAGGAAAGATCTCCTTGAAACATAAATGCCATTTTAGAGGCAGCAGGAGTTTGGGGATTATTGAAGGTTGTACTGTGATTAAAATGAGCTTCTACTTTCTTTTAAAAATGATAATCAATCTTTTGAATCCAGCTATTTTTTGACTAGAATGTAAGAAAGCACCTGCATTTCTCACTTCTGATTCCTGCAATTCTAATTTGACTGATGGGAGAGGGAGAATTAAGATTTATTATTTATTTTTGTACTTAATTTGGCACCAAATCTTTTTTCCTGTCAAAAAACCTAGACTAGGAAATGTGTGTGTTGTGTGTGTGTGTGTGTGTGTGTGTGTGTGTGCGCACGCGCGCGCGCGCGCGAGCGCGCGTATTAAAGAATGTTATTCTTACAGAATGGTTCAAACTCATGACAAGTGCTTGCTCTCAGGATTTTGATGTTTGTTTTCTCATAACGGATGACAGGGTTTAGGAGAACTAGTGAGCAATGTTGACATAAATAGCCACCCTAACTGTCATTGCCCTAAGGCAAGAGTCCTGCTGGGGTAGAGAGCTAGTGATCAGTAGGACTGCAGGGGAGATTAGATTAAGGAGAGATCAATAGAACAATTCTGTTCCACAAGTTCTATTGTTATCCCTCCACCAGCTGAACTGAAATGTAGGATCTGATTGATTCATTAGATTACTGGGTATGCAAACACAGATCACTAGACAGAGTTTGGAATGCATACAGAGGGCGTTAACCTTAATCACCTTAACCACCTAAGCAAATTCCATGGCTCTTACCCACAGCTTTATTTAGCTTCAAGATTTACTCTATGTAAAACTGCCATTTGTTTTACTATTCCTTTATGGTTTAATTCACATAAGATATAGATAGTAGATAGCAGCCATTCTCAGCTTTGTAAATTTTATTTGTAAAGTTGCTCTTTTGGTGAGGAAAAAAAAAATCACATAGTATTGAATATTGTGAAATACTAGTGGATATGAACAAATAAGGAGAAACTATAATATGATAAAAATTGGCACGTTATTAGATTAAAAAGAATAAAGAGAAAGGGGCGGATCATGATGCAGTAGTGAAATGCAACACTCTGTCAGGCACACCCACCTGGAATGTAGCTGCTTTTGTCTGGAGACCTCTGTCAGTATTCTGAGCATGGGTGTGTCTACCATACAGACTGACTGAAGCTGGAGTGGATCATGGTGTCAAGGTAATTTCAGGGTACTGTCTGTCTCTCTCTCATTCATGCAATAATAATTTTAAAAAAATAGAAATCAGCAGATGGCATAATGGCTACGCAGCTGGATTCCCATGTAGTTGACTGCGGTTTGCATCCTGGAGCAGTAATTTAAACTCAAGCCAGGCGTGTGTGTGTGTGTGTACCCAGGATCCCAAGAGGAGAGTGGAGGAGACGGGATTGTGGCGTGGCCATTTCCCCTGGGGGGTGATTTCTCACTTTCTGCCTTCTATCTCCCTCTGTCTTTCTGGTGAGCACATGCACCCTATAGCAAAAAATAATAATAATAATAAAATAACAAAAATGAATATTCAATGAAGTTATCACTTCATACAAGGAAGAAGAACTTTAGAAATCACTGTTATTTCTCCACATTTGGGTAGCAACAGCTTTAACCAAACAACCATTAAAACATCATGTAGATTTAAGATATTACTAAATGCTTTTTCTACTTCCTTTTATTTACTCAGCTTTCCTATTTTGGTTTCTTCTCTCTTTACTACATTACAAAATAGCTCTTTGCTATTTAATTACTACTCTAGTTGTGACTTTTATAGATGGCAGTGTATTATATTGTTTTTTTTTTGTTTGTTTGTTTGTTTTTATTTCCTGGTTGGGAAATCTACATTCACTGAATGCTTGTTGTACAACATATACATGTTTACTGTTCATTAATTAATAGTGTTGTTCCTCATTCATGTGACTGTTTACTGCTCATCAATTAATACTGATGTCTTATTATTGAATTCTAGTCAAAAGCTTTCTTGTGATAACATACCCAATTTTAAATTTTATTTAATAGTGAAATACAGTAAAAAGGAACTTCATTGTCACTCATTCTTCTTATGTATTCCACAATTTTGCAGCATTCTTTAGAGTCCCTGAAAATTCCCCTCTGGTTCTTGATTCAATGTAATATAAAGAAGAATATGATGATAATAAAAAATTTAAGAAAAGAGTACATCTGTCATCAATTTTAGTCATTTCATTATTCTCGTGGATAACACTAGCATGCAATATTAGATGGTAATTACTCCTCTCATGCAATAATCTTGGTTTCACATGTATCTCATATTTGCCTTCTCTGTTATCATAAAATGATTTTGTCACCATTAATAACCATGACACCACTGATATTTCAATTCAAGCATCTGCAACCACCACTTCTTATCTTTTCAACTGCTATCAACCATTACCTCTACATTGACAATACCTCAGCCACACTGGAACCCATGCCTTCACTCTGTTTATGTAGACCATAAAATACTGTGTACATTTCTTCATTCATTCTAATTACTTACCTAAACAAAGATGTGAAGTCTAATTTTGAGTCAGAGATTAGACCCAGTAAGTAGGTAAATAGGGCAAGATTCCCAAGGAATAGTGACTATGATAGGAAATGGACACACACGTATATTTAGATACAGCCAACTTATAAAATGGAATCACTCTGGTCAAGTTTTTGAGAAAGGTCATTCATTGTTCTCACTAGAGAGCAAGTATTCTCTTTTACACTTGCTCACACAGTGTTTCTGTTTTACAGCTTGCTTAGTCATTCATAGCCTATCAGGAAATGCAACCAGACCCTCTTTGAAGATTTCTTCCTCCTACCCTTCCCAGCTGGCTCTTGGCACCAGGGTGATAACCTATCTTCCTTCTGTTGTCTCAGATATTCACACAGATATTCACCACTGGGATGGGACGCTAAGTCAACACCTGTATCTTGCATCCAGATATGGATGCTCATTCCTTCAGAGACCACCCTGAATATGTGTGATTATATGGTTAAATTTCTCACCTGAGAGGGATGTCCAAGTGCAGTTAAAAGCCCAGAAAACCAAACACAGAAGCCAGATACTATGACAGACCTTCCCACGCTAAATATTCATTACCAACCCCCAGGACAAAAATAACACCTAACCTCATGCCCAGTGCACTTGTCCGATGGAAGCTGCCCACCCACATGCCTAAAAGGCATGGGGGGATATATTTCCTATTACAAATTTTTATTTTCTATTAAAACTTCTCCTTTCCTACTTTACATGTGTTTGTGTTTGTTTATTATTTTTATTATATTTATTCTGCATTTCTGGACAAGTGTCTTACAAATCTGAACCTAAATAACCTAGGATTTTACATCCCTCTATTCAACTCCCCCATCCTGTAGAAAAGCACTTTCTGAAGGCAACTCACTCCCTGCAAGTTCCTTTTGAACAGCACTAAGCTTGTCAATGAGTTGGCATTTCTCCTCAATATGATAGCCAGTCCTTCTGCAAGCCACGTCTCACATAAAGTCAGCTTCTCAGAAACTAAACAAGTCTAAATAGTAACAGGAAGCCTAAACAAAGCCCTTTGGCACAGGTAAAATACCCTCACCTCAATTTTTTATCGGCAATCCATTTTCCAGGACTCATTCTCTGCTTGGGAGATGTGATCTTTCTTCCTTTTCTGAACAAACTCTCCACTTCAGCATTACTTCTCTGTGTCCACATCTCTAATTCTTTTTTTTTTTTTTTTTTTTTTTTGGAGAGGTTTTTGCTATAGGGCGCGTGCGCTCGCCAGACAGACAGAGAGAGACAGAGAGATAGAAAGCAGGAAATCACCCCCCAGGGGGGATGGCCACGCCGCAATCCCTTCTCCTCCATTCTCCTCTCGGGATCTTGGGCACGCACGCACACGCGCCCGGCGTGAGTTTAAGCCGCCGGGTCCAGGACTCGAACCGCGGTCGACTACGTGGGAGTCCAGCGACATAGCCATTATGCTAACTGCTGGTCCCACACATCTCTAATTCTTCATAAGCATGAGACAAAGAACCAGGTTTGCTGTGGTTCTTCCAGCATTGAGTGTTGGGCCCACACACCCCAACTTCCCGTGTCATCATTTTCCTGCATCGATTTACCTTCTCAACTTACCCTTCCCGGTAAATGTGGACAAGAAAAAACAATACCATGCTGATTGGCATTACTGTAAATTCACTCACTGAAGAAAAAAAAGGGGGGGGGGATTGGCCTGTAGTTTAGTGGTTAATGAAGTTGGATCCTAAATGGTCCATCATTGCCAACCAGAAGCCAAGGTATTAATATATATATTAACTACAAATGTTGCTTTTTTTTTTTTTCTTGAGAGAGATTTTTGACAGGGAGCATGCATTCAACAGAGAGAAAGAGAGAGCAAGAAATCACCCCCAGGGGGGATGACCATTCTGCAATTCCTTCTCCTCCATTCTCCACTCAGTATTTTGGGCACATATGCACACACACCCAGTATGAGTTTTAAGCCTCTGGGTCCAGGACTTGAACTGTGTTGGACTACATGCAAGTCCAGTGATGTAACCAATACAACATCTGCTGGATCCATAAAGGTTGCCTTTTCTGTCTTTTCCATAGCATGTAGTATGAGTAATTATTCAGACATTTTCATCTTTGCCTTTTAAGTGTATTCACCTGCATTTAATGACTTTCTGATATACTTGTGCTTAAATATATAATTTAATTAATTGCTTTATATTTTTTTCTACTGCTCTGTGCTACTTTTCCCCCCCTCTGGTTTTCTTATTTGTGTTGTGAATTTAATTTTTCCAACTTCAATTCTGAATTGGTTGTTTATTTTAATCTGTCTTGGTATTTTTTTCTCTTTATACCTTTAATGATTATTTACATGCTTGGTCTAATG
The DNA here is from genome assembly GCA_026018925.1 of Tupaia tana. Classification (NCBI taxonomy): domain Eukaryota; kingdom Metazoa; phylum Chordata; class Mammalia; order Scandentia; family Tupaiidae; genus Tupaia; species Tupaia tana. The sequence continues at coordinate 50,979,884 of JAKSZU010000001.1, forward strand.
TTGACGTTTATGTTATCACCTATATATTATCTTTATTTTTTACTTGGTCTTATCTTCATATTTTACATTATGAGCAATATCAGATTAGCTAGTTACCTCTTTTTTCCTCCCATTATCTCTTCTCTAGCATCTAATTAAATATTTGTTTAGTTCTAATTGCTACACATAAAATTTAGTACAAGGTGATTGCCCTTTCTGTATACTCTCCAAATTCTTTCATGTTTTTGTAAGTTATTTTGTCATTCATAGTTTCAAACTTATAGATACTTCTGCATTTATATTAGTTGAAATGCATTTAAATGACTCATGTAGCTATTATGTACTTTATTTTCTTACTCATAACTGTTACCTAGCCTTACTTTTAGGTGTAAATCTATATTTAATGTCCAACATTAATCCTTATGTTGTTGCCATTCTAGCCACCTTGATCATATTAAATTTGTACTCTAGATTTCTGGAGAAGGACAATGGATCAATATTTCACAAGGCATTACATGTTCATAGAGTTTGATTGAGACATTTACACTCAAAGGTCACTTTGGTGGAAGTAAAAGCCTCATCACTTTTTTTTTTTAAACTTAATTTATATTAATTATGTTACACTCTTGATTTCTCATACAAAATATTGCTCTCACAGTCTGATGATAATATTTTTCTTTTCTATTATCAGTCATTTGATCTCCTCCTCCACCTCAAAATTCACAAAGGATTATAATTTTTCTTCAAAGTGAAAAGTGTTGGCAATTTTCCATAATGCTTAAAAAACTAAAAGAAACACAAAAGATGTTAATACCCACCTGAAAATTATTTCCATATAAAAATCTGTAAAGGTGACTTTAAAAAAATAATAAAAGCATAATTAATGTTTTAAGAGGTTTCCTGTGAACACACATGCGTGCACGTGCAGGCATAATAGGAGACCATAAAGAATAAAACTATAATAATAGTAAAAGATAAATACTAAAATTACAATTTAACAAATGTCTTCAGCCATTAAGTTTTAAAAGAATTAAAAGAAAAGAAAAGAAAGAACTTGAGCCCACAAAATGAAAGGTAACTCCAAAACTGACAAAAATCAGTCTATCACCTTGTTTATTATATTAAGCATATTTACTTTAAACTCTCTATTTAATAACTTAAGTTAACTAGTTCTCCAATGTGTCTGTTTTAGTAGTCTGTTTTTCCTGTTTTTAATACAAGTTTTCTTACATTTTTATAAGCCTGGATATATTTGATTGTCTGTATTAATAAGATACAGAAATAATTTTAGAAAAAGAATGGGGTCTTTTCTCTTTAAATAGAAGAATAGTAACTTAATGGATTGATATAATTTGAAGCTGACCTGTAGTTTCTGAAGGAGACTTCTGTTTGTGAGTTAACTATATTCTGAGCAAGATCCATTTTGGGTCTCAGCATTCATGGATAGCTCTCTCCATTTTTGTGTCCTAGAATCTAATCACTATTGCTCTGCCTCATGAAGCAATCTCAAATTTTGATCTTTATATGGCACACTCAATAATCTGCCCTGAAATCTTCAAATTCCACCAGGGTAATATGTGATCATCAACGCTAAACTAACTTTTCTAAGTCTACATTCTTCTCTAATTCATGGCCTATAATTTACTCACTTTCTTTATCATTCAATGATATGTCAAAGTGAATGTTTTATATATAAGTTAGTTGTGTTTTTTAATTAAATTAAATTTAAAGATTTAATTTAAAATCTCAGGAGGAGAATGGAGGAGATGTGATTTTTAAATTTACATTTAATCACTGTACATTGTTAGAATGTATAACATGGTTTTCTCAGCATGAAGATGGTACATATTAGTCAAACCAAAAATATTAACATATAACCATCAACAGATTGCTTTTCCTTTTCCTGTCTATTAATTTTTTTCCTAATCCCTTCCTTCCCACCCCTATTACCACCCTTTATTACACCCAGTTGTTTTAAATTTCTCACAATGCAAAGTAAAATCTAAATTATCTAGTTCAAAATGATAACAACAAAAGACCTCACTGAAATATTTTTTAAATCTTAATTATGGAAGACATGTCTTACAGATATCTATTTTTGTTGAATTGAAAATATGAGAATAAGATTAATTGGTCATTCTTAAATAATAAACCTAAGTGGAAAAATAAATTTAAATGCCTTTAGAACTAGTTAAAAGTCTATTTTTTAAAAATTCTGTATGAAACACATTTATAAAATTCCTACTGAGTTACAACTCAAGTCTCAATTCTCTACAAATATTATTTTTTAAAATTTCCTTAATAACACAATTATATAATTAATTATCTTCATTTATCAATTTGGAAACTAACACATAGAATTTTAAGTATTTAGTCAACAGTTTTTAGTACAGACATAGTGGTCCTAAATCCATGTTGTTAACCAGTTTTCCCATATAATAACACATCTCCTATATCTGAGGGTCAGAATCTGGAAAATCATTAATTTAGTTTTATAATTGCTTTATATACTATCAGCATTCAATAAGCATTAATAAAAATTCACTATAGGAAAGCCAACAGGTGGCATGGTGGTGAAGGCACTGGATTCCCATACGGTCAACCACGGTTCAAGTCCCGGATCTGACAGCATGAAAATCACACTGGGCATGTGTGTGTGTGCTCAAAATCTCAGGAGCAGAAGGGAGGAGTTGTGATTGTGGTGTGGCCTTCACCCTGGGGGAGGTGATTTCTCACTTTCCCTTTCTCTCTCTCTGGCAAGCACACATGCTCTATTGAAAATTAAAAAAAAAAAAAAAAAAATGTGGATGGTTGTTGGGTATGGTAAAAACATAGTTTTAATACAATACAGAAAATAAGAAATATCTTAAGTATGTGTTATATATACAAGGTACATGCTACACATTTTTAAACATAGTATCATGAGTAGGCCTATTTTCTTCCCTAACATAATCTTTACTCTAGTTTAAAAAGTACAGAAATATTAAATTTTAAATAATTATAAAACTATATATTTGTCTTGTAGAATGACTTTCTTCACTTGTCATCAAATCTTCCATATTCATCCATTTTGTATCAAATGACCAGGTCTTTATTTTTTTTTCAGAAATACTTTATTTAACTTTATTTATTTGTATTTATTTGTTTTAGTTTGACCAAAGAGGGGCAGAGAGTGAGACTGAGAGAGATAGAGAAAGTGAGAAAGCAAGCCACCAGGTGCAGGACTTAAATCAAGGTTGGCCATGTGGGAGTCCAGTATCCTTCACCACTATGCCACTACTGGCCCCAGTCTCTCTGTTTTTATTGCTGAGTAGTATTCTATAGTGTATATGTCTCATATTTTTTGAATCCAGTCATCAGTTCTTGGCCATTTAGGTTGATCCATGACTTAGCAATTGTGAATAATGCTGCAGTAAACATAGATGTGCAAGTGTTTTTCCAATTGAATGTTTTACCATCCTTTGGGTAAATACTCAGGTGTGGTATTACTGACTGGTGTGTAGTACAGGGGAAGAGAGGTAGGGGTTCAGAGAAAAAACATTTTTTTTTTTTTTTTTTTTTTTTTTTTGGAGAGGTTTTTGCTATAGGGCGCGTGCGCTCGCCCGACAGACAGAGAGAGAGACAGAGAGATAGAAAGCAGGAAATCATCCCCCAGGGGGGATGGCCACGCCGCAATCCCTTCTCCTCCATTCTCCTCTCGGGATCTTGGGCACGCACGCACACGCGCCCGGCGTGAGTTTAAGCCGCCGGGTCCGGGACTCGAACCGCGGTCGACTACGTGGGAGTCCAGCGACATAGCCATTACGCTAACTGCTGGTCCCAGAGAAAAAACATTTAACAGACAAAAGAAAGTATAGCTTTCTACCAACATTATGTATATATACCATATGATCCAGCAGTTCCACTCCTGAGTGTCTACCTGAAGGACAGGAGAACATTCAATCAGAAAAGTGCTTGCATATATATATTCATTGCTGCCTTATTCACAATTGCTATGACATGGAACCAACCCAAATGTCCACAAATGGATGAACGGATTGAAAAAGTGTGGCACATATACTCCATGGAATATTATTCAGCCATATAAAACAACAAGGCCCTGGAATTTGATAGAAAGTGGATGAATACAGAAGATCTATTGCTGAGTGAAGCAAGTCAGGCTATGAAAGAGAGACACTTTATGTCTCCCCTTAATATATACTGACTTTCAGCACTCTATGGCAGAGACTGAAAGACTGGAGGACATGCAAGCATTAAAAATTGTTATGGACACTAGAGCCAAAATGGAAAGAGTAGGGGAGGGGAAGAGCATAGGAAAAGAAATTTGGGGAAAAATGGAGAGGTATGGCTTATTATTTGTTGATGAGGAGGTGTGTATGTTCTCAACTGGGCTGGACTGAGGTGTGTGTCACGCTGGGTAAAGTTTCTTTACAATCTAAATGATGTATAGTGATTAAATGTGTAAATAATAATAAAAATATTATTAAAAAAAGAATGGCAAAACTTCTTTCAGACAGGGTAAATTAGAAAAAGACTAACAGAAGGTTCTGTAGATAACAGAAAAACAAATATAAAAACAAAACAAAACAAAAATGAACCGTTGAAACTTTAGGGCCCAGCATTGACACAAAAATCTTTGGAAAATAAGTTTTCAATTTCATGACTGCAATTTACATTACAATGGGAAATTAAATAAATTGGGAAAATGCCACACAGCTAGAACTCCTGATAGCCATGTTGCTGAAATGCATATACAGTGATGTAGATGATAACTTAATTAGTTGTTTAAAGTCAAACAGTTTCTCTTGAAAAATTCTGGTCTGTGAAAATGTAACAATCATCTTTCTTAATTTAGAAATTAAATATGTCACTGAATAATTTTAAATAACACTAACTCTTCCATAGAAATGAAGTGGAGCATGACACTGTTTTTTACATAAAACAGGAAGGCATGGAAAGACATGACTGATGAATAACGTTGAAAGAAGGCACAAAAATTAAAATGTGATTGGTGAAATTAAAACTTTTGAGCAATGTCACCAAGTTTACTGTCATAATTTCTTTCAGTATTCTTTTTCTTTTGGAAGAATTATTTTGTTTCACTTTACTTATTTATTTTAATTTGACCAGAGAGAGGCAGAAAGACTCTTAGCTTAGGAATAAATTTAATATATCTACAAGTCGAAAAAAAATTTTTAAGTGAGATAAAAAAGTCAAGAAGTATCTATTGAATGTTTTCTGCATTAACGGAGTAAGACAAAAATATGAAAAATAAATGATGTCTTTCAATTCCTCACGATACCATATTTTTTCACAGTTACATTTTAGCCAATATTTGGATGTTTCTACCTGTTGCTCATTTACAGAATACCCAATAATCCAGCTTCCCCAGAAATTTTATGGTTGCCCAAATGTTATCATTTTAATTGTCTTAATACCATGTTGCTTTGTTCATTTTGTGTGTATGTTAATATATGTGAGTGAGCTTATGTATGTGGTCTGTCTCTTTTATATTTCTACTTTCCGTTTTCTTGCATTATGACACAGGCACACAGAAGTACAAGCCACAATATTCAACTCCGTGAATTATCACAGTAATTACACTTGTGTAACAACCAGTTTTATCAAGAAATAATATTGTTCTAGCATACCAGATAATTATTATTATTTTTTTTTTTTTGGAGAGGTTTTTTTCGTTATAGGGCGCGTGCGCTCGCCAGACAGACAGAGAGAGACATAGAGACAGAAAGCGAGAAATCACCCCCCAGAGGGGATGGTCACGCCGCAATCCCTTCTCCTCCATTCTCCTCTCGGGATCCTGGGCACGCACGCACACGCGCCCGGCGTGAGTTGTAAGCCACCAGGTCCGAGACGCGAACCGCGGTCGACTACGTGGGAGTCCAGCGACATAGCCATTACGCTAACTGCTGGTTCCCTATACCAGATAATTATTGATGCCCGCTCAAAACATCTCCTTTACCAAAGATATCCAGTATTCTGTATTCCACCAACAAAATTACCTATAGAATCATGTATATCTGTTTGGATTTGAGTTTTATTTTGTTTTGTTTAGCTATAGGCATGAAGATTGCTGGAGAGAGGCAGAGGGAGCAGGAAAGTAAGAAACCACTCCCAGGGAGGGAGGCCACATGGCAATCCCTTCTCTTTTCTCCTCTCTGGATTTTCGGCATGTACACATGGGTGTCCAGCATGTTTTTCAAGCTGCTGATCAGGAAGTGGGATCCTGCCACCTTTACCACCATGCCACCAGTTGGCCTTGGATCTGGATATTTTTAATGATACTGTGATATCATTGTGATATGTGTATATATATATATATATATATATATATATACACATACACATATATATGTATACATATATGTGTGTGTGTGTGTGTGTGTGAGAGTGATATAGTTGGAGACTTTTTTTTTGGTTTACTTTCACTTCTGCTATTAGTCCATTTTATAAATACACCACAATTTACTCATTCACTTTAAGATTGATGGGTTTTTAGTTTATTTGGGAAATACTGTAACTCATAGAAGCTGCTAAAAGCATATTTGTATTTGTTTTTAGTGAATGTATTTACATTTAGAGGAAGTTATCATTAATGATTCTCTTGTTTGTATCTGCTATGTCGCATCTGTTAATTACATCCAATGTGTTTTCATCTTAGCAATTGTAGTTTCTGCCTCTAACAGTTTGAGTTCCATCTTTCAGAAAACTTCCATGGAGCTACTTCTCCTTGAGCTGAAGGAATAATTATTAAAATGCATTTTGTGCTCTATTTACAAATTCTGTCATCTATATCAGCTGCACTGAAGTAGATTCAATCAATTGTTTGTTTGTTTGTTTGTTTTCCTTTGAGTTTTATTCTAAATGTAGATAAGCTACTTAGAAAATATGATCCTTTGGGGTCTGTTTTTAAGATTTGTTTGGTAGAGCCAGGAAAGTCCTCAACCTTGGATCCATTATTTTCACAACTAAGGCAATATTCATCTAAGTTCTTCATTCAAGACCCCTTGAATATTGAGATTTTGCAGGCTGGTTGGTGGGAGCAAGCTCTGTGTTCAGCCATCTGTGAACATTGAGCACTGATTCTTCTACTTCTTTCAGACAGCTCTTTTCCCAATCTCAGGAATCCTCCGTGTGTGCAAGTGCTCATCGATACTCTGCTAAATTGTTTGAAACTCAGGAGCAGGAATAGGTGATATTTTCCACATATTCCTGATTGTCTCTCTGTACAATAGTTTGCTCCCTGTTTCACTTTTGTGTTTGGGTACGAAACTAGGATAATATAATATAAACACCTTTTCAATTTGTCATCATAATATTGCACAGTATATATGTATCACGGATCATTTTTACTTTTCTTTGTAACAGACAACAGTAAGATTTTTTTGTATGTATGCTATTGTTTTAGTATATTTTTGGGTTAAGCAACCATGTATTAAATGACAAAAGAGTTAGAGAATTTGAATAATCAACAAGCTCATGTAAGTAGAAATTTGTATAATTTTGTCTATTGTAATAAAAGGCTATGCATATTACTTATATCAATGAAAAATTTCCAAAAGTCAGAATGTTATTTGGTTATAATTATTCTTATAAACTCATAATGAAATAAGAAATGAACAACAAAATATTGTCAAGGTCACACTTTCAAAATTAAAATACAGTCTACTGGGGTCAGCAGGTGGTGTGATGGTTAAGGCACTGGACTCCTGCATGGTCAACCCTGGTTTGAGTCTTGGAACTAATGACTTACTTTCTCACTCTCCTCTCTCTCTCTCTCTCTCTCTCTCTCTGCCTCTCTTTCTCTCTTTTTCATGGGTGCACGTGACTTATAGCAAATTTTAAAATAACATTAATAATAAAATTAATAATAAAATAAAAATAATAATTAAGAATTATTAATAATTACTAATAAAATAAATAATTTCTAAAAAACACAATCTCCTGAATTACTTCTCGATTATTAACATAACTCATCCAAATTAGAAATAAAAAAGTTTCACATAAAAAGAGTTATGATATAGTAATGCATCAGAATTATAATTTAATACATCATTTTATATTCCTATTTTTCAACATGCTTATCAAAAAAGAAGGTAAAGTTATAACAGGATTTTTTTTTCTGTATGTTTATTATCATGAAAAGCTGTGAAAAAGCTAGAAATCTGACAGTTTGAGATTGCTTAAATAGACTGCTGTATATACAAACATTAAAATAACAGAAAGCAAGACTATTTTAAAAAAATATTGCTTCTCTGAACTTAGCATCTTACCACTAAGATGCAAAAATGTCAAAAATTTATACTAAAGCTCAATGCAAACAAAATTGCATATTTACACATGCACATGTGTGTATATGCGTGCATGCAAAGAAAGACATCAAGAAAAAAAACTCACCAAATAAGTATAAAATATTAATGAGTATTATTTTATTATCCTTTATATATTATTGGATTATTGAATCTTTATGAAAGATATAAATCACTTTTATAATCAGAGCAATTAAGCTAGTTTAATTAAGCAAAATAAATTTGAAATTTGTTTTCAATAGACATAAAATAATCTAGCAAGTATTTGAATGTTATTAGTAAATTGATACATTTATATATATTTTGTTTAATTATTATTTTGGGCATGTTGTTTTATAATTAGATATGTTTAGAATGTTTGGGATTTGCATAATTGTCTTCCATAGTTGTTGATATTTATCATTTAAAAAGATTTGTTGAGACCAGCAAATGGTGTAGCAGTTATGTTGCTTGACTCCCACATGGCCAGTCACAGTCCTGGATCTGGTGGCTTGAAAATGAAGCTGGGCAAGTATGCATGCATGTCCAATATCCTTGCAAGGAGAATGGAGGAGAATGGAGGAGAAAGGATTGCAGTGTGGCCATTCCCTTGGGGATCTGGGTAATTTCTCTTTCCCTCTCTTTGTCTCTTTCTTTCTCTCTCTCCAGTTAGCACACATTCCCTAAAGTAAAAACCTTAAAAATATATATAAAGAAAAGATCTGCAACCCAGCCACTGTGGGACAAGCACAGTGAAGATGTCATTGCATTAGGCTGGGCTCATGGGAGGCTCAGGTTTGGTTCCTGGCCCACCTACACCAGATGACCATGGTGGAATGTGTTCGTGGTCCTAGTTGACAGGGAGGCCAGGAGGGCAGGAAGGATTATAAACTGGTGAAATCATGGCATAATACCTCATATTTATTCTGTTTCATATGCTTGCTTTCTCATAAGAAAAAATTGCTGATGAAGACATAGAGATACTTTTTATCTTTCTCTTTTCCCAAATAAAATACTCATATTAATTTCTTAATTTTTTTAGATTTTAGATTTTATTCTGAATTTTTCTGTTTTTGGAGAGGTTTTTGCTATAGGGCGCGTGCGCTTGCCAGAAAGACAGAGACATAGAGATAAAAAGTGAGAAACCACCCCCAGGGGAGATGGCCACACTGCAATCCCTTCTCCTCCATTTTCCTCTCAGGATCTAGGGCACGCACGCACACGCGCCCGGCATGAGTTTAAGCCACCAGGTCCAGGACTTGAACTGCGGTCAACTACATGGGAGTCCAGTGACATAGCCATTACACTAACTACTGGTCCCCAGAGATATTTTTAATACAGGGCTTGTGCGCTAGACAGAGAGACAGAGAGAAAGAAAGTGTGAAATCACCCCCCAGAAGGATGGTCATGCTACAATTCCTTCTCCTCCATCCTCTCAGGATCTTGAGTATGAATACACAAGTGCCCGCCATGAGTTTAAGCTGCTCGTTCCAGGACTTGAACCATGGTTGACTACATGGGAGTCCAGTGACATGGTATTATGCCATCTGTTGATCCCATTCCTTGGATTGTATATGGGACAGGTTAGATGTGTGAAAAATTCTCAGAATACAAAATTTCTATACAATTGTACATCGGCTTATTCTCAAAGAGTCATATGAAATAATGATTTGATTAGTGAAACCATATTTTTTTGCTATTTTACTTTATTTAATTTATTTACAGTTCAAATTTTTCAAAAATGTATGAATTTGTGGATAATGTGTGGTTTCCCTCCAATTCCTGGTCTTTAGCCATAAAGAAATGATCATTTTGGGAAAAAAATTTATACATACATGCAAGCAGTACAATTTACACAAATACATGCACATGTAATCTTTTTCTCTCATATATATTTTTCTTCTCCCATGGAAAGCACATGGAAAACTAGCTCATGTTCAATGATCGAAAGAATTAATAATGTTAAAATGTTCATATTATACAAAGCGATCTAGGGAGTCAATGTAATTCTTATCAAAACTCCAACGGCAGTTTTTATAGAAAGAGAAAAAAAGGTCAAATTTCATATAAAATCACAGATGGCCAAAATCATATGGACTTTGAATAGCCAAACCAATCTTGAGGAAAAACAAAAAACCACACAGGGACCTGCTGTTAGCATGATGGCTATGTTGCTAGACTCCCATGTAGTCAACTGAGGTTTGCGTTCCGGACCCGGTGGCTTAAAACTCACGCCGGGCACATGTGCGTGCGTGCCCAAGATCCTGAGAGGAGAATGGAAGAGAAGGGATTGCAGCATGGCCATCCTCCGGGGGAAGGGGGTGATTTCTCACTTTCTGTCTCTCTGTCTCTCTCTGTCTGTCTGGCGAGTGCACGCGCCCTATAGCAAAACAAACAAACAAACAAACAAAACAGACAAAAAACTGCAGAATCATTGTACGTTATTCCAAATTTCACTATAAAGCAATTTTTATAATAATCAAGGAAGCATAGCATTGGCATAAAACACGCACATACATCAATGAAAAGATAGAGAGTGAAGAAATAAATCCATGTAAGCCTGAAGAAATTATTTCTGATGAAATGCCAAGAATAAACAATAAGAGAAGACAGTCTCTTTAATAGTGTTTCAGAGAAAACTGGGTATTTGCACAGAGAAAAATGAATTTAGAACCTCTTCTCATATAATATATAGAAATCAAGTAAAATAGATGAAATATTTCATCTAAAATCTGGGGCAAGCAGATGGTTTAAGGTGGTTAGTGTGGTGGGTAAGGTGCTGGACTCCCACAGTGTTGACTGTGGTTCTAGTTTTAGACCTGGTGGCTTGCTTTTTCACTTTCCCTCTCTTTCTGTTTTTCTGATGAGTACACATGCCCTATAGTATATTAAATAATAATAAAATAAAAATAATTATTTAAAAAGTACAGGATTTAATGTAAAATCTGAAACTGTGGAAGTATTAGATGAAAACTAAAGGGGGGAAAACTCAGTGACATTGCTCTAAACAAGGATTTTTTTGGATATAACTCCAAAAGCACAGACAAAAAGTAATGGATGAATCACCAAATAAAATTTGGTAGATATATAAAAAAAAAATGACAAGTACTCAGCCTTAAAGAAGAAAGAAATTTTGCCATTTTTAACAACATGGACAAATCTAGAGGGTTTACATTATACTAAACGAAATAAGCCAGGCTCAGAAAGATAAATACTGTGTGATTTCACATGTGGAATATGAATAATTTGAACTTATAGAAATAAAGAGTAAAATGGCAGTTATCAGAGGCTGAGGGTTGGAAAGATTGAGATGTTGGTCAAAGGATACACAATTTCAGTTAGACATGAGAAATAATTTTAAGAGATTGAATGTACATCGTTGTGACTATAGTTACAGTGTGGTTCAGTGGGGATACAATTGAACTCACATGGGAAGGTCCTGTGTTCAGGTTGTGGAGCCTCTCAGTATACACCAGACGCGTGTGTATGCCTATAATCTGGGAGTGCCTCCTTGTCTGTCTGTCTCCCTCTGCTGGAAGAAAGAAACAACTATTTTTTTTAAATGCTAAGACAGTGGATTGTTAAGTGTTCTTACCACCAAAAATATAAGTATGTCCAGTAATGCTTACATTAAATCGTATGATTTAGCCATTCTGCTATATAGACATGTATCAGAACATCATGTTGAACAACATAAAAATGTACAAGTTTTACTTGTCATTTAAAAAATGAGTAAAAATAAAAGTTTCAGTTGACATTTCTTTATTATTATTTATTATTGTTATTCATTATTATTATTGCTAGAAAGCCAATGTACTTTGCCTGAGAGACAGAGAGAAAAGGAGAGGACGAAACATTCCACACAGGCAATGTTCCACACAGCAATATATTCTCCTCCATTTCTCCCTCTTTTCAAGATTTTGAGCACAGGAACAGATCCACTGCTTGCGGGATTCAAACCACCCAGCCAGCCATATGGAATCCAGCTGCCTTCATCACCAGGCCACAGAGCCAGCCCCTGATTGATTCTTAACAAATGACCTTCATGGCGATTCCTAGAAAAGTATTTTTACTAGAAGAGTATGATGAATAGTTTGCAGGTAATACTGGGTTTTCATAAAAGCCATGATGTATTTTTTTTGTGCAAAAATGTGTCATGACTTTTCTGACAACCCAATAAAATATTCCTATTTCTCAATGTAATCATTATCCAGTTCATTAGATTTATCACAAAACAGGCTTTTAAGTATGTTATTTTTAGTTTCCATGCAGAGAGGTTAGACTTATCTTCTGAAATATATCTTGTAGAATATCTAAAAAGAATTCCCTTGAAAGAAAAAATCATATTTTTTTTATCATCTCAGTTCAGTCATCAGTCTACTTTCTTCGTTTGCTTTTTTCTTTCTCCATTATGAAACTTAAACATTTTGAAATATAACGCAAATAAAAATATAGCCTGATTTGACTAATGTGTTTATATTATATATTGAAAAGTTTCAATGAAAATAATCTATTAGTGACAGAAGAATAAGCACGAGCTACATCGCACTTGACGTAGTTTTTTTTTAATTTTTTCTCAGACTTTGAATGAAAATCAAATTTGTGTACTGATAATGTAATTATAGATATATTTCTAGATTTTTATTAGAAAATAGTTTTCAAACTTCTTATGTACATTATTGAAGCATTGAAATTATTTTCTAACATTGCTACATGATAATAATAATTTTATGTGTACTCAATTTCTCTGCTAAGATGTTCTTGATGGCATATACTCAATATCCTGTTTCTTTGGAGAAAAAAAACATTATTTCAATCTTATATGGAGAAGTAACAGAGATAAGACAGTTGTCATTGTTCATAAAATTATACATAGATACGCTTAAACATAAGAATTTGGTATTCTGCATGGAATTGATACACCTAAAAGCTAAATTACATAATATTGCTAAAACATGGAACCAACCCAAATGTTCACAAACAGATGAATGGACTTAAAAAATGTGGCATATTTCCTCCATGGAAGACGCTTCAGCCATATAAAACAACAAGACCCTGGCATTCGATAGAAAGTGGACGAACATGGAAGATTTATTGCTGAGTGAAGCAAGTCAGGCTATGAAACAGAGACATCGTATGTCTTCACTTAACATATATCTACTGTCTACACTCTATGGTAGAGACTGAAAGACTGGAGGACATAATAAATACATTGAAAATTGTTATAAACACTGAGGACAAAGTGGAAGGAGAGTGGGAGAGGGGAAGAGTGCAGAAAGGGAAATTTGGGAAAAAATGGAGAAGACATTTGTGGGACACATATATGATTGTTACCTGTTGATGATGTATGGTATTCTCAACTCACCTGCTGTGTGGCATATATCATGTTAGGTAAAATCTCTTTACAATCTAAATGATATATAGAATGTATAAATAATAGTAAATTGTAAAAAAGAACAGCCTTAAAAATCACTAGGGTGGTTTGGCCATGAATCTGTGGCTTTGAGAAAATAAGTACTGTAAATTGAATTGATCATGATATTTAAGGGGCTTACTTTTTTTAAAAAGTAAGTTTGTAAAAGTTTGCACAAATTTTGACTTAGGTCAGTAAGAAGAGTATTGATGAAATATGCTTAATATTTATATTACATAATTCTTCCCTCTTCTTTTTTAGCTCAGCTATATGTGACTTTGTTACATAAAGTTATTTAAAGTTGGTCCAGCAGGAGGCAAAGAGGTTAAAACAGTTGGGTAAGACATTGCAGAATGTTCAGTTAGAGTCCTAGCCTCAGTGACTTAAAAAATACTTCAGAAGCTGGTGAGTGCATGCCCAAAAATTCTAAGAGAAGAAGAGAAAGAAGAGAAGAGAAAGAAAAGAAGAGAAGAGAAGAGAAGAGAAGAGAAGAGAAGAGAAGAGAAGAGAAGAGAAGAAGAGAAGAGAGAAGAGAAGAGATTGTGCGATGATCATCCCCTTTTGGGGATGATTTCTTACTTTCCCTCTGTCTCTCTTTCTCTGGTAAGTACAAACACCGTATAAAACAAACAAACAAACAAAAAAAACCTTTCAGTTTATTGAGTCACTTCTCTTCCTTAAATCTATCTTACTCTTTTATCAGAACATTATGAAATGTGACACTCTATTTTAAATTATCTAAAATAGAAGAACCCTTAGTAATTCCAAACTGAATTCTCTTGTCTTTAAATGTCCCAGAGAAAATAAAATTATTTGAAAATTTATTGGAACACTTCAGTAATTAACCAGCTTTACTCAATATTAATACTCAACCAAAAGTAGTTGCTTCCAGCTCATGGCAGTGAATATGACCTTTTAAGAACATCTGTTATTCATTAGATCAAATAATTATATTGTTATTATTATTTTTTAGATACTCTCATAATTTGAACTACCTTTACCAATGCCCCACATATTCTGTATCATGAACCAAGCTCAAGAGTCTCTCCTTAAAATATACATAACAACAACAGCAACAACTCTTCCTCTAGTTCATAGTAGTACTTAAAAATTATGACAATTTAATTGACACTTCTTTCCTATAATTAGTTGAATATTCATCCCATTGTATTATGCTAAAAATGTACTAAGAATGCCAATTTTCTCTCTCTTACTTCTACAAACCTTGAGTTACCAATTTTATTTGTTACTTTCTTTAACTCAGCAAAAATCTGCCTTTCCACTTTATAAATTAACAGAATAGTTTCCTGAGGGCCAGCAGATGGTGTGTTAGTTAAGGTGCTGGAACCCACATGACTGACTGCAGTTAGAGTTCCAACCTGATAGCTTGAAACACACACTGGGTGCATGTGCATGAGTACATAAAATACAAAAAGGAGAATGGACAAGAAGGGATTGCAGTGTGGACACTCCTCGTGATAGATGATTTCTCACTTTCTCTCTCTCTCTCTCTCTGTCTCTCTCTAGCAATTCATGTGCCCTATAGCAAAAATCCAGACTATTTTCCTAAATCTCTCTTCTCCCTATCCAACTGTCATTTAGATCTCTCTTCTGCAGTTTCTCTCTCACATCTAGATCACCACCCACTGATTTATTAATCCACTCCCATCTGGCCTTAGCATCTGGCATTAACAGCTTTCGCTATTAAACTTCTTGGCAGCATTTTGGACCTTAATAGAGTCCATGATTTCTAGTTTTCAAAGTTTCTTCATTTCCTTGGTTTTCTTTTCTTTTTTTTAGCACCAATGTGTCTCTGTATGTTCTTATGTTAACTGTCACAAAAATAACAGTATTCTTTGTTATTTAGTCTAGGTTCTTTCTTCCCCTCACACTTTAAATTCAATCTTGCAAGTCAATAGGCTTTAATGACTCTAATTCTCAGCTATAGGCTGTGAACACACATCTTTATGTATGTACCAGTCCCACATCTTCGGCTCCTACTTTTCCTCTTCTCTTGAATGTTTTAGAAATATTTATTATTGGGACCAGCAGTTAGTGTAATGGCTATGTCACTGGACTACCATGTAGTCAACCATGGTTCGAGTCCCGGACCCGGTGGCTTAAGCTCACACTGGGCGTGTGTGCGTGCATGCCCAAGATCCCCAGAGGAAAATGGAGAAGAAGGGATTCTGGCGTGGCCATCACCCCTGGGGGGTGATTTCTCGCTTTCTGTCTCTCTGTCTCTCTCTGTCAGTCTGGTGAGTGCATACTCCCTATAACAAAAAAGCCTCTCCAAAAAAAAAAAGAAATAGTTATTATTATTATTATTATTATTTTATTTTTAATTTGACCAGAGAGAGAAAGAGGGAGAGCCTCTAAGTCTAGGATTTGAACCATGGTCGGCCATGTGGGAGTTCAGTTCATTAACTACCATGTCACTTGCCATCCCCTAGAAATATTTCAAATTCAACATATGCAAATACGGGCTGCCGTTTTTTCTCTCTACAGCAATGTTATATATCTCAAGCCTTATCTATTTCCCCATGCCAGAATCCTGTGAGTTAAACCTGTCTCATTTTTTTCCCATTTTTAAAAAATGCTTAACAAGACAAATATCTCTTGAACAATCCATTTTTCTACATATTTCAGGCTACCTTATGCTGTTTCTATCCTGTACTTTTTTTTTTGGGGGGGGGGCGGGGGGAAAAGTTTTGCTATTGGGCACGTGTGCTCTCCAGAAAGAGAGAGACAGAGAGACAGAAAGCAAGAAATCCCCCCAGGCGGGATGGCCAAGGTTTAATTCTTCTCTTCCATTCTCCTCTCAGGATCTTGGGCATGCATGAACATGCGCCCAGCATGAATTTAAGCCACTGTATCCAAGACTTGAACCACGGTCAACTACATGGAAATCCAGCAACATAGCCATTACGCCAACTGCTGGTCCCTCTATCCTGTACTTTAAAATAGACGTACAGTTTTCTCTCCACAAATTACCTTGAAAATATAAGCTTTAGTCACTCATAACAACTTTTAAGTCTTTATACTGAGGTTCAAATAGTTTAAGATTACAAGGTCTCATAATCTAAACTCAGTGTTCTGTACTTTTTCCAGTTTTAATAGTTGCCGTGTTTTCTTTCAACTCCATTTTTTGCACACTAATCCCTTTACAGTTGAGTGTTTTCCATATTTTTTGCCTGATTAATTTCTAATCACTAGATCTTGGTCCTGGGTTAAATGTCACTTATTCTAGGAGGTCTTCATTAATCTTCACATTAGTAGATGCTAATCTTTATTTATTAAATTTAATATTTACAGTGAATTATAAATAGGAAAGTAAACATCATCAAGAATCTGATATCCCACCTAGACAGTAATTTCACTAGCAAAAACTGTCTGACATAACTATTTTGTAACTCAGGAGTCTGTGAAAGCCTGTAATTTCTAAGCAAAGGTATAGAAAATGAACTGATTTTAGCTCTTCATCTCCCACTCACCGACCCCATGACAGGCAGCTATGTACCCTTTCCTGAACCAGCTTTCATTCATCTTGGGAGAGCCAGGTTGGATAAAAGGATTCTGCCCTTCAAATATCATGGATATGTGCTCTGATCACTGGCTCCTATTTCTGATTTTAGAAGTGCAGGAGCAGAGTGGAGCCATCTTTGTTGCAAGTCCCTCTTTCTCCACCAGAAGTTATCTCCAAAAGATTTAAAGGACTAGGACTTTTTTCTTTTTAATCTCTATCTTTTCCTCTTTAGAGTGTAACCAAAGAGTAAGACATTCAATAATTATATGTAACATAGAATTTTAGGAGGCACTACATATGCCCAAGAAAACATGTAAGTTCAGAGAAGATCCCAAAAGACCTTAAATTTATACCTTAGGTTTATTTCTGGCACAGATATACCCTATAATGGTAATTTTTAAAAAGAGTTATTTAATTTTATTTATTCATTTTTTATTTTAACTTGACCAGTGAGAGACAGAGAGAGAGAGAGAGAAAGAAAGAGAGAGATGGAAAGTGAGAAAGCAAGCCACCAGGTCAGGGACTTGAACCATGGAAGTGTTCAGTGTCTTAACCACCATGCCACCTGTTGGTCCTTATAATGGCAATTTTCAAAAGCAAAAACAAAAATCAACAAACTCTTGAAAAGAAAGAAAAATCCAGTTTCTGGAGTTGTAACACTATAAGATTTAAACGTCCAATGTTCAACAAAAATATCACAAAGCATACAAAGAAATAGGAATGTAGACCCCATTCAAAGAAAAAAAAAATGGATCAGCCAAGTAGTGTGGTGACATAGGTGACTAGATCTCACATGGCCAAGTATGTGTGTGAGTCTTGCTTAGACCTGGTGGCTTGAAAAATATGCCAGGCTTGTGTGCAGCATTCATGCCCCAAATGATTTATCATGGTCCTTCTTTCTCTTTCTAGACAGAAAGTGCATATGCAAAAACAAACAAACAAACAAATAAAACGAAAAACATAAAAAAACACAAAATAATAAAAGAAATTAACAAAATCTATCTATGAGAAAAGTCAAATGGTGAACTAAATAATTAAAGACTTTAAAGCAACTGTCTTAGAGATGCTCAATGAGCTAAAAGATGTAGACATCGTCAAGGAAAATGTCTGAACAAAATGGAAGTAAAATAAAGAGACAAAATACATTCAAAAGAACAAAAATAACACATTATGAGAGGAACAGAATAATGACTGAAATGCAGAAAAAAAAATCACTGAAAGAATTTAGAAAGGAAATTTCAGCAAATAGAAGAAAGAATCAGACACTAGAAGATGAGTGAAATGTTGTGTTCTGTGATATCATGTTTCCTCAGAAACCTACAAATAAAATAGCCATATAAAACCAGTAATTCAACTCTTATATACATATCCAGAAGATAGGAAAATCCTTAGTAGAAAAACACTTGCACACCCACGTTATTGCAGTATTATTTACAGTTGCTAGGACATGGAATCAGCCCAAATGTCCAAGGACACAGATGAGTGAATTGAGAAAATGTAGGGCATGTACACTATGGAATATTTGCTAGTCATAAAACCAAATAAGACCTTGACATTTGATAGAAAATAGACAACTATGGAAGATTTAATGTTTTTTTCTGTTTGTTTTTATTTCATTTTATTTTAATTTGTTTTATATATTCAGTCACATATGTCACTTAGCTTGTAAAGTGAATGTTCCAACATGAATACATTTCTCATCAGTCCAGTTGGGGATACCATACACATTATCTTCAACAAATAATAACACATTTCTTTGTCTATAAATGTCTTGTCTCTTTTTTCCTCCTTGATGTTTTTCCTCAGACTCTCCTCCTTCTCTCATCTTCTTCTCACACTGTATCTGGTATCTGTAACCATTTTCTATGTTACTATAGCCTCTATTTATTCAGTTCCGCCCATAGCGTGAGGACAGTTGGTATATATTAAGGAGAGACCTATTGTGTCTCTCCTTCATAGCCTGACTTATTTCAGTCAGCAGTAAATCTTCCATATTCATCCACTTTCTTTCTTTCTTTCTTTTTTTTTTTTTGACTATAGGGTGCATGCACTCGCCAGACAGACAGACAGAGACAAAGAGACAGAAAACAAGAAATCACCCCCCCCCCCCCAGGGTGGAAGGCCATGCCACAATCCTTTCTCCTCCATTCTCCTCTCGGGATCTTGGGCATGCATGCACATGCGCCCGGCATGAGTTTAAGCCACCTGGTCCAGGACTCGAACCACAGTCAACTATGTGGGAGTCCAGCGCTATTACGCTAACTGCTGGTCCCATATTCATCCACTTTCTGTCAAGAACCAGGGCCTTGCTGTTTTTTATAGCTGAGTAGTATTCCAGAGTATATGTGACAAACTTTTTCAGTCAGTTCTTCTATTCATGAGTTGGTTCCATGTCTTAGCAATTGTGAATAATACCTCAATAAACATAGATGTGCAAGCACTTTTTGGACTAAGCATTTTTCTGTTGTTCGGGTAGATACCAAGGAGTGGGATTGCTGTATCATATGGTAGCTCTATTTGTAAATCTCTGAGGAGTTTCCATATTGTTCTCTACAGTGGCTGGACCAATTTACATTCGCACCAGCAGTGTAGGAGAGTTCCCCTTTCACCAAATGCCCACCAACATTCATCTTTTCTTTTCTTTCCTTTATTTTTTTTTTAAATCTTAATCATTCCGATTGGTGTTAGGTGTTATCTCATTGTGGTTTTAATCTGCATCTCCTTTATGATGAGAGATGTTAAGCATTTTT
The DNA here is from genome assembly GCA_026018925.1 of Tupaia tana. Lineage (NCBI taxonomy): Eukaryota > Metazoa > Chordata > Mammalia > Scandentia > Tupaiidae > Tupaia > Tupaia tana. The sequence continues at coordinate 50,999,858 of JAKSZU010000001.1, forward strand.
TCATATGCCTTTTGGCTATTCATGTATCTCCCTTAGAGAGTGGTGTTTTCAGCTCATTCTCTCATCATTTAATTAGGTTGATCATCTTTTTTCGGGTAAGCCACTTGAGCTCCCTGTGTATTCTAGTTATCAGTCCCTTAGCTGTGAAGCATAGTTTACAAAACTATTTTCCCATTCTGACGGCTGTGGATTCACAGTAATTACTGTGTCTTTTGCTATGAAGAAACTTCTTAATCTGATGTAATCACACTTGTTTATTGTTTCGTTTAACAACTGTGCATTGGGGGTCTTGTTTAGGAAGACTTGGCCTACCCCAATGTCTCCCAGAGTTTCCTCAGTGTTTTCGACAGGTACTTTTAGAGTTTGAAATCCTAGGTTTAGATCTTTGATTTACTTTGAGTTGATTTTTGTCAATGGTGAGAGGTAGGGGTTTTGATTAATTTTTCTACAGGTAGATATCCAGTTTTTCTAGCACCATTTGTTAAAGAGGTTTTCCTTTTCCTACTGGTTTCACTGGTACCCTTTGTCAAAAATCAGTTGACTCTATGTTTGGGAGTTTATTTCTCGGGTCTCTATTCTGTTCTACTGGCCCACATGTCTGCTTTTTATACCAATACCATGCTATTTTGATTATCACAGCTTTGTAGTATATTTTGGGGTGAGGGAGTGAGATGCCACCCACTCCACTCTTTTTGCACAGGACTGCTTTGGCAATACAAAGTCTTTTATGATTCAAGACAAATCTATGATTATCTTCTCTAGATCTGTGAATAATGTCTCTGGTACTTTGGGATTGTGTTAAATATGTAGATTAATTTGGGTAGAATTGCCATTTTGATTATATTCTTCCAATCCAGGAACATGGAATGTCCTACTTTATTGTGTCATTTTCAATTTCTTTTTTTTAAACCTCTGATAGGTTTCCTTGTGGAGGTCTTTAATTTCTTTGGTTAGATTTATTCCTAAGTATACTTCTTGTGGCTATGGTAAATAGAATTAATTTTCTTCAGGTTTATTTCAGTCTGCTTGCTGTTCATATATAGAAATGCTATAGATTTCTGTATGTTGATTTTGTATCCTGCAACTTTACTGTATTTATTTATTACTTCCAGGATTTTTTTTTTTTATGTATACCATTGTACCTCCTATATATACAGTCATGTCATCTGCAAATAGAGATAATTTGACCTCTTCTTTTCCTATTCGAATGCCTTTTATTTTATTCTCTTTTCTGATTGCATTGGCTAAGACTTCTAGTACTATATTGGAAAGGAGTGCAGAAAAGGGGCATCCTTGTCTTATATGAGTTTTTAACAAAAAACTCTTTCAGCTTTCCCCCATTCAGGATGATATTAGCTATGGGTTTTTCATAGATAGCTTTTATTGTGTTGAGGATGACCCTTCTATGCCAATTTTGCTGAGATCCTTGAAATGAAGTGATGTTGTATCTCTTTTTTTTTTCTCTCTCTTTTTTTTTTTTTTTAGAGGTTTTTTGCTATAGGGTGCGTGCTATTGCCAGACAGACAGAGAGAGAGACAGAGAGACAGAAAGTGAGAAATCACCCCCCCGGGGGGGGGGGATGACCATGCCGCAATCCCTTCTCCTCCATTCTCCTGTTGGGATCTTGGGCACGCACGCACACGCGCCTGGCATGAGTTTTAAGCTACCGGGTCCAGGACGCAAACAGTGGTCGACTACGTGGGAGTCCAGCGACATAGCCATTACGCTAACTGCTGGTCCCGAAATGAAGTGATGTTCTATCTTATCAAATGCTTTTTTCCTGCATTAATTGATATACTCATAAGGTTTTTATCTTTCTGTCTGTTACTATGGTGTATTACATTTATGGTTTTGCATATTTTGAACCATTTTTGAATCCCTGGGATAAGTCTACCTGGTTGTTTATGATGTGTAATCTTTTTTATATGTTGTTGGATATGATTTGCTAGCATCTAGTTGAGAATTTTTATGTCTATATTTATCAGAGATATTGGTCTATATTTTCCCCTCCTCTCCTGTCCTTGTCTGTTTTAAGGATAAGAGTAATGGAGGCTTCATAGAATGAATTTTGGAGAGTTCCAGCCTTTTGGATCTTTAGAAATAACTTGAGTAGAATGGGGTCTAACTCTTCCTTAAAAGTTTAGTTGAATTCTGAGGTGAAGCCATCAGAACCAAGACTTTTCTTTGTAAGGAGGCTATTTATTACTGATTTAATCTCATGGCTTATTAAGGGTCTATTCAGACTGTTTGTCCTCCTGACTCAATCTTGGTAGATTATCTATGTCCACGAACTTGTCCATCCACCCAGGTTTTCTTGTTTGTTGGCATATAGTTGTTTATAGTATCATCTAATGATGTTTTGTATTTCTACTATGTCTCTTGTTCTATTTCCTATGCTTCATATCGAATTTCATTTACCTGTTTTCTTTCTTTTTTCTTCTTCATTAGTCTAGCTAGTGGTGTGTCGATTTTGTTTATCTTTTCAAAGAACCAGCTTTTACTTACATTTATTTTCTGTATAGTTTATTTATTTTCTATTTCATTTATTTCTGCTCAAATTTATATTATTTATTTTCTCCTGGAGTTTTTTGAATTTTTTTGTTGTTGTTGTTTTTCCAGTTCACTGAGGCATGATGTTAGGTTGTCCATTTGCCTTTTTACCATCTTCTTTTTATGTGCAATAATTGCAATGAACTTCCCTATTATGACTGCTTTTACAGTGTCCCAACGTTTATGGAAGCTTGTGCACTCATTATCATTGGCTTCCATGAATCTTTTGACTTCGGTCTTTATTTCTTCAGTAGTTGTGAAGTCATTCAGGAGTAGGCTATTTAGTTTCCATATATTTATGTATTTTTAAGTATTTTTACTGAAATTCACATCAAGTTTAATTTAATCATGGTCAGGGAAGATGCCTGATACAGTTTCAATGCCTTTGAATTTGCAAAGGCTTGCTTTGTGCCATATCATGTGGTCAATCTTAAAAAAGGTTCCATGTGGGGGGTAAGAAAAAAGTATATTGAATGGTTTTTGGGTGGAAGGTTTTATAAATATCAGTTAAGTCCATTTGATTTATGGTATCATTTAAACCTTTATCTCTTTGCTTATTTTTGTCTAGATGATCTGTCCAAAGGAGAAAGTGGAGTGTTGAGATCCTCAATATTAGTGTATTACAGTATATGTCTCCTTTTAAGTCTATCAGTCTTTCCTTCAGGTATTTAAATGCTCCTGAGTTAGGTGCATAGATACTTATAAGCATAATGTATTCTTGATTGATTGATTGGCCCTTTTATTACTATATAATGTCCTTATTTGTCTCTTTGTGCAGTTTTTGTTTTAAAGCCTATTTTGTCAGAAATTAGTATCGCAACTTGTAGGCAGCAGATAGAAAGTTTCTGTGTGTGTGTGTGTGTGTGTGTGTGTGTGTGTTGTCATTGTTTTTAAAATCCATTCATCGAGTCTTGTCTCTTGATTGGATAGTTTAATCCATTTCCATTCAATGTTATTATCGATATTGATGGGCTTGTCCCTGACTTTAAGTTGGCCATTGTCTTGGTTTTCTTTTATTCTCTTATTTATGTCTGTTCATTCTTTAGTTTTCCTGTAACAGGACTGTCTTCAGAGTTTCTTGAAGAGCTGGTTTTATGTTGGCAAATTCTTTCATGGTTTATTTGAGAAGATTTTAATCTTTTTTCTTTTTTTCCATATGAAGGATAATCTTGCTGGATATAATAATCTTGGTTGAAATTATTTCTCTCTTAACACTTTCAATATGTCTTCCCATTCTTTCCTTGCTTGCATTATTTCAATAGAAAGATCTAGTGTTAGCCTGATGGAATGACCTTTGTAAGTCACTAGATCTTTCTCTCTTGCCAGTTTTAGTATCTTGTCTTTATCTGTGGTTTTGTTCAGTCTGGCTAAGATGTGCCATGGAGAGGATCTTCTTGGGTTGATTCCATTAGGGGTCTTTTCCATTTCTTGGCTCTGGATCTTGAAGTGCTTTTCTAGTCTTAGAAAGTTTTCTTCCAGGATTTCATGGAATAGATTTGTAATGTCCTTACTAGTGTCTTCACCCTCTGGGATACCAATTATTCAGATGTTTGGATGTTTAATGGAACCTAGTATTTTTCAAATATTATTCTCATTTTTTTCAGTCATTTTCTCTAATTTTTTGGGATGTTTTCTAGATCAGAAGTTTTGTCTTCTATATCTGAGATTTGATCTTCAGTATGATCTAATTGACTTTTAATACTTTCAAGAAAGTTTTTAATTTCCTGTGTTCCAGACTTTGTCTCTAAGTGTACCATTTGATTCTTTCTAAGGTGTCTATTTCTTCTTTCAAATTATGGAAGGACTTCCTCATCTCCTGGGGTTTGTTGTCCCTTTTTTGTCCCAATTCACAGAGTTTTGGCACTATGAATGTTCTGAATTATTTCTCTGATATTTTGGTAACTTATTCTGTTTTCTCAACAGATGGAGGAGAGTTATTGTGTTCTTTTGATGGAGACATATTTCCTGTTTTGTTTTTTTTTTGTTTTGTTTTGCTTTTCAGACTTGAACTCTTCTATGACCTCTAGCCATTGTGGGATGTATTCACTTTTGGATACCTTTCTGGAGAATGTTTCTGCCACTTAGAACTGGTTTGCTTCACTTTTGCTATAGATTGCTTCTGTGCCGAAGTCTCTCTTCTGCTGTGTTTAGCAATGTGGTTCCCATGGGAGGAGTTTTATATTTAGGTTTCTGAAGAGCAGTTTCTCCTTTTTTGCAGGTGATTCTGTATAGAGTGAAGCTCCCTGGGAGCCTAACAATGCTAGGATGTTTGAAACCTATTATTCTAGACCTATCTAGTCACTCTTGGTAGATGGAGAATGAAGAGAAGATGACAGTATAAAAAGGAAGAATGAAAATATCCAAAAGGATAAAAGAAAAAGCTATACAGTGTTTGCATAGTGTGTGATTTTGGCAGGGGTCTGCAGATGGAAGTAGGCTCTCCTTGAGAGCTGAGAGTTGCCCTACAGAGTAAGAAGAAGTAAAAAAATCAGCAAAAGAAAGAAGAAAAATAAAACAGCCTACATTCCTGGCAGGGAGAAGGGGGGGACACTGAGGTAAGGACCTGGGGTCTGGAGCTAGAGCTGGGACCAATTGATGGCCCCACCTCAGTTTCCCTGACTGAACTGGTGGCTTCAGATGGAAGTGGGTTCTGCTTGAGAGATGAGAGCTGTTTTGCTAGTGGGGAGGAGGAAGTGAGTTTGAGAACTGGGGACTGCGGCTGGAGCTAGGGCTAATGAATGACCCCACTTCAGTTTCCCAGACTGGGCAGGAGGCTGCAGATGAAAGTGGGTTCTTCTTGAGAGCTCTGGTAGATTTAATGTTAAGTGAAGGAAGACAGATTTTGAAAGACGGGCATTGTATATCCCCACTCAATGTATACGGAATGTCTGTGTTTTATAGCCATAACCGAAAAGACTCATAAACTGAAAGACGCAACGAGGTTAAAAATGAAAGTATGGGGGGTAAGCAGGTGGTAATGGTGGTTAAAGCACTGGACTGTCATATGGATCACCACAGTCTGAGCCCCGGACTCAGTGTCTTGAAAATCATGCCAGGTGCATGTGTATGCATGTCCAAAATTCCCCAAATAAAGAATGGAGAAGGGATTTCAGTGTGGTCATCCCTTCAGGGAATGATTTCTTACTTTCTCTTTGTGTCTTTCTTTGGCAAATAATGCATGCCTTATGACAAAAACCTAAAAAAATTAAAAATATGAAAAAAGATATTTCATATACCCAACAGAGAGCAATAATGGCTATACTCATAACACATGAAATGGCAGTTATTGAGTTTGGAAAAAGAAAGAATGGGGAGTTATATTCAAAGAGTACAAGTTTTGGTTTGCCAGATAAAAATTGTTTTGGAGATGTATGGTGGTAATAGTTGTGCAACAATGTAAATGCATTTAATGCCACTGAACTGTACCCATAAACATAGATAAAATGATGAAGGTGTTTTTGGTTTTGTTTTTGTTTTTAAGAGAGATTTTTGTTATAGAGCGTGTGCGCTTGCTGGAAAGACAAAGAGAGACATTCCCAGTGGTTGTACAAACACAAGAGATGGGTGTGAATGTCAGATGAGGTGTATGTGGAGGAGTGGGGCCTAATGAAGGTCATTTGGAGAAGGGATACGGAGGTAGAACATTGATGGGATGGGGAAGTGTGGTGTTATCGGTTGAAGATATTTTGATCAACGGGACTGGGGAGAAATGTTCACATATTGAAATGCTCACATTGTAAGCTAAACAATGAGATTTAATGTATATACAAAAATAAATAAATAAATAAATTTAAAAAATAAAAAAGAGAGACATTCCCAGGTGGGATGGCCACTCCACAGTCCCTTCTCCTTCATTCTCCTCTTGGGATCTTGGGTACACATGCATGCACACACACTTGGTGTGAGTCCTGGTCCAGGACTCAAACCACAGTCAATCATATAGGAGTCTAGCGACATAATCATTATGACATCTGCTGTTCCCAAAATGATCAATTTTATGCTATATATATTTTTATCATAATTAAACAGATACATTTTAAATGTAATATTTATGAATAATTAATTTTCCTGACTATTTTGAGCACTCAATATGTTAAGATTTTTAAACTGAGAAGCATAAAATATAAATATTTATGTTCTACAACAAGATTTTATATATATATATATATATATATATATATAAATATATATACACACACAAACACACACACACACATATCTTATGGAATGGCTGCTTAACATTTGTTATATCCAAAAAAAATGGCAATTCAGGTTTTTAGAAAAATATGTACCTAAGATTTATTAAAATTAGGTTAAATGAAAAAATAATTGAATGTAATAAAACAAATAATTTTAAATTATTTAATTGTTTTAAAGGAACATACAATGAATCTGGCTTACTTATATAAGAAATTGGAACATCTCACAATGATAAAAAAAAAGATACTCTACAAACTGAGGAAAAAATTTTCAAAGTAAATAGAATAATTGTATCGAAAAATGTGAAAATGCAGTCAAAGCTAATAAAATCTGCTTTTCCTATTAACATTTAAAACAAACAACATGCTATTACAATGCAACATAGTAAACTAGTTAAAATGAATCACAATGATCAATATTGGAGACCTAAATGGTTTCAATCAATAGTACAGTTGTTTTTATTGATTCATACATCAATGAACATCCATTATATTTGTTAAATGATTTTAATGATGCAAAATTTTCTTATATTATTAACAAAATACATGTAATAGTATTGATATCCTTAAGTATATACTAAAAATAGCTGTGATAAATGACAAAGATGTGTTTTTTACTTTTTTTGTTTCACAATTAGGCAAAGCAGGAATTCAATTTTATTACCTTTCAGATTAGTCCTTGAGTGGAAAGGATATTCCCTATTATATAAAAATTTGCTAGTGAAAATATGAAAATAGTCACAATGTCCAGCTGTAACATGGGCTAAAATAAGCAAAAGAAAAAAAAAAAAAAAAACAATATGAAACTATGTTGTGTGGCATAACTTTTCCACAATCATCAAATAAAATAATTTTAGGTCTTTGAAGTTAATGGGAAAAGTAATTAAATGAAACTTAGAAGTTTAATCTCTGAGTATCCTGAGACTCATTTTTTTTTTTTTTTTTTGTATCTGAGGGAATAAGCCTTCTATCGACATACTCTTTAATTATCTTTTTTTCCGTTTTATCAGAGAAAGATTTTTGCTATTGAGCATGTAGACTTGCCAGAGAGACAGAAACAATAAGGGAGGAATTACCCCCCACGCCCCGTAGGGAGGATGGCCGTGCCTCAATCCCTTCTCCTCCATTCTCCTTTTGGAATTTTGGACATGCACACATACACACACCTGGAATGAGTTTTAAGCCACCCAGTCTGGGTCTTGAACAGTGGTCGACTACATGATAGTCCAGTGAGGTAACCATTAAGAAATCTGCTGGTCCCAAGTTACCTTTTCTGTTTAAGAATTATTTATTTAATTTTATTAATCACTATTATTATTTTTAAAAATTTTATAGGGCACATACACTCACCAGAGAGAGAGAGAGAGAGAGAAAGTAAGAAAATGATCCACCAGATCTGGGATTTGAACTGTGGCCAGCCAGGTGGGAGTCCACTATGCCACTTGCTGGTCCAGACTCCTTAGTTATCTTAACTGAGGCAATTGCCTTACAGGAAATGTGTAGTATCCCCAAATCCAATCCCATCACTACCATTGCTTCTCTTTCTATAACAAGAATGAGGATTCAGCATCCTCTAAGCCATTCATTTGTACATGTGGTTAGGGACTCCCCAGAATCCCTGACACCCTGACAGAGTATCTGCAAGATAATAACTACTTTCCCAGGGCCAGCAAATGGCAGAATGGTTACATCACTGGACTTCCACCAAGTCAATTACAGTTTTAGTCCCTACCCATCAACTTAAAACTCACACTGGTGCATGTGCGTGCGTGCCCAAGATCCTGGGAGGAGAATAGAGGAAAAGGGATCACACAGTGGACATCCCCACTCTGGGGGTGAATTCTTACTTTCTGTCTCTCTGTCTCTCTTTCTGTCTCTCCACTGAGCATATGCGCCCTATAGCAAAAATCTCTACTTAAAAAAATAACTATTTTCCTAATATTATTATCTATCTTCCATTTGCTCATTTACTCAATTAGCCCAAGAAGTTGAGATTGGCTCTACGTATTTGCTTATTTTATTAATTGAAGCATATTCAATATTTAGGACTCAATGATGGCTTTCGTGAGCTGTGATCTTTGAATTTATCTTGGATATTATTAAAAACAGGGTCTCAAAATATGGTTCCCAGACTCTATAAGGTCCCTGAATCTTTGAAAAGAAGCATATGACAGGGAACCAGCAGTTAGCGTAATGGCTATGTCGCTGGACTCCCACGTAGTCGACCGCGGTTCGCGTCTCGGACCCGGTGGCTTACAACTCACGCCGGGCGCGTGTGCGTGCGTGCCCAAGATCCCGAGAGGAGAATGGAGGAGAAGGGATTGCGGCGTGACCATCCCCCCGGGGGGTGATTTCTCGCTTTCTGTCTCTATGTCTCTCTCTGTCTGTCTGGCGAGCGCACGCGCCCTATAGCGAAAAACCTCTCCAAAAAAAAAAAAAAAAAAAGAAGCATATGACATGAAACTATTTTTACAACAATATGAAGGCTGTGTTTTTCTTTTTCATTGGGTTAACATTTACAATAAGGGTATAAAAGTAATGGTAGCTAGAAATGCTGACACTTTAGCAAAATAAAAGCAATGGCATACCCCGTAGTAGAGTAGCACATTACAGTCTTCACCTCTAAGTAGTCCCAGGGAAGACACATGCTGATTCTATTAAGAAAGTCTTTGTAAAGCAATAAAACTATTAATTTCATTAAATCTTGACCACTAAATATACTTTTTAAAAATGGTTTTGCCATAGGGTATGTATGCTCTCTGGATAGAGACAGAAAGAGGAAAAGTGAGAAATCACTCCCCAGGAGAGATAGCCACACCACAATCCCTTCTCCATTCTCCTCTAGAGATTTTGGGCATTCACATACACACACACACAGTGTGATTTTCAAGCTGCTGAGTCCAGGACTTGAATTACAGTAGATTATGTGGGAAGTCCAGCACCTTTAATCACTAAGCCACCTGATGGCCTACTGAATATACATTTTTATAGCACAGAATGTTTTATACACACACACACACACACACACACACACACATATACACACACACATGTGTATGTGTATTGTATTGTATATATATTTATACACAACACATTCTATGAGATAAACATGTATATAAATGGAAATATCAAGTATATAACACGTATTATGTGTATAAATGAGATAAAATGGGAAGCACACACAACGCATTTCTGTTGAATACCGAGATACAATTATTTGAATTGTGTGGTGAATTGCCAGCTGTTTAACTTGGGGATAGTTAGGTTTACTAAATTAATGTTTTCTTATCAGTAAAGTGAGGATGAAAATGTCTTTTTTTCATAGAATTGAGGAGTAAGTATGTAAAGAAGCCTTTGGGACAGGACACAGAATATTTGCTTGAGGGGTGTAAAAACTAATAGTAACTATCATGGGTAGAATACTAATACAAATCTAACAGCGTTCTAAGCCATAACATTTATTTCACTTTTATTTTTATTTTTAACTTTCTATGAACATGGGACCAGCAGTTAGTGTAATGGCTATGTCGCTGGACTCTCACGTAGTTGATCACGGTTCCCAGGCCGGACCTGGTGGCTTAAAACTCACGTCGGGTGTGTGTGCGTGCGTGCCCAAGATCCTGAGAGGAGAATGGAGGAGAAGGGATTGTGGCGTGGCCATCCCCCCTGGGGGTGATTTCTCGCTTTCTGTCTCTCTGTCTCTGTCTGTCTGATGAGCATACCTGCCCTATAGCAAAAACCTCTCAAAAAAGAAAAAAAGTCCTATGAACAGGCCCCAGTAGATGGCATGGTGTTTAAGGTGCTGGACTCCCACATGGCTGACCATGGGTGTGCCAAAAATCCTGAGAGAAAAATGGAGAAGAAGGGATTGCAGTGTGTCCAGCTCCCCTAGGGATGATTTCTCACTTTCCCTCTCTCTATCAGTCTCAGGTGAATGCACATACCTTATGGCAAAAAAAAAAAAAAAATAAAAATTACAAAAAAAGAATTCTATGAAAACAGATACTGTCATTAATTATATTTTAAGAAGGAAGATGGGGGAACCAGCAGATGGCATGATGGTAACCTCCCACATAGTCCACTGAGGCTCGATCCCTGGACCTGGCAGCTTAAAACTGATGCCAGACACGTGTGTGTACATGCCCAAAATATCTCTTTTTTTTTTTTTTTTTTTTTTGGAGAGGTTTTTTGCTATAGGGTGCGTGCGCTCGCCAGACAGACAGACAGAGACAGAGAGACAGAAAACGAGAAATCACCTCCCAGGGGGGATGGCCACGCCACAATCCCTTCTCCTCCATTCTCCTCTCGGGATCTTGGGCACGCACACACACGCACCCGGAGTGAGTTTTAAGACACCGGATCTGGGATGTGAACCATGTTCGACAATGTGGGAGTCCAGCGACATAGCCATTACGCTAACTGCTGGTTCCCATGCCCAAAATCTTGAGAGAAGAACGGAGAAGAGAAGTAGCATGGGCATGCCCCAGGGAGGTGATTTCTCACTTTCTGTTATTCTGTCTTTCTTTGTTTCTGGTGAGTGCATGCTCCCTACACCAAAAATCTAAGAAAAAGAAAAGAAAATGTTAAAGAGGAAGATGTCTATTACAGACAGGTTTGTGATATTGGAATTCTTCATTCCCAAGTTCACTTACAGAAACTATGGTATAGCATCAGCCAACTACATATGTTATTATTGAATACATTTTATTTTTAATTATGTGCCATCTGCAGTAAAGAATTTATCAGCTTTATTTTTTTTTATTTATTTTTTTTGCCTAATCTCATTCGGACCTATGAGTAGATGATAAATTTTTGTGTTTTACAGATTTTCAAGTGGTTAATTTTGGTGAATAGAGATCTGTCTATTTGGCCCAAACTTAGAGACACTGGCCCTCAGAGTCAAAAGTGTTAAATGACTGCCCACACTTTCAACCGTTCAGTATCTTATATGAGGGTATTTCACAAAGCTAGAGGAAGGATTGGATGAAAAACAAGATTACTTTGGTGCAAAAAAATAAAATGAAATCTGTGCATTTTTCATGAAATTTTAGATATATTTTAAAGATCTTTTGCATACTGAATTGAAAAGTTAAATGTGTTCAATTTTTACTTCTTTCTATTGCTATTTTTCTTTCTAAATGTAAGGGCATGATGTCCCTTTTATTTTTTTTTCCTATCTCTTTTAAAAATTATTCTTTTTAATTTTCTTTCTTATGCCAAAATATATGTCATTGATTTACTTTTACCTCTACCATCTCTTTCAACATAATTAATTAAATTTCTACCTTTGTTCTCTAATACCATACCATTACCAGTTTTTCTACCCAAACTGGAAGTGTCAACACACATATTTTTTTCATTTGTCCCTCTCAGTAATTGGGTCACAGGTTTGACCAGTTCCCACACACATTTAAAGAAAAGGTTTTAAGTGACTATTCTGAGACTAGATGTTTTATTTATGTCTTTCTGTCATCTTTATCACTGAAGATGATGTGCCAAGTGAAGCAATACTTTTATTGATAATATGACACATAATTATTACTGAAGAATTAAAACACTATGGTCATTAATATGATGATTTTTAAACTAACTGATGATTTTTAAACCATCAACCCATCTGTCTATCACAATACAACACATAACCACAAAATAAGTAATATAAAAGGAAAATTAACTTTTTATGCTCTCAAACTCTGTGAGTGAAAAATTGGGACAGTTCCAAATAAGATTGCCTAGTGTCTGGGGCCTCAGCTCTGAAGACTTGAACAGCTAGTGATGATTCAGGCAACTGCGGGATAGAATCATCTACAATCTTCTTGGGTTGCATGCTTGAGCTGGAATAACTCAAAGGATAGTCTGTGCAAGAACTGTCCTTGAAAGTAGCTATCTGAAACTTCTTTATATTTCAGGGGCTTTCTTTTTCTATCTCTTCTCTTTTCTCTCCTCTCTCCTCTCTCCTCTCTCCTCTCTCCTCTCTCCTCTCTCTCTCTCCTCTCTCCTCTCTCCTCTCTCCTCTCCTCTCTCTCTCTCCTCTCTCCTCTCTCCCCTCCCCTCTCCTCCTCTCCTCTCTTCTTTCTCCTCTCTCTTTTCTTTTTCTTCTTCTTCTTCCCTTTCTTCTTCTTTTTCTTCCTCCTCCTCCTCTTTCTCTTCCTTCTTTTTTATCTTTTGTGATTTTACTATAAGGTATGTATGCTTACCAGAAATAGACAGAAAGAGAGAAAGTGAGAAAGCATACCTATTGTAGATAGCTGAGCCATAATCCTCTCTCCTCAATTTCTCCTTTCTAGATTTTATACACACATAAACACACACACACACACAAACACACACACACACACACACACACACACGCCTGGTGAGTCTTTCAAGTCACTGGGTGCAGGACTTGAACCACACAGTGAGCCATGTGAGATCAGCCTAAACCATCCTGTTACATGATAGCCCTCGCAGAAGCTTTCTTATCACCTAGCAGCCAAAAGGGAAATGGCCCTCAAAATCACCAAAGAACAAATAATACAAGACATACAAGTAGATGCAAGGATTTAAATAACTTTACCTTTGAAGCCACATAGTACTAATTCACCCTACACTGTTGACACAAAACTATTGTGACAATGTTTTTGAAGGGCACAATGGGAAAGCCTGTAGCAATCTACATATTGTAGATGTCTGGACTCCATCCCTACACTCACAAGTTTCTCCAATCAAGGGGAAGATATATAGACTCCCTTTTTACACAAAAAAAAGGATGGAGAGTGTGTGCAAACCCACAGGATTATATGAAAGAGAGCTAGTAATCTCCCTTGGCAGAATCTCCTCAAGCTACAATCTCCTTTCCTCAGCCCTCTAACTCTTCAGAAGTATAGGGACCTAGCATGTTTTTAGGCCAACATAAAGATCCAAACTGAGTCATCCTATAAACTTCCAGCCTTGTAGCACACTTGTGGCTGAGCCTATTCCCAACTCTTTACGGAAGAAGACTCAAAGAATTTGAGGATATACTTCAAATTTATTTTGTTCAATAATTATAAAGGTCACTTAATATGAACTGCCTAAGTCAATTATTGTATTGCTAAAAGAAATATCTGAGGCTGGGTAAATTATAAATAGAGGCTTAATAACTCATAATTCGGTTTGGCTAGAAAGTCCAGAACCATTATCACTTTCAGCATGGTCTGCATCCATGTGACTTTTTCTCTGCTGTTCTGATCTTATTCCCTCTCTTTATAAACCTGCCAAAAACACAGTCATAGAGATCACACCTTAATGACATTATAATATCCAATGGCTCCTCCCTGGGACACCATGAAGAAATTCATTTTTTCAGGTAACACCTTTACAATATAATCAAGTCCCAAACATGAGTTTCTGGGGGATATCTAATTATCACCAACCAAGACCAAATTCTAAAACAAGAAACTTTGGGAGACTAGTCATGATCCAAACCATAACATTAACAATAACACTTAATCTCATCAGATTCAACTGAAAATTTTGGTGTCATTTACTTAACTTCTACATATACCGTGTTTCAGTTCAGTGAAATAAGAGGGAATGATAGCCTGGCATATCTGAGCCCATCCAATATTTAAAATAATATTACTTTTTAAAATTTGATTTAGACAGAATATTAATTCAAATTTCATTACCAAAATTACAAATGCTACTCAGGTAACATATTTCCTAAAAACATAAATCACAGTTGTGTTTGTGATTTTCTTAACAAATATTTACCTTTATTCCTCTCCTATTAGGATTTAAAGAAGCTGCTTAGTCCCTCTGTCTTCTTCTGAAGAATGAGATATTACATGTATTTAGTTATCAGACTTTTACATTTTTCTGTTTCATCTTGACTTTTTCACAACTACACCACACACACACACATACACACACAGTATGTGTGCCTGTGCGTGCATAAAAATACTCTTTTAGAGATTCAGTGACTTTCCAAATGTTTCTTGGAATGAAATATTCAATTTTTTAAAGGACAACATGATTGAATTTAGATGAATTAAATGTCACAGAAAACAATTTTCTTTTGATGGTCAATTCTTAGCCACAGCATGACATATCTTAAATTAGCAAAAGGTAAACTGCCCTTGATACTTCACGTGAAGGTCAGATTGGAGTGACACATAGCCAGCATTTTCATCCTTCACACACACACACAAATACATCACTACAATTCTCTTAATACTGACAATTCAAATATGGCTCGAGATGCACTAAAATTTCCACTTACAAATGAATAATGTGTGTAAAATAAGAGAAATAAGTATGCTAAATAAGCCCCTAAAAGTAATTTTTTCAATACCGACTTTGAATACATTTTTATCTTGAAGTGGTACTTTTAGAAAGCTTTTTAAACAATATTTTTGGTATTTTTAAATGGTAAATGGAAATTTCAATATTTATTAATCAGGAACTAATTAATATTTTTGGTTGAGTTTTAAGTTAATCCTAGTTGACATATGTGTAAATTATCTAAGATTTCTGTGAATAAAAAAGCTGCAGTTCAAAAGTACAAATTTCAGGGGCCAGCAAGGTGGTGTGGTGGTTAAGGCACTGGACGCTCCCACATGGCTGACTACAGTTTAAGTCCTGGACCTAGTGGCTTGCTTTCTCACTTTCGCTCTCTTTCTCTGTCTCTCTCAGGTCAAATTAAAATATATGAATGAATAAATAAAATTAAAATAAATAAATTCTTTAAAACAAGAAGTACAAATTCCAGTAGCCCAGATAATAATAACATGAGGATCAATACATTCAAATATTTTCAATGAAATAAATTTTCCCAAGCGACTACTTAAAGAAAGTTTTTTAAATGGCATGCTCTCCCCAAAGCTATTCATTTATTTTTTTTTTCATAAAATGAACATCTTACAAAAATATTTTACAAAAAGCTACACATATACACTAAAATGTATTATTTTAAAATGGGTTCTGGGTGTTGGTGTAGTCATAATGCAACTGTACCCACATGGGATGCAAATTCAGGACCACCCTTGGCATACAGGATGTGTGTGTGTGTGTGCCCATGGTTTAGGACAGTGGAGATCAGGATGTATTGTGGCATGGAGACCTTGTTGGAGGCGATTTTCTCTCTCTCTCTCTTTATCTACCTGCCTGTCCCTTGGAAGAAAACAGTAAGTTAAAAAAAAAATGGCCCTTTGGAACCAGCAGTTAGCGTAGAGGCTATGTCGCTGGACTCCCACATAGTCGATCGCGGTTCGCGTCCCAGACCTGGTGGCTTGAACTCACGCCGGGCGCGTGTGCATGCGTGCCCAAGATCCCGAGAGGAGAATGGAGGAGAAGAGATTGCAACATGGCCATTTCCCCCAGGAGGGGGGGGTGATTTCTCGCTTTCTGTCTCTCTGTCTCTGTCTTTCTGGTGAGCACATGTGCCCTATAGAAAAAACCTCTCCAAAAAAAATGAAAAAATGAAAAATAATGGCCCTGTACAAATTAAGGCTAACATTGGCCAACCAAATAGTATGGTGGTTAAGCCCTGTGCATAGGGAGCTGGATTGCACATGGCCAACTGTGGTTAAAATCCTGACCAGGAAGCTTGAAAAATATAAAGTGTACATATGCATGTATATCCAAAATTCTAACAGAATGGAGAAATGGGAGGGAAAGGATTGTAGCATGACCACACTGCACTGGGGGATTCTCTCTCTATCTAAGTGTCTTCAGGCAATAAAAACAAAATTAGGGCTAGGCCAGCTTAATGACCTGGTGGTTAAGGCAGCTAGATTCCACATGGCCAGCCATGTGGTTCAAATCCTGGCCCAGAGGCTTGTGGAACACTCCACAGAGTTGTGCCCCAATCCCAATAAGGCAAATATATGGAAGACAAAGAACGAAAGTATGACCATGCCCCTTTAAGGTATGCTTCTCCCTCTCTTTCTCTCTCCAGTGAGCACAAGACAGAGAGAGACACAGGAAGAGAGAGAAATTACTAGAAGTTAAACTGTTAGCTCTACTACTTAACATTATTTAATTGCATCTGGAAAATTTAAAAAAATGATTAAGTAATATTGAATTCATATGAACTGTTACTCATTATTGCATTTGTTACATATATAATAATTTTTCTCATCACTTGTATACTTAGAAATTAGGAGATATAATATACATTAAACTTGCTATTGTTTAGGGAATCATTGTCTATGTATTTATTGTTGTGATATTTATCTTATTTTCCAATGCCATGGCTTAGATTTATTTTTTTTTCTAATTCTCTTCAGTTTATATTGGAAGTAGTTTTGAAATATTCACTTGGGAGACCTGTTAATATATATTGGGTCATCATAAAGTCATGGCATATTTATTTCATGTTTTTCTATGCAAAAATGCTGCATGACTTTTTAGATGACCTAATAATTTGCTAGGCCCCATCTTCAGACTCACTAATTAAGTCGGCCTGCAGTAAGGCCCAATAATTTGTATTTTTACTGATTGAATTTCATCTATTATCTTTTAACTTCTTAATTTTAAATTGAAGAAAATCTAATTGTCAAATGATCACTTTAATCAGATTAGATAATATAATCAACATTTCTTGAAGTTTCTATAGAAAATTCTGGCATTTGTTTATCTGTCAAAAGAAGTATAAACATATCTCTGTTCATAGTTCTTTACGAGAATTAGGAAAATATATTTAACTGTGTGTGCATACCACATATAGAAACATAAGATTTTCTTTCTTTCTTTCCTTTTTTTTTATAGGTAGATTTTTGCTATGGGGCTTGTGCACTCCCCGGAGAGACAGAGAGACAGAAAGTGAGAAATCACCCCTAGGTAGCATGGCCACACTGCAATTTCTTCTCCTCCATTCTCCTCTGGGGATCTACCGTCAGATCTGGGACTGAATTGCAGTCGAGTACGTGGGAGTCTAGTGATGTAACTATTACTCCATCTGCTATTCTTAAACACATATAAGAATATTTATATTATATTTTACATTAACAAAACAACAAAATATCCTAAAAAAAAGAAAAATGATAATTATGAGGAAGAATATTAAAACAATGAAAATTATATAAGTGAAGATTCACAATCTGGACTAAAATATACAAATATGTATATTGCACATGAACAAATGAGAAAATCATCTCAGGCACAAGTTGAAGCCAACATTGTAGATGTAGAATACAAACAATTCAGAAGTACTTATTTCAAATTTTAATTTGTGAAAAATACTGGGAAATACTGGGACCAGCAGTTAGCGTAATAGCTATGCCACTGAACTCCCATGTAGTTGATCGCGGTTCGAGTCCCGGATCCAGTGGCTTAGATTCTCACCAGGTGCATATGCATGTGTGCCCAAGATCCCAAGAGGAGAATGGAGAAGGGAGTGCGGCGTGGCCAGTCACCCGGGGGGTGATTTCTCGCTTTCTATCTCTCTGTCTCTCTCTGTCTTTCTGCCCTATAGCAAAAACCTCTATTAAAAAAAAAAAAAAAAAAAAGATACTAGGAAATACTTTAGATATCTATCTATAAAAGTAGAAAAAAATACATAAGCTTTACCAAGGGAAGAAGGCAGAAGATGGAGATAGGTTTAAATGCACTTGAGCCAGGTAATGAGTAAAATAATTTTAGTAATATTCTTTTTCACCAATTTAAATAGCCCTGAAATATATTCTAGATGGTTGCTCTATTTCGTAATGGGAATATCCAAACTAAAGAAGCAATGTGAAATATGAATAAAATTTTTCCCCTCTCTCTTTCTCTATCTTTTTATATATAACTTACTAAAGTTAAAATACATATTGGTTAATTTTAATGGTATCTCTAAATAACTATATACATATGTGTGTGTATTTACTCTCAGTGAGATGTCTGAAGAAAATACGTGAAGAAATAGAGGCTAGAGATCAACAAGATTACTTAATATTTTTCTAAACTGAATTCTGAATCCAATCCATTCTGATTTAAAAATAAATGTTGCCATGGCAACAAAATCCTGGAACTTTTAAAAGTTTTTAACTAAATACTTCTTGATTGACTACATCTGAGTAAAGGATACCTCTTTGATGCTGCAAAACCTTGCCTGAGTTTCTCAATTGAAATTGCAATGATAAAAGCAAGGCTTAAAGAAATGTGCATATTTAAGCTGAGTGGTGCAAATTTGATCTAAGAAAACCTTGAACATGTCTGGTTTGAGATATAAAATATGCCTTAGTTTTTTAGATAAAATTAAAATGGCATATAAAATAATTATAAGGTCACACAATATTTTTTGAAACTTTAATAGGGATAGGTTAGCTACATATGTCTAGATATTTGATGTCATCAGCTTTTCAAGACATGGTTTCATATTTTGCAATCAAATCTTGACAAAAATACTTCATGACTTATAATTTTTCTATTCTTTAATTGTCACACCAAAAATAATTCTTACCTTTCTTTACTTTTCTATTTTGTAAAAGCACAATATCTGAATATTACAAATTTTATATCCATTTATTGCTAAATTTATCATTAAAAGAGTACATGATTTTTTAAAAAAAGTATCTTCTGGGACCAGCAGTTAGTAATGGCTATGTCACTGGACTCCCATGTAGTTGACTGTGGTTCGAGTCCTGGACCCAGTGGCTTAAACTCACGCTGGGTGGGTGTGTGTGCATGCTCAAGATCCCAAGAGGAGAATGGAGGAGAAGGGATTGTGGTGTGGCCAACCCCCCTGGGCAGTGATTTCTCGCTTTCTGTCTCTCTGTCTCTCTCTGTCTTTCTGGCGAGCGCACGCACCCTATAGCAAAAGCCTCTCCAAAAAAAGAGAGAGAGAAAAAAAGTATCTTCTGATTCAAACAAACAACCAAAAAATTTAAATATACACATTTTCTGCATTTTTTGTCCACTTTTATAAATTATTTATCTCATATTCTTCTAAAGAGTTCCTTTCTCCTTCTCTGGGAAAGTAATCTTTGGTAGTCAAATGATGGTCTCACTATGTTGAAAAGACTTCTATGAATACTAAGTTTGAGGAAATCAGGGAGGAGAGAGCATTTCATCCACTCTTTTCATTACACGATGTGGCAGCTTACAATTCACTTTCCAAGAAAATTAAGCACAAGTTAATTTTAATGGGATTCCAAATCTTTCAATTTTCAAATTGCTTTGCTCAACTTTTGTGTCTCTGTCTAATATGTGAAGGAAATACTGCTTTTTAAGGACTTTAGAGTACCTTTAAGACTTTTCTTGAGAAAACTGTCTGCCCTTTAATTTTATGCTTAATTTATTTTTCATATGAACATCAAAGTTTAGAATATAAGGATCCATTTTATCCTGATTCATGGGTGTTTACTCCTACTAGTGATAATAGAAATTGTAATTTGCAATTTGCATTTCAGACTACTTGGTTTTAACTTCATTAACAAGTACTCTTTTACTTATTTAATATTTTTAGGATTTTTGTCATAGGATGTCTGAACTCACCAGACGTCTTAACTCATCAGAGACAGTGAGAAGGAAAGTGAGAAATCACCCCCCTCCCAGGGGGATGGCCATGCTTCAATTTCTTCTCCTCTATCTCTTAATGGGATTTTGAGAATACATGCACAAGTCCCCAACATGATTTTCAAGCCACCAGGTTCAGGACTCAAACCATACTCAGTCATGTGGGAGTCCAGAGCCTTAACTACTATGCCATCTACCGGCCCAAACAAGTACTCTTAACACTGTTGTGCTATCCAAAATGATGTGACGGTTACAAGGCTTTCTAAATTGTTCAAATGTTCAGAATGCAGTTGTGAAGATTAAAAAAATGAAATAGTATAATTCCAAATTATGATAATGTTCAAAACTATGCTGTCAATTTATTTTGTTGTTGTTCTGTAAAAGCCGATTTCAAGTACTATAAGAAGAAGGAGTATTAACAGTATCTTAGAATTCAGTCTAATGTAGGATTTAACAAAGTGAAGGGGCAATTTTCCTTTTTAAATTATAGTAACCTAGTCTATCATATTAATTAAAATTACTTAAAAATAAGTTTAAATAAATTTAAATAAATTATATTAACAAGTACATTCCTAAATAAATATATTTGGTTCCACTTATCTAGGTGCACTATTGACTAATGACTCAAAACCACGTTTCTTTCTTTTCTTTTTTTTTTTTTGAGAGGTTTTTGCTATAGGGTACGTGCGCCTGCCAGAAAGACAGAGAGAGACAGAAAGCGAGAAATCACCCCCCATGGGGGTGGCCACAATGCAATCCCCTTCTCCATTCTCCTCTTGGGATCTTGGGCATGCATACACACACATGTGCCCGGTGTGAGTTTCAGCTACAAGGTCCAGGACACAAACCATGGTCGACTGCTTGGGAGTCCAGCGACATAGCCATTACGCCATCTGCTGGTCCCAAAACCACATTTATTTCAAGGGCTTTTTATTAGACTTTAGTGTTGACAATCTGAATAAAACATATATAAGCATTTCAGTCCTGACATATTTCCCTACATTTCTTTCTTATTATGATGACCATTGGGACACTTGAATGGAGCCCACAATATTTAATAGACAATTTTTAAAATGTTTCTCAAAAATAAATTTGTGAGATGAAATATTTTTAATGTGGGCCTGTCCCCTGGCATAGTTTTTAAGGGAGCCAGATCCTACATTTCCAACCTCACAGTTCAAATCCCAGCCCAATGGTGGAAAAACTCTCTGGGTGTATGTGAGTGCCCTTCCAAATCCCTACTGAATGTAAAACTGAAAGGTTGGCAGCACGACTATGCTCCATTGGGGTGCTTTCTCCCTTTCTCTTTGTCTTGCTCTCTGACTCTATCTCTCAAACAAACAAATGCTCTCTGTGGCATAAATACATGGATAAAAAGTAAAAATCAAAAATCAGATAATCTTACAGATTTTTACTGATTGAATTTAATCTATTGCCATTTTAATTCCTTGTTTCTAAGTTTAGAAAAATCTAGTTGATAAACAACTATTTTAATCTGATTAGATAAATTAATCAACATTTCTTGAACTTTCTATAGAAAACTCCAATTCTTGTTACTCAAATGAAGTATAAAAAATATTTCTGTTGATGGGTATTATGAAATTTAGAAAAATATATGTAAGTAATTGGTAAATAATATGTTCTCAATATAATTTATTATTTATTTTAATTCTAATTATGTAATAATATTCATTATAAGAATATTGAAAATACTACTTGCAGAAATCAAGAAAGCTAGTAATCACTTAATCCAAAGACAAAACTGATATTTTGAAAATATGTACTAATCATCTATACTTGTGGATACAATCAACTACAATATATATAAATATGTGTGTGTGTGAGTTTGTGTGTGTTTGTATGTATGTGTACATATAATATATATAATAACATATTTAGTTGCTTCTTTAATACATATATATAAGCATATTTAATTGCGTCTCTTAACAGTCATATCTTTCAAAATTGTATTATATTTTATAATCATTATATATTCTCCTCCCAATTTTCTTATCTGTCAATAAATAATCTATTTATACTCTTAATTACAAAACTGTATCTTTCAAATTCATTTTTTTTTTTTTTTGAGAGGTTTTTTGCTATAGGGCGCGTGCGCTCGCCAGACAGACAGAGAGAGACATAGAGACAGAAAGCGAGAAATCACCCCCCAGGGGGGATGGTCACGCCGCAATCCCTTCTCCTCCATTCTCCTCTCGGGATCTTGGGCACGCACGCACACGCGACCGGCGTGAGTTGTAAGCCACCGGGTCCGAGACGCGAACTGCAGTCGACTACGTGGGAGTCCAGCGACATAGCCATTACGCTAACTGCTGGTTCCCGATTTTTGATATATTTTAAGCTAAACAATAATCTCACATCTAACACTTTCACAAGAAAGCTAGCTTTAAATATAATGGAAGATTTATTTTGGCGGTTTTAGTTAAACTTGGAAACCACCCACTATAAAATACTGCACAGGAACTAAAAGGTGATATTGTTTGTACTTAATTTGATATTTTTTTTTAACTTCATGAGATTAATTTTCAGCTTTTGTTTTTTAAAGTAGTTATTTAAATCTCTAAATTTTCCTCAAAGCATTATTTTAACTGTATCATTTTGACTGTATCTTGCAAATCTTGATATCATGTATATTTATCACTAGGCTTCATGTATCTTCCAACTGCTGTTGCAATTTCCCATAGAGTCATAAATTTTTAAAGTGTGTGTGTGTTTAGTTTATTAATTCTCATAGACAAGAAAATAAAATTGGAGTTCTCAAACTCAGCTTTGTAATCCGTAAATTGAAGTGTTTATAACCTTTACATTTTGAATAATCACTGATACAATCACTTTTTTATATCTGCCACATTGCTATCTCTTTATGCCTACTTTCTAGGTTTTCTTTATTTCTAGCTTTAATAATTTCTTTTTTTCTTTTTATTATTATTGTTATTTACCAGAGCACTCTTGTCAGAGAAAGACAGAGAGACAGAGAGAGAAAGAGAAAGCATTTTCTAATAGGACATGGCCATACCACAATCCCTTCTCTTCTGTTTTCTCCATCCTTTCAGAATTTGGGGCATATACCCATATGCACCCAGAGTGTGTTTTCTTATTTTGACATGTACGCACACATTCCCAGTGTGTTTCTTGAGCCTCTGGATCCAAGACATGAGCTATGCAGTTGCTCCTGCAGGATGCAACAGCCTTAACCACCATGCACCTGCTGGCCTTCAGCATTTTTTTCAAGCCACTTGACCCAGGACTCAAGCTCTGGACTTGGCCACATGGTGTCCAGCTCCTTTAAACACTGGGCACTTGGGTCAGCCCTGGATTAAAGGATTATTATAAACCGTTTCTTTCTGTTTTTACATTTTAAGCTATTTAACTGTGTCTTTTGTTATTGCCTTTATAATTATTTCAGTGGCTAGCCTAGAGCTTGAAGCACACACCATTGAATTTTCTGAGTAATATTTGTACTTAGTTCTTTACAACTTCTGAAATAATATAAGATTCTTACGATTGCCTAGCCACGTTCACCCGTTGTGCCTCTGACATCGTGTATTTAACTTGTGCCAATGTTCCAGACCTCAGAAGACAGTATATTTTGTTCTTTCACAAAGTCAATATTCATTTATATTTACAGAAACATAAACATGTATTCTTTCTGGTATTCCTTGCTCCTTTAAATTTATTTTTTTTTAATTCTAATTTGGATAATTTCATACCAGCCTAAACTTCTTTTTTCCGTAGTACATATCTGTTGGAAATATAGGGTCTTTTTTTCCATTTTTTTCTTTTGTCTGAAAATATCTTTTTTGATTTTTGTTACAAATAATATATTTATAAGCTACTGAGTTCTAGATTGACAAATCTTGCCTTATTAAACACCTTACTCATATCCTTCATTCTTTTAAAGGTCTTCTTTGTAACAAAATCCATCAGACTTAATTTTGTTTCTTTACAGATTATAAGTCTTTTATGTTTGCTGCTTTAAAGATTGCCTCGTTGCCTTTGATTTTCAGAAATATGCAGATGAGATTGTTTTGGTTTTCTTTCTATTGGGTTGTGAGAAAAGTCATGATGCGTTTTTGGATAACAAAACATAGAAAAGTTTGCATGGCTTTTCCAACAACCCAGTATCTGTCATGTTTGAGATTTAGAGATTCTCCTATCTGAAGATTGGTACCATTCATCACATTGAAAAATTATCAGTTATTGTTTATATATATTTTATCAGAATTATTTTTTTTAACTATTTTCTATCTTTTCCTTCTGGGACTTAACTTACATGTGTTTGGGATTCGTCAGAATGTTAGCACCAATATTTTATTTAATTTTGTTATTTAAAATTCGTATCTCTATTTTTCAATTTGGATGTTTTTATTGTTCTATGGTTCTGTGATTCAATTAATTCTGCTTTTAGTCTTATATGCATCCAAGGTCAGTTAATGTTGATATCGATATTTTTTGTAATGTTAATTTCTTTTGAGAGATGTGGAACATTTTTTCATTTCACTTTATTTATGTGTTTGTTTGCTATCGGGTGCTTGTGCTTGCTGGAGAGAGAGACTGTGGGGGGGGGGGGGCAGTGAGAAAGTCCTCTCCTCACCATCTCCAGGAGAGATGGCCATGTCCTTCTCCTCCATATTCTTCTCCACATCTTAAGTCCTTGTCCTCCACTCTTCTCCCAGATTCTGGGCCCGCACATACATGAGCCCAGAGTGATTTACAAGCCACCAAGTCCTGGACTTGAAACACCCAGGACTCAGACATGCTCAAGCATGTGGGAGTCTAGCACCTTAACACCACACCACCTGCTGGCCCCCCCAGTACTGTTTGCGGAGATTATTAAACGTCTCCTTTCTGATAACTTGCCTCCCAAATTCCCAATTGCTTTGGAAGTCTTGAACTCTGACCCTTATTTCCATTATCTAAACAAAACTATCATTTTGTCAAATTTTTGTTTGTTTGTTTGTTTGTTTTCCCCCTGCAATGCAGTTTTAAAAATTATATTATTTTCGGGACCTGCAGGTGGCATTATGGCTATGTCGCTGGACTCCCATGCAGTCAACCACGGTTCAAGTCCAGGACCCGGAGACTTAAACCCATGCAGGATGAATGTGCATGTGTGCCCAAGATCCTGAGAACAGAATGGAGGAGAAGGGATTGTGGCATGGTCATCCCCGCCGGGGGGGGGGGGGGGATTTCTCGCTTTCTGTCTCTCTGTATCTCTCTGTCTTTCTGTTGAGTGCACACGTCCTATAGTAAAAACTTCTCAAAAAATTATATTATGTTTTTAAAAAGTTTATTTCTTAAGAAGAAAAAAGAGGAGGAAGAGACCTGTCATTCTCTCACTATGCTGTGACCCACTCCCAGCCTCCAAGCCCAAGAGTGTACCTGATTTGTTTGGGTATATCTGGGATCTGAACCTGGGTCTTTGACATGGCTCCAGCATCATGAAGCCAGTAACACCCCACTGTCTAACCTATCAAAGATGGGTCTAGAAATGCTTTTAAGTAGAAAGTCAAACTAGATATGAGCTTACTTAAATATTTCTCTTTAATTGCTCCCTAATATTGTGAATAAACATTAAATAAACAATAAATAAACTTATTTTGCTTTTATAGTTGTTTAGAATCAGAGATTATTAATATGTAATGGAGAAGACAAATTTCACTTCTTTGTTAAACTTTACAAATGCTGTTTTATCCTCTATAGAGATAATCATAAAATTTATTCTTTCATTCTATTAAAATGATGAAAGACTTTGCTTGATTTTTTTTTTTGATGAAAAACCAACCTTGCATTTCTGAAATAAATTCAGCTTGATTGTACTATCTTTTTAACACATTATTGTACTCCTTTAGGTTATGCATTAAAGAAATAAGAATTATATAAGAATTAGATTGGTGAATTTCCTTTTTTGACTATTTCTATTAAAGATAAGTTCATATCATCAAACAATGAAGGACAGGCTTTTTCTCATTTTAATCTCTGGAAAATTAATCAGATATTGGTATTATTAGATTCTTAAGATTTTGCATAATTCATCTGAGACATACATACCTAGAGATTTTTCAGTCTTTCTTTTTTCCCCTCTCTTCTACTCTAAGCAATTATAAAATTTGTTTACAGTCAAGATCTATTAATAGAGTGAGTGAACATTTATTCTCCTTAACGACAGACTTTACACCATTTAGACCATCAAAAATGTGATGAAACTACCTGAGGCTATGGAATGATCGACACAGATTTAATACTACTGATACTGCTGTAGCTCACATAGGAGCATGAATAATGGTTATTTTCACTAATTATGCTAAAAAAAATCCATGGCTTATGAATAGAATATTCAGAAAGGTCTTAACCCAGTAGTGAGGAATAATTGGCTCTTGCTTAAATGTTAACCAAGTCTCACCTCATGAATAATAAAAGCATGAGTTAAAAGGATAGAACAGCTCCCAAGTAATTAAACTGCATCCAAAACACAATGCTTAAGAATATTTATAAGGAAGCATACGTATGTAGCTTCCAAAATAATGAAATCAAAATTATTGAAATTTAATAGAAAAATTAGGTATGCAAAGAATCAAAAAAAAAATCACCAATAATCCCTGAGGAAAAAAATGAATTAACTGAAAGCAACCCTGGATGGAGAAATATTAGAATTTATGGATAAGGTGTTTGAAAGAAAAATTATACTCAAATTCTATATATTTAAAAGGGAGAATATATTGACTCGTCAGAAAAGTCATGATAAATTTTTTTGGTTTTTCATACAAAAACACATCATGACTTTTCAGACAACCCAATATCATGTAAGGACATGTTAGGTTTTTTCCTTTTAAAGTCCTTGGGACCAGCGGTATGGCTATGTCACTGGACTCCCATGTAGTTGACTGTGGTGTGAGTCCCAGACCCGGTGGCTTAAATTCACACTGGGCATGTGTGCCCACTATCTCAAGAGGAGAATGGAGGAGAAGGGATTGTAGGGATTATGGTGTGGCCATACCCCCAGGGGGTGATTTCCCACTTTCTGTCTCTCTGTCTCTCTCTGTCTTTCTGGCAAGTGCACGCACCCTATAGTAAAAACCTCTCAAAAAAAAAAATGTATACATACACACACACACACACACACACACACACATATATATATATATATATATATATATATATATATAATAGTGGTTATGTCTCTGGATTTCTACATTGCCAACTGTGGTTTGAGTCTGAAACTAGTGGCTTGAAAATCACTCTGTACATGTGTATATGGGTGTCCAATATTCTGGGAGGAGAATTGCCACACTGCAATTCCTTCTCACTTTCCCTATCACTGTCTCTGTGTCTCTCTCCAGTTAGTGCATGAACCCTAAGGCAAAAAACAAACAAACAAAAACTAAAAAGAAAGAAGAGAAAGGAGGAGGAAACAATAGAAAAAGTGAAAAAGTGAGTTGTTGGACACTATACACACACGCACACACACACACACACATACACATGATAACAAATACACCTTGAATATTCAAGAGGAGGAGGAGAAAGATGTAGAACAGAAAAAAAATTTAATATAGAAAAAAAATTTAATAACAGCTGAAGTGTTTTGCTTTCCAAATTTGATGAAAACAAAAAAACACACTAATCTAAAAGCCCAAAGAAGCCCAAGCATAAAAATGTGAAGAAAACTACACTAAGGCACTTCAAACTCGAATTACACAAAACCAGTGCTAAAATGGAAATCTTGCATTATGTTCTCAAGATTAAAAGATAAGCCTTACACTTTAGTCAGAAAGCAGTGGAGCAACAGCTTTAAAATACTGAAGGAACAAAAATAAGAAAGTCAACTTAGAATTACTCTCCCGATAAAAATATCTTTCAAAAATGAAGAATAAAGACTTTTACAGAAATATGAAATTTGTAAGAATTTTTTCCAGTAAACCAACATTCCAAGTAATGTTAAAGAAAGTTCACTAGATAAAAGGAAATGATACCTGTTGGCACTATGAATCAGCACGAAGAACGAGGGGCATTGAGAATGGTAACTAAGTGGGTAAATATGTCAGGGTTTTTTTTGATTATTCAAATGTCTATAAAGAACAGTTGACTGACTAGAAAACAATAATAGCTGGGTGTCCCTATTGCTGAATCCTCTCAGTTGTCAGTGCCTTCAGAGATTGTTTCTGTCATGGAGAGCCATCTCAGCCAAGAACATACCAACCTGGTGGTGGTTGATTTCCATGACTCATCAGGCAAGTGATAGGAAGCCCTGGCAATCATGCTCCCACATGAGACAGTATGGATGGGATGTTTCAGACATTCTCACGGGGTCAGCCACGGTTGTTGAGTCTACGTCAAAACTTGACTTCTTACTTTGCCTTACTGTGTTCCCTCATCATCACTCCTCAAAGTGTTGATGTCATGGGAAATCCAGCGTAAATGTCCTGAACATGAAATTTCCTCTCAGTGTCTTCCTGGAGAACCCAGACGACTTCAATGTGAGTATTATCTTCTGACTTAATGTGTCTAGTTTCTTTTTCAATTGTGTCTATTCTGCTGCCAGCCTACTCCTATAAGGTTTTTGTTTGTCTGTTTTTTGCTATTATACATACTTTTTACAGTTGAAAAATTTCTGTTTCAATCTTCATTAAAGTTTCCAGTTCTATGCCAAATTTTACTTTTTCTTGTTTTCATTCACTTAGACTGTTAATCTCAGGCTTTTTAAATCTCTGGTTGAAAATATCTTTTTAAAAGATTCCTTATACTTCTGCTTTAGAATATTCTTTTATTTTCTCTATGTTCTAACTTGCATCATATGTATTCTATAATGAATTTCTTTGACTTGAACATTAGACATTTTATTTGAAAATGTTAGAGATGATTTAAAGTTTTATTGTAGCAACTGACTCTTCTTGGCATATTTGAAATCAGTTTATTCTGTCTGTTCCTTTCCTCTGCATCCTAAAGTTAGCCTTGCCAATAACACAACACATAAAATAGTCATAAAGCTCATTAAGCTCAAGGAAGGAAAAGAGAAACAGAAGTTTCATAAAAAAAGAACAGAGAAAATATAAGTACATAAATTGTTAAAGAAAAAGTACTTGAACTAAAGAAAGACATGTCTTCAGATTGAAAAGGACTGATATAGAACTAATGGTATCAAAGAAAAAAAATCATATATAACTCACTAAACTTTAGAATATAAGATGATAAAAATATGGTTAGTCTTTTTATCAGAAGCCTGACCAATAAAAACTAAAGGAATTAATTACTTAAACACGTGAGGGGAAATAACTTTAAGCTGGTAATATCCTTCTACCAACAAAACTGCCAGTGATGAAGACGAAAAACTAAAGACATTTTTAGGAAGATTTGGAGCCAAAGAAGTTATTTCCTTCTAACTTTTATTTTATAAAGACATTTGAGAACACCTTCTAGCATAATAAAATATCTGGATATAGAAGAAAGAGAAAGGCGAAGGATCTAAGAAAGTACAGACTCAAATACAATGTGATCAATAAAAGAATTTTAAAAATTCACAGTAGGCATGTATGCACCCACAGAACAGCTGAGCTAATGAAGTATTATTGGATACTTAACAACTGTGTGATTAAATGCTATGTAGCAGAAGTTAGTCATCTGACATCCTTTTCAAGAAAAAAAAAAACATTAAAAAATTATCAAAGAAAAATATATTTGAAAGCATGATTTTGATAAGCTTAATGGAGTACTAAGAGATGAAAATTCACTTGATATTAATGTTAAAAATATTTCTTTCAATTGTTTCTTCACAGACTCAACTGTAACATTTGGCTCCTCAATGAATATTTATATGAAAAAATAATTCTAAAATCTGTTTGTTAGATTTTAAATAATCAGAATTAACCAGTACATGGTATGAGAAAGATCTAGTTATAGATATAAAAAGGTTTGAGAGTTATGAAGGGACACAAATTCCACATCTGAAAGGTACTAGGTCGAAGCCAGCTGTGATGGTACAGCAGTAACGTGGCATTCCATAATGCTCAGGTTGCATGGGATGGTCCCTGTTTCTCATCTTGAGGTCTCTGTATACAGACCAGGTACACTCACATGCGCAAGATCTGGGGAGGCTGAGGTTAGGGATAGATTGGCATGAGAACTCTTGTTAAGAGTGTCTGTCACTCCTTGGGACTAACAGTTGGCATAATGGCTATATCGCTAGACTCCCATATAGTCGACCACGGTTCGAGTCCTGGACCCAGTGGCTTAAACTCACGCCAGGTGCTTGAGCATGTGTGCCCAAGATCCTAAGTGGATAATAGAGAGGGGATTGCAGTGTGGCCATCCCCCTGGGAAATGATTTCTCACTTTCTGTCTCTCTATCTCTCTCTGTCTTTCTGGCAAGTGCATGTGCTGTATAACAAAAATCTCTCCAAATAAAATAAAATAAAATAAAATAAAATAAAATAAAAGTGTCTGTCTGTCTGTCACTCCTTCTCTCTCATAGAAGAAATAAATAAGATAAAAAAAGGTAATAAGTGAAACAATAATGTCAAAAACTGATGTGTAAAGAATTAAACTTTATATATATATATATATATACATATATATATGTATATATATATATGTATATATATATATATAATTTAAAATTTTAAATATATCTAATAAAATATATAAAATTATATACTAACAATATCTGCTGTCCTTTTGGATACATCATTACAGTAATGGAAAAACAAAAATATGTAACACATATTCTGAAGCAACGATTAATATGTAAATTATTGTTAAAGTTTATTTTCTTTATTGTTTTTTACTTACATTGTTTTGTAAATGCTCATATGCCTGTCTCTTGACTGATTTACTTATTTTTTTTTAATTGCCAGAATGCACACACACTGACCAGAGACAGAGAGAAATCATCCCTTATTGGGGTGTGAGCATGCCACAGTCTTTTTTCCTCCGTTTCTCCAACCCATCAAAATTTGAGACGTGCAGGCAAGTCCTGGAGCATACTGGTTAAGGAAGTCAAAAACCACATGGCTAACAACACAGTTCAAATCTCAAAACCAATGACTTGAGAAACATGACACGTACATACGCATGTGTTCTCAAAATCCCAACAGGTTAAAGAAGAGGAGAAAAGATTGTGACATGACCACATGCCATTGGAGGGTCCTTTCTTCTCTTTCTGTCTGTCTATAGTTCTCATGCCCTCTGGCAAAATTAAAAAAAATAAGAATTTGGGGCACACATGCACACGTCAGAAAGTTGTGAGCATCTTATCAAATTATTCAATAACCAAGTTGTTCTTTTACTAAAATATATTTAAATAATATAAATTTTTATAATGATGCATTTTCTGAACTTGACTCATTTTATTTTGAGTAGTTAGAGATGGATAGATCTATGTGCAAATGGTGTTGTTCCTGCTTCTGGGATATATATTCTGGGATATAGTAGATTGTCTAATTGGGTGACATACAAGTATATAACCATATGCAGAAAGTAATATCACATGGAGAAACACATATGTTTGGACATATAGAGTAATAATACATAGAATTTTTTTGCCGTTATAATATTAACTACTAAAGAAGCAGTGCATTTTCTTCTACCTAATTAATTCTGTCATCTCGCAACCATTAATATGCTTATTTTTAAGGCAATTTTTATCTGATTATAAAAATAATACTTTTAAAATTTTAGTCAAGAGTGTCATTACAATGCGACATGAGAATAACTTATTTTTATTTCTTTTCTTATTTTTCCCTGTCTTTAATCAAACTAAGTAAAGCACATTGCATATGGATTAATGGTTCCACCATACTACCATATTTCAAGAAGATGTATAACATAAATCAAAGAATTAAATTGTTCTTTACACCAATAAACTTATAGGATATGGGTATAAAATGGTAAAATTTCTGAGAAATCAAATTTAGGCCCCTACAAAACTAGTTCAAAAATAATGTATTTCAAGTTTTTATCTCCTCATGGTATTTCTAAATCCAGTAACTAAATATAAATATGATGTAGGAGACCAAAATAATAATGTACACATTCTGTTGTAATATCACCAAGTAACTAAAGGAGGTATGTATGAATATAGCAAAAATTGAACAAGACAGTTAATGTAAATATATGAACACACATATAGCTGCATTATTTTAACTAAATATTAGCATAAATAACTTAAAATTTTGGGACAACATTCAGGACAATATATATTTCTGTCATCAAAAGTTAAAAAACAAGGACCAGCAGTTAGCGTAATGGCTATGTCGCTGGACTCCCACGTAGTCGACCGTGGTTCGAGTCCTGGACCCGGTGGCTTAAACTCACGCTGGGCGCGTGTGTGTGCATGTCCAAGATCCCTAGAGGAGAATGTAGGAGAAGGGATTGTGGCGTGGCCATCCCCCCGGGGGGTGATTTCTCGCTTTCTATCTCTCTATCTCTCTCTGTCTGGCAAGCGCACGTGTCCTATAGCAAAAACCTCTCAAAAATAAAAGTTAAAAAACATGAAAATAGAAAGCATATAAAGTAAAAATAGAAGATATTTATGTTCTTAGTAATCTAGACCATAACTTGTGAAACTAAGTCTGCAGGCTGGTGGAAAAGTCTTATTAAACTCAGCCATGCCCATTTCTTTTTTTTTTTGGAGAGGTATTTTTGCTACAGGGCACGTGCGCTTGCCAGACAGACAGAGAGAGACAGAGAGACAGAAAGCGAGAAATCACCCCCCAGGGAGGATGGCCACGCCGCAATCCCTTCTCCTCCATTCTCCTCTCGGGATCTTGAGCAGCACGCACACGTGCCCAGCATGAGTTTAAGCCACCGAGTCTGGGACTTGAACCGCGGTTGACTACGTGGGAGTTCAGCGACATAGCCATTATGCTAACTGCTGGTCCCAGCCATGCCCTTTTCTTTATGGCTTGTTTATGGTCCTTTCTACACTAGCATGGCAAAACTGAGTAGTTGAAACAGAGACCCCGTATCTGACAGTCTATAGTATTTGCTGTCTGAGACTTTCAGAGAACATCTGCAGACTTCTGGAAAAAGGCACATGTGATTTCAGAGATTATATACACCCATACACACAAATACACACATCAATAAGAGCATTCTAAATAGAAGATCATTTTTTTTTTGGTAAATTTTATTTTTATTTATTTATTTGGGGAAAGGTTTTCGCTATAGGGCGCGTGCGCTCGCCATACAGAGAGAGACATAGAGACAGAAAGCGAGAAATCACCCCCCCCGGAGGGGATGGTCACACCGCAATCCCTTCTCCATTCTCCTCTCAGGATCTTGGGCATGCACACACACGTTCCCCGGCGTGAGTTTTAAGCCACCGGGTCCAGGACGCAAACCGCGGTCGACTACCTGGGAGTCCAGCAACATAGCCATTACGCTAACTGCTGGTTCCCAATAAAAATATTTTTTAAAATACAAGACTTCTTTTTCTGGCCATGCTTTAAAATAAAGAATACAGGACACTAGAAGATCAGACACTTCTGAAAGGAAAAAAAAATAATCAAATGAACTATATTTACTTGACTTGGTGAAGCCCAAGGATTAATACAATGAGAATCTTTTGTCAGGGAAGAAAGGCTCCTTGGTAAAATATAGAATTTTATTTGTGAAAACAAATTTAGTTTATAAATAATAAATTAATAAATTACTTTCATAATATTTATATGTTTCCAACTTGCATTTTCTTGGACTAAAACAGGGAGAAAATTCCAACAAAGAAAGATCACAGATATAATAATATAAAAAAACACAGAACCAGCAGTTAGCATAATGGCTATGTCGCTGAACTCCCATGTAGTCGACTGTGGCTCAAGTCCTGGACCCGGTGGCTTAGACTCACGCCAGGCGCGTGTGCGTGTGTGCCAAAGATCCAAAGAGGAGAATGGAGGAGAAGGGATTGTGGCATGACCATCCTCTCTGGGGTGGGGGGAGTGATTTCTCACTTTCTATCTCTCTAGCTCTCTGTCTTTCTGGTTAGTGCACGTGCCCTATATCAAAAAAAAAAAAAAAATCCTCTAAAATAATGAAAGTTTACAGACACAAATCCTTAGAAGAAGAAATGTACAGCACAATTTTTCAAATATATAGAGTCTTTCATTAAAGAAAAAGTAGAACTGACCCCTAAATGCAGTGGTTAAGCATGCAGAGGGAGCCGGATCCTACATGGCAGACCTACATTCCAATCCAACACCTTGAAAAAGAAGCCAGATTCAGGTGTGTGCATGATCACAATTGAGTCTCAGCCATGGCAGCTTGAAAAACATGCTGGGCATATGTGCATGCATGCCCAAAATCCAGACAAGATGAAGAAATGAAGGAGAATGGGTTGCAGTGTGACCATGTCCCCTTAAAATATGCTTTCTCTCTCTCCCTCACTCTCTCATTCTCTGTCTCGCTCTGAAGAGCACATGTACCCTCAGACAAATTAAAAAAAGAAGTAATCTTAATTGTCTAATTGCAATATACTTAGTCACAGGCCATGATGCCTGACTCTTGACACATGAATATTCTCTAAATAATTAGATTTCTGCTGAAAGTATTTTCTTGCATCACTTGGCCATGGTTTCATAGTAAACACATATTTGTAGATAAATGTTATTAACTTAGTTTTACAGTCTTTGAGTAGTGTAAGAGGAACTCTGCCCAAGGAAAATGTAATGTGGTGATGCAACAGCCCCACATCTTGAGGAACTGAGAAATTTTATAACATGGGATTTAGAAGAGACTTGCTATTAAAGTCATAGCCTACTTCAGTTTTCCTATTTAGGTATATTGGTGAAAATAACTCATCTTTGTAGAATTTATCTTTTAATCAGTTCATAAGTATCTTTACATGTGTGAAGTTCAGATGTTCAAGATGACAGTGATATCTAAATCCCAAATTAAAAAAAAAAAAAGCCTGTATTCATTCATTATATCCATTACTCTTTCAAAGAGGGCACTCTGTATACATCCATTTCACTCTGCTGATGACATGCAGATGAGCTTGTCAAGTAAGGAGAGTTAATGTGGATTTTGAAGGCCAGGGTTAATGTGGAATTTGAAGGCTGCTTAGGTCAAGGTAGCTCAGAGACACTGGACAAGGTAACAGCTCTAAATTTCAATTTCATCATCTAAAAAATTAACAGTTTTCAACCATGTGAATAATATGAAGATTAAGTGACATAACATATGTAGAAAGATGGCCCAGTGATTGATTTAAAATGTGTCAAATGAAATGTAGCTATCATTAATTTTTGTAGTAAAACCTTATCGCTAGTCAGATTATATTTTAATTTAGCATTGGCTGGGATTTCAGATATATTAACAAATAATAAGTGTACTTATCCTTCAAAATTAATTGTACCCTTGCTGCTAAAAATTCATAAAATATACACACTCATTCATACACACAAATGCTTATGTCACAAAATTTACATAGAATGATCATTGGCTTTTTTGTTTGTTTGGTATTTGTTTTCTTTTAGTCTCTGTATACTTAATTTCTATGAATCTGTGACGCAAATGTTAGCCTATGTTAATTATATCTTATTGATATTACCTATTTTTGATCCTCACTGAGTAGGGAGGATTCTTCAGTGTTCTGTGTTGTCTGCATCATTTTCAGGCAGATAAAGAATAGAAAACTAGGGAACCAGCAGTTAGCGTAATGACTATGTCGCTGGACTCCCACGTAGTTGACCGCGGTTCGCGTCCCGGACCCGGTGGCTTAAAACTCACGCCGGGCGTGTGTGTGTGTGTGCCCAAGATCCCGAGAGGAGAATGGAGGAGAAGGAATTGCGGCGTGACCATCCCCCCTGGGGGGTAATTTCTCACTTTCTATCTCTCTGTCTCTCTCTGTCTGTCTGGCGAGCGCACGCGCCCTATAGTGAAAAATCTCTCCAAAAAAAAAAAAAAAAGAATAGAAAACTAAATGGTCTCAGGAAGGCCCGGTGACTTAGAGTAAAATAAAGTACACTGGGATCATTCAAAGACATTTATTGTAATTGAAGCATGGAGTCTATGAAAGAGAGGAACAAGTAGGGTTGGACATAAGGGCTAGAAGAAAAAGTAATATTGGAAGCCATGCTTCAATATTTTCATTTTACCTGAGGTCATTCTAAAGCCACTAAAATGTTTTAAATTAGGAAGTGATGTAATTATATTTTCTCTTTGTAATTTCTCCGTGGTTTGCGAATAGATGAGAGAAGATTAGTACTAGTGGTGAGGACTGGAAGTGATCATGTGTGAAGAGGTGTCGGCAAGAGTAAGACTTATTAATTGATTGGGAGTAGAGGTTAACTTTTGAGTTTCTTATCCTGGTTCATTGATGGTAAAATTTACTTTTAGGGAAGATGTTCGGGGAAACAAAAATAGATTCAACTTTGTATATATTGAAGTTAAAAATCCTTGAGCTAGTCTACACTGAAGAAATAGGCAAAGCCTGAAACACCCCCAAATACCAATATCTTAACCCGAATATAAACATCATCAAAACCGTAAGGGGTCTGATTTTTTAATCCTATCTGCAAACTGAGCAGTGAGGATGACAGGGATCATAGATGGTCCAAGATGACTGTATCATAGATAGAGTTTATTAGCACTCACTGCCAGCAGGCATCATGTGCTTCAGGACCACATGGGTGCTTATTGCCTCACAGGCCCTATGGGCGTGATGTGGAGCAGCCCTGGTGTACACAATAGGGGAAACCCAAAATTTAGGAGCTTGGGAAAATCCTGTCCTTTACATGAGGCCACTGATTCCAGCTATAATATTACTGCCTCAGCAGCAGATATTATCTTTATTGTAATGGTCAAGAAACAAATTTGTCCTCTGCCTCAGGGGGAGATAGTACATCTTTCAACTTGCTATACAAACATCCTTGAAAAGATAGATTAGTATGAAAGCTGTCTCAAGACATGTAGAAATAGCATGGAAAATTTCTCTCAAACAGGTTTATTTTTTTCCTGATGCAAAGTCCATTTATTATTTGACAACATTTCCACAGCCAACTCTTTTTTGAGTAGTGATTAAGATCTTCAAATCACTCCATTATTGTGGTTATGGCTACATTATCCTTAAATAAATATCACAAAAAGTGTTTTGAAGCTCATAATAAAGAGATGGAAAATATGAGTAACTTGGTTGTTTGACTCATTCTTCATTGATTCATGTTGGAGGTTTTAAGTAGAAGGAAGAAGTCCTACTTAAGAATCAGAAATATCATGAAAGAGTACCATGGGGCCAGGAAGCGGCACAGCTGTAACACAACTGGACCCAAATGTAAAAGATCCTGGATTTGTACCCTGGGGCCTCCCTGAG
Source organism: Tupaia tana (assembly GCA_026018925.1). Lineage (NCBI taxonomy): Eukaryota > Metazoa > Chordata > Mammalia > Scandentia > Tupaiidae > Tupaia > Tupaia tana. Next base: position 51,037,388 of record JAKSZU010000001.1, read on the forward strand.
TATATGGGATATGTACATATGCCCATGAGGGAGGCCAGCTGAGTCCACTGAGTCTGGGGATGGATCACAGCATATAGACTGTTAGGGGCATCTATCTCTGTGTTTCATTCCCACTCTCTCTCCTTAATGGGAAAAATATATTTTTTTTTAAAGGGAAACACCTTAGGTAAAATGTTTATATTGTTTCACTCTTTTCAAAGTCCCTGAAAAAAATGGTAACCTATCTTCTCAGGCAGTGCCCACATTTTCTAAAAAAAAGTATCAAAATGATAGGGAATTTATAAGTGAAAGTCCATGAAGTTCCCTAGATGATGAATAGTTTTTTTGTCAGTCTTACTTTGATCATAAGGTCATATTGTATCACTTTAGTGTCTTTCAAACCAGTCCTTTAGAAAGTTGTCCCATAATTGATGGAATAATTACGAAGGGGCACTTTCTGTTTTTCCCTTGGTTATAGGAACAGGTAAGTCAAAGTGATTCACCAGCTCTTAGGCTGATGGAAAGAAACATGAGATTGGTCAGCAGTTGCTGATTGACGCTGTTAATGAATGGAATAGAGTAAAGCAGAGTTTCAGATAAAGGTTACTCACTGCTGCTAAGAGCATCTCTACTGACCAGGACTCACTGACTCGGGCTTCTCATGACGTATGGATTCTCAGAGCCAACATCCCTCTCAGATCTGGAGTTAAAGAAGTGCTTTGAATTGTTACCCAGGCTTGATCACCCACAGGATGATCTCAGGAAATTATAATCACATCAACCAACTCTATCTAGCAGGATGAACAAGAAAACCAGAGTCTTTATCCACTTTAGTTTGATATACATAAACTGCTGATATATATGAACCTAGAATAAATAGTTGTTTATAATTTTAAAAATTATTTTATTTGTAAAAAATTGTACAAAAGTAAGACAGAAATAAGTAAAAGGGTATTCTGAGTATATAAACAGTTTATATGCCAGTAAATATTTTAATCATCTCACCTTTTTTTTTATTTTTGGCAAGAGTTTTTTTGCTGTAGAACACATGTGCTCACCAGAGTTGGAGATACAGAGACAGAAAGCAAGAAATCACTGCCCTCGCCACACCCAGGGGGAATGGCCATGCTGCAATCCTTTCTCTTCCATTCTCCTCTCAGGATTTTGGGCATGCCCACACACGTGCCCATCGTGTTCTAAGCTGCTGGGTTCGGGACTCAAATTGAGGTCGACTACGTGGGACTCCAGTGACGTAATCATTACACCATCTGCTAGTCGCTAGTCATCTCATCTAATACTAACGAATGGGTCATGGGAATAAAGACCCTATTGGAGGTAACTCTCTTTCTCTCTCTCTCTCTCTCTCTCTCTCTCTCTCTCTCTCTCTCTCTCTCTCTCTCTCTCCCTCTCTCTCTCTCTCTCCTAAATGGGAAAATAAACTTTAAAAAAGCCTACAGGTGATGAAAGGGTTTATATTGATTCACTGTTCTCATAGGTCACTGAAAAAAAGGGTGATCCATCTTCTTAGGCAGGAGGAAGACAGAAGGAGTTTCTTCTTATTCGATCTTTTTTTTGTTTTATTTAAGTCTTCAATTGATGAAATTCAAGGGAGGACTATCTGCTTTAGATAGATACTAAAAAACATAGCAGTAAAACTGCTATTAGTAAGGAATGTCAATGCTATTTTAGCATTCAAATTGACATTTCCCTAATTTCCTGTTTTAAAGTTATTATTATTTAGGATTGATATTTAACTATTTAAAATAATTTTAGGCAAAATTTAAAATTACACATTGGATAAATTTGATTATTAAAATTAAAATTATAAATATCTATCTGGAGCAAGTGAAAAAATTATTTTTCTGAGAATTGTTACTATGTTAATAAGAGCACTGATATTTATTTTAAGATTTCTCAAAGCCACACCAAAGAGAAATACATAGACTATTGAAAAATACATATTATCTATGTTCTAATCTTTAACATACATGATAATTCTTCAATTTCTACAAATGATGTAGGTATTCAAGTACTCAGACTCAGAAGCTGGTATCAACCTATTTTTTCAACACAAAGTTATTGAATATTTTTGTATTTAAAGAAATAATTGCAAACATTATTTATTTGTATGGCATACAGGGTTCCGAAATACCCTATAGCTAAGGTTTGAATTACCAACATCTTACATTAATATGGTACATTTATCACAATTAATTTACCAATAGTGATGTTACATATGCATGCTAGTTGTATTAGGACTCTTGAAGAAACAGAACCAATCAGGTATGTTTACATGTATGGAGGGGGGGAGGTGTGGGTGTGTGTTTTTGTATGTGTTTGTGTGTGAGGTATAGATAGATAGATACAGATATAGATATATAGATAGAGACATTATAAGGAATTGGTTCACACAATTATGATAGCTAAGAATTCTGAGAAATCCCAATGACTATGATTCGCAAGCTGGAAACCAAGGAGAACTGATGATGTATTATAGTTCTATAATTCCAATTTAAGCCAGAACGCCTGAAGGTCAGGGGAGATAATGGCATAAATTCCAGTACAAAAGCCTGTGGGCTTGTGAACCGAGAAGAGTTGGTGTTATTGCTTGAGTACAGGCAGGAAAAGGACAATGTCTTAGCTCAAAGTAGTGAGATAGGAGGAGTTCCTTCTTAATCATTTTGTTTTATTTAAGCTTTCGATTGATGAAATTCTAGGGAGGACAATCTGCTTTAGATTCAAATGTTAACCTTTTCTGGAAAACACCTTCAGACACGTGCAGAAAATCTTAGGCCAAATGTCTGGGTACTTCATGACACAGGCAAGCTGACACATAAAATAAATCATTATATTTATTAACTGAAGTCCAAATATTGTTCAGATTCCTTAGATTTTCACCTAAATTATTTTCTTAATCTAGAATCCTATACATAAGGGGTCGCAACCCCTGGGCAGCTGATCAGTGCTGGTCCATGGCTTGATGGGGGCCGGGCAGCAGATCAGTACTTGTTTGCCAGCCCCAGGTGGGGGGTAGTGGTGAGAAATGATTGAGGCTTCATCTGTTTTTGCAGTCATTCCCCATCACTTGTATTGCCACGTGGGCTCTGCCTCCTGTCAGTTCAGCAGAGATATTGGAGCATGTAGCCTATTTTTGGGTTATTTTTCATTATATATTGCAATGTGGTAATGGTGGAAATGGGGTGCGTAATACATGTTGTGTGCTTGGGTCATCCCAGGACCAGTCCCTTGCAGACCCCACATTTATGGAGTGACTGCTTTCCATAAGGCTTGTTCCTACTGCTAGGAAAGTTTGAGGACAGCTGCTGTACAGGGACACCATATTAAATTTTGTCATCACCACTCTTCTTTTGGAGAGGTTTTTGCTATAGGGCATGTGCACTCACCAGAAAGACAGAGAGAGACAGAGAAATAGAAAGCGAGAAATCACCCCCCAGGGGACCTTGGGCACGCACACACATGCGCCCTGCATGAGTTTAGTTTAAGCCACCGGGTCCGGGACTTGAACCGTGGTCGACTACATGGGAGTCAAGCAATATAGCCATTATGCTAACTGCTGGTGCTGGTCCCTCATCTTGACCATGATAGTTTCACACACAGACTCCTCATGTATTGATGACCTTGACAGACAGCTTTTGTTTTTTGTTTTTGTTTTTGTTTTTTTGTTTTTTTGTTTTTTTTTTACATTTTGCCATAGGCCATGTACTCACTGGAGAGAGACAGAGAGGGAAAGTGAGAAATCACTCCTCAAGGACGATGGTTACGCTGCACTCCCTTCTCTTCCATTCTTCTCTCAAGATTTTGGGCATGCATGCACATGAACCTAGCATGTTTCTCCTGCCACCAAGTTAGGAACTCGAACCATGGTGTTGGCCATATGGGATTCAGCACCTTAACAACCACACAACCTGGTGGGCCTGACAGTTTTGATAAATACAAATTTTGGTAGACTACCCCTTGATTGTGATTTGTCCTAATAATAATAATTATTATTATGGGTTTAAAGGTTTTGGAAAAGAAAGCCACAGGGTCTTCTCATCGCATCATTATAAAGAGTATTTATTATCACATTTACTTATATAGTCTGATGTTAACCTTGATTATTTTCTAAGGTAGTATTTGTCAGACTTTCTCACTGTAAAGTTATTTCCCCTTCCCACTTTCTATAATTACTATTTGGAAAAAAGGCACTGTGTACTGAATACTTCTAAGGACTATCAATGTAAGCTATTTGGATATTTTCTGCAAGGTGGATTTTTCTGAGCCTGTTTGAATGTTTGTTTTGTTTCTTAAGGTGGTATTTTCTTGCTTTTTGATTTGTATTTTATACATTTTCATTTTGGAAAGTCGCACATGTTGTATCACTTGATAGGAATAGTATATGGTTCTGGCAGCTTTCTTTCCAGGTAAGCAGGTATCAGCTGGGAATCTGCATGTAATGGTTTTTCCAGATTTCATTTGACAACTTTTCCTGCAACCTCATTTGTTAATTGGTTTAAGAAAAGTCAATGGTTTTGTAGTTTATTCAACTTTTACTTGTAAGGACAGGAGTTATTAATAACTTACAACTTGTAGTCAAAACTGGAAATCCCCTCAACTTCTTTTTAAACACAAATTTCATATTTTGTCATTAAAGTAATAGAAGACCAATGTAAACAAATTTGAGATTTACTGAACAAAGAGGAAATAAATAAAAATACCTAAAGGCTCATCACATAAATGCAATGAAATTTCATATTCTTCATGTTTCATTTGCAATTTTACATCTTTGCTTTTGTCCTGCATAAATATATATATATATATTTATATATTTATAAATATATATATATAATTTTTATATATATTTTATATAATATAAATAAATACATATATAAAATTTAATTAATATAAATATATATATAATTTATATATATATATTTATATATATATAAATATATATATATAAATATATATATATAAATTATATATATATATTTATGCAGGACAAAATAAATATATATATAAATAAATATATATATTTATATATATATATATATATATATATATATATACACACACAAACACACACACACACAGATTTAGAAAGAGATTTTTGCTATAGGACATGTTTGCTTGTCAAAGAGACAGAGAGAGGGGAACCAGCAGTTAGCATAATGGCTATGTTGCTGGACTCCCATGTAGTCGACCGCGGTTCACGTCCTGGACCCGGTGGCTTAGAACTCACGCTGGGCGCGTGTGCGTGTGTGCCCAGGATCCCGAGAGGAGAATGGAGGAGAAGGGATTGTGGCGTGACCATTCCCCCTGGGGGGTGATTTCTTGTTTTCTGTCTCTATGTCTCTCTCTGTCTGTCTGGCGAGCGCATGTGCCCTATAGCGAAAGTATCTCCAAAAAAAAAAACAGAAAAAAAAAGAGAGACAGAGAGAGATAAAGAGACAGAAAGTGAGAAATCACCCCATCAGAGGAGATGGCCACACTGCAATCTCTTCTCCTCCATTATCTTCTCAGGATTATAGGCACGCATGCACACGTGCCCAGTGAGAGCTTGAAGTCACCGAGTCTGGGACTTGAGCCATGATTGGCCATGTGGGAGTCCAGTGACATAACCATTATACCATCTGCTTGTCCCAGTCCTGCATATATTTTATTCATCCATTTCTATGTTGAATATTAAACTGAATTCAATATTTCAAACTATAAATATGTTGTGAATCTCTTTTTTTACTTTTAGTTCACATTTTCTGAAACAAAATTACCTGAATGGAACAACTTTTGAATAATATTTTCTTTTCGAGTCCTCATTTTTTCTTTATCCCTTCACTGAGTATCAAAGTTCTCTATTTTTTCCCTTTGACAATATTTTTATTTGCTTTCTTATTTTTATTCATACAATGACATTATTCAATCAAACCTCAAACCTGGAATAGTCAGATCATTGTTCTTTCTGTAAGTCTCTCTACTCTGCAAGTATTCACAGATACCAATCCTAAATTAATTGTTATATAAATACTGATAGCTAGTTAGTTAACTGATCATTTTTCAAAGAATTCTTCTTGTTTAAAAAAAAAAAAAATTGGACCTTGCCCATATGGTGAAAAGTAGGTTAAAGGATATTCTACACATCATATCCATGAGAATGTTTGAAACTATGTCTGAATGCTAAATTAATTTTGATAATATTTCTAAGGACACACACACACACGCACATGCACTCGCACACGCACACACATACATGTATCTGGCTGTTCTTTCCTTTGGCAAATAAATCCCAAATTCAGGGACATGATACATATAGTGTGAAAACAAATGCTAATGCCTTCTCAACCTCTGGAACCTGTCCCGACCCGCAGGACAGTTGAACAGGTTTCCTGAGGGAAGGAGTGAGAGACTGGATGAGCAGTGCGGAGATGACGCAGTGTTACAACGCGGAGATGACACAGTGTTACAACACGGAGATGACACAGTGTCACAGCTCCTCAGGGTCGTCTGGAGACAATGCAGTGTCACAGCTCTTCAGGGTCTTCAGGGTTGTCTGATGATTGTGGGCCAGGAATCGTGGTTATATACATGTTGGTGGGCAGTGATTGGTTGTTAAAAGGTGGGTTATGATTGGTTGCTTTTGTGGACCAATCATGAGGTACTGGATATGCAAATCTGAGGGATTCTAGTGGCCAATCAGAGTATGGTTTTGAAGGTGAGGTTTTGAAGGGGAGCCAATCACGGCCTTTGTCATTTTATAATTGTTTGCTCTCCGAGAACTAGTGATATTTGCTGGTGCGCAGCCTCCCACAGGAACCCCCAAAGATTTATTTCTCTAACCACTTGATTGAATAAATTTTATTAAAACGGTTAGATTTACCTGTCTAGTGAGTGCTTTTATAAGATGCTTGAAATATTCTTTGATTTCATTTTGACACTGTATTTGAAAAACAAATACAAAGCAACGTAGTAGAAAATGAAAATAAATTAGACTTCTCTGAATATAGGTGAAAACAAGGGCAGCATAATAAGAACAAAACTTGTGCTGTCATTGACCAAAAGGATTAAAAGCATGATTGCAGGTCAGGAAATAATAATTCTGTGACTATGATAGTTTAAGAGTCTTTAATGATAACTAGTTGAATCAAAGACTTATCAACTAATCAAACCATCTACAGTATATGAAAGTCCTGTAACCCAGTGAAAGATTTATGTATGTGCACACACACACACACACACACACACACACGTGGAGTTCAGAAATTATCACCAGCACAGAGTACAATTTTAAAAATATCATATCTGTCTAGAAAATGTCTTTAATTCTTTTGATTCCTTTAGGAAAATGCTCAAATGTGCCAATTAAAAATAATCAAAATTTATTTGGCAGGGTTTTATCTTTAGTATGAAGCAGATGTTTAAGTTGGGTATTTTCTGCTATTTTGTTTGTGTGACAAATGAGTCAGAATAGTTCTTGAGGGAAATGCATTTCCAAAATGCATTCATAAGGACTTTACTCAAGTGCAAGGAAAGAAGATGAAGTGACAAGTCAATTTGAATATACTTTGAGTTTTAAAGGATTTTTTCCACCTTGAGTAATTATGAGCCTAATTTACCAATGCTTGATTTATTACTATGCCTAGAAAGCTCCTGATTACATATTAAAATATAATAACAATATTACTAGGAGTACAAGTTTTAAAGTCTTGATTTTGAATTGAGGAACTTGAGGTGATGAATGCTCAAAGCCAAATTCTGATGCACATTGAACAGACAGAAAGACAGAGAAAGAACATATTTCACCCATCATTGTGGATAGGCAAAAAACAAAAACAAAAACCTAACTGTACTTCAAACTCTGTCTTCTTCAAAAATTAGTTAAGTTGCATTTGGAAACTTATTTAACCCTACTAACCTGTTCTCCATATATGTAAAAAGAGATTATTACTACTGATTGTGTAAAGTTAATGTGATAAGTAAATGAAATAAATGCAGAGCTATAGCACCAGTCTAAAAATAAATTGTCATCACAAAACATTTCTCCTCTTACATTTGTTCAGAACCCAGAAGCTTAATGACAGGATTTCTTCAACTTTTAACTATTTGCCAATATGGACATACCCCATTATGAAAAATAATATATCTCTTAACTCTATGATTCTCAAAGACTCTAACTTCCATCTGTGAGTACACATTTTGTCTCTATCTTTTATTACCATTGAAATCATTCTCTGGTTATTGGTTCTTTTTAAACTCACTGTCAAATTAGCATCAAACTTTAACCAGTAAGTGTCAGGCACTGGGTAAGTGTCAGGCGCTGGATAGGCATAGGGAAAAAAAGGAAATTTTAAAAACTCAGCACCTGAATTAGATGAACTCACACTTCATTTAAACACAGGCAAATTAAGTTCCTTATAAAGAGAATCTAGTATAAAATGTGTGCAATTAGACTTTTATCTCCCCAATTTTATATTCACTGGTACAGCAAGTAATATGCACACAATGTCACCCAATGAATTTCTTAGCATCTTGAAGTGTCCATATTCTGCTTCCTAAAATATCCATTATTTAGTCTCAGTGAAACATCTGGTTAGCTCATCTCTCTTCATTTTTCTATTTATGAATGTTTATTAAAATATTCAGATTATTATATTACTACAGCAATTCACTTTAATAAGACTTGGATTAGCAACTTTAACCCTGGCTCAGCCCCATGGCCAAGTGGTGAAGAAAGAAGGATTCCATATGGTTGACCTTAGCTCTAATTCCAAGAGTGAAAGCTGGAGAAACATTCGGGGCATGTGTGTGTATGACTAAGATATTGACAGGATTGAGAATTGGAGGAAAACTGATTGTTGTGTGACTATGCCCCTTTTAAACGTGCTTCCCCCCTTCCTCTCTCTTTCCAGAGCACATATGCTCTCTGGCAATTAAAAAAAAAGGCCACAAAAACAACTTTAACTCCTATTTTTCAGCCTTGTAGTTCAAGATGGAAAGATTGATGTTGTGCTACAATGTGTTGAATTTATTTTCCATCATTAATGTTTATTAAGGAATATCTATTTATTTGACATGTACAATAAACAAAACTTATTCCAGATCTTGGGGAAACAAACAAAAACAATGTGGATTGTTTCACTGCTTTCCTTGGATTTATTATTTAATCTGTATAAAATTCAGTTTTGTTAATTTGAAAATGGCACTAATGGGGCCAGCAGGTGGTGTGATGATTAAAGGTGCTGGATTCCCACATGGCCAACTGTGATTTGAGTCCCAGACCTGGGGGACTTGGAAATCACACCAGGCATGAGTGTGCATGTGCCAAAAATCTCAAGAGGGGTGTGGGAGGCTGCGCAACAGCGAGTCTGCAGAGGTTTCTCAGAGAGCAAACAATTGCCATGATTGGCCACTAGAATCCCTCAGATTTGCATATCTGGCACCTCATGATTGGTCCAAAAGCAACCAATCGTAACCCACCATTTACAACCAATCACGGCCCAACGTTTACAACCAATCAAAACCACCCTTTACGATCCACCAATGTGCATATAACCACCATGCCTGGCCCACAATAGACAGACGACCAGGAAGACAACAAAGACGACACAGATGACCAGGAAGACAACACAGAAGACCAGGAAGACGACGACCCTGGAGAGCCTGAAGAGCTGAAACACCGCATAGTCTCCAGACGACCCTGAAGAGCTATAACACTACATCGTCTCCATACAAGCCTGAAGAGTTGTGACACTGTGTCGTCTCCGTGCTGCTCACAACAGACGACGCGACCCTAAAGAGTTGTAACATGCGTCGTCTCCGTGCTGTACCATGCTGCCCACAATAAACAGACGACACTGTGTCGTCTCCGAGCTGTGACACTGTGCCGCTTGTTCCGGCTCTCACTCCTTCCCTCAGGAAACCTGTTCGACTGTCCCACCGGGTTGGGACACGTGGCGCCCAAACCAGGTCGGGACAAGTGGCGCCTGAACAGGGACCGCACAGAGGGGAGATAGGATTGTGTCATGGCCAATCCCCCTGGAGTTGGGGGGGGGGGGATTTCTCACTTTTCCTCTCTCTTGTCTTTTTCTGGTGAATGGATGCACACCCTATGGCAAAAATCTAAAAAGAAAAGAAAAGAAATAAAAGAAAATAGCACTAATAATTCTTCCATTGCTTGCTTTCCATGAAGATTAAAAGTGGATATCTATGTAAAACATCTGACATATGGTAAGATTTGATATTTTCATTATTTCTGCTATTATTAATATTAATCTAGATATTTCAGTCACAGGGGCAGTATATGCATCCTGAAACATATGTACAAAACACAGCAGGGCCATATTTACCCTTTGTTATAAATGTTAGTGTCTACTCACTTAACTACCATCTTTTTCAATCTTTCCTTACAACATTACAGTTATGACTATTCATGGTCTACTTATATACCATTTTAATACTATTGTACTTTTTCCAGAAGAGCAAATTCTAGGAAAATAATTTAAAGTTTCAGGAATTCTAATATCCCAAAAGTTTGGCATTTCTTCCACGAATGCTATAAACAAACATCTGAACACTTTCTTCTTCAATATCAGTAGGTTTAAACAGAATTCTGTTTAGGGGTTTGACTTGTGGCTTAGGTTAATCTCAAAGTGAATTTCTGCATAAAGGAATGTGAGAATTTTAACATAGTATCATTAGAACAACTTGCCAGTTTAGGATAAATATGCTGTAAATAGTCTATCCTTTGGGAGTGTAACATATACAAAAGAATTAAAATATGGTTTGATTATCTGAGACCAACCACTATGCATTAAGAAGTCAATAACATCTAACACATTTTCAAATTCATTTTCATATTTAGTATAGTACAGTACCATTAATATACTATTAATAAAATAGTGTCATTAATATATGCTAATGTAAATAATATATATTATTATCAAACTATTAATAATATAGTGTTATATATATTTAATATTTACTAAATGTTTTCATTTACAAGTAGTCTTTATTTGCAAGTCAATTAAATGACAATGTAATTTATTTGTAAATGAATGTGATTTAAATATATTTTATTAAAATTTTAATAACCAGGGGACCAGCAGGTGGTGTGGTGGTTAAGGCGCTGGACACTCCCACATGGTTGACCAGGGTTCAAGTCCTGAATCTGGTGGCTTGCTTTCTTACTTCCTCTCTCTCTAACTCTCACCCTCTGTCTCTCTCTGGTCAAATTAAGAAATGAATAAATAAAATAAAATAAATAATTATAAAAAAAAAATTTAATAACCAGTAGATTAAGGTTATCTATACACTTGTCAAGTATATAGTACGGGAATTATCTGCAAACATTAAATAATTTTTAAATATTTATTTAAATTTTTGTTAAAATATATATTTTGTTAAAATAGAGAATGATGTAGAGACATTTATGTCTTACAGCTTCAATTAACAGTCATACCTATACTCTTATTAAAGAATCTTTCATTAGAACCTTACATTCAGAATCAAAATCTGTCTCTGGTTATCATACACACCCTATAAGAAAGAAAGAAAGAAAGAAAGAAAGAAAGAAAGAAAGAAAGAAAGAAAGAAAGGGGAAGAGAGAGAGAGAGAGAGAAAAGAAAGAAAGAAGAAAGAAAGAAAGAAAGAAAGAAAGAAAGAAAGAAAGAAAGAGAAAGAAAGAAAAAGAAAGAGAGAGAGAGAGAGAGAGAAAAGAAAGAAAGAAAGAAAGAAAGAAAGAAAGAAAGAAAGAAAGAAAGAAAGAAAGAAAGAAAGAAAGAAAGAAAGAAGGAAAGGAAGGAAGGAAGGAAGGAAGGAAGGAAGGAAGGAAGGAAGGAAGAGAGAGAGAGAGAAAGAAAGAGAGAGAGAGAGAGAAAGAAAGAAAGGAAGAGAGAGAGAGAGAGAGAGGAGAAAGAAAGAAAGGAAGAAGGAAAGAAAGAAAGAAAGAAAGAAAGAAAGAAAGAAAGAAAGAAAGAAAGAAAGAAAGAAAAAGAAAGAAAAAAGAAAGAAAGAAAGAAAGAAAGAAAGAAAGAAAGAAAGAAAGAAAGAAAGAAAGAAAGAAAGAAAGAAAGGAGGGAGGGAGGGAGGGAGGATAAAGAAAGAAGGAAAAAGAAAGAAGAAAGAAAGGCAGACAGACAGACTTTGGACAATTTATTAGGATGTATTTTCTTTTCTTGGTCACATTTATAAACAGCGTGCAACTACACTTAACACCGATTCTGCTAAAAGTAATGACTTCTATTCTCAGGGCATTGTGTTTGGTGTTGCTGATATTCTTTCTTTCTTTCTGATTTGAGTTATCATAGAGAAAAAGTGGTCACTGAGTGTAAGTGTGGTGCCTTCCTCCTCTCTGCTGATCTGTAGGAGGGAGACTCACCTGCTATTTCTTTATGTGGATAGTTCCAGCCAGTCCAGCATCTTGTTGATTTAAATGACTTCTTGAGAACATTTCAACTTCAGTATGGCAATCTGCCTAAACTTATAAAATAACAAAACAAATAAAATAATTTTTATAATGTGTGTTGATTCATATTATCAGGGGAAAGAAGAAGACTGAGAAACAGTAAAGGAAACAATTCATATGTCAATTTAAACAAATAGAAATAAAAGTTTCAACTGATTTTTTTTCTCATAACATGAGTTATCCTTCATGGAAAACACATATATGGCAAACACCACTGGCAACACATACAAGTATGAACTATAGATAACTTATTCTGGAGTGTGTGTTTCTTGTCAATTAAAATATCTTTCAGGTCAGATACTTCAGAAAGAAACGAGGTTATAATGAAGCAGAGGTAGCAGAAGACGCTCTTTGAAAGTGTGAGTCATTTAACGTCACAATCCTAGAAATTAGCTGCAAATACTGTTTCTACTTTAAAAATGAGATAGAAGCAAATAAACTTTTGTAGTTTTTATTCTAATGATTATGGGACAATAATGAATAAAATACATATATATTTAAAAACATACTAAGGTTGTGTTTAACAAGGAAGGATCTTAAATTTCATTTTGTGTGTGTGTGTGTGTGTGTGTGTGTGTATGTGTGTGTGTGTGCATGAACAAATTCTTGCTTTGATATTTGTCATGAGAAGGAATAGGCCCTCCAAGTTACTTAGCTTTTATTTACCAAGTGGTTTTTTAAAATATATCTAACAGAAATAATCTCTATAGTAATCAAAATGCAGATAAAATACATCTAAAAGAAATTGAACTTCATTACTAAAATTATCAAAATTTCTTAAATAAAATTGAATTTGCTCATCTAAGTCATAAACTTAACTGGCTGACTCCAAGGTGAGATGTATAAAAGTTTTCTCTAGGGAACCAGCAGTTAGCGTAATGGCTATGTCGCTGGACTCCCACGTAGTCGACCGCGGTTCGCGTCTCGGACCCGGTGGCTTACAACTCACGCCGGGCGCGTGTGCGTGCGTGCCCAAGATCCCGAGAGGAGAATGGAGGAGAAGGGATTGCGGCGTGACCATCCCCTCTGGGGGGTGATTTCTCGCTTTCTGTCTCTATGTCTCTCTCTGTCTGTCTGGCGAGCGCACGCGCCCTATAGCGAAAAACCTCTCCCCCCCAAAAAAAAAAAAAAAAGTTTTCTCTAAACCAGGGTTACACGTAATACAAGGTAAAGTGTGTAAGTGTGTGTGTGTGTGTGTGTGTGTGTATATATATATATATACACACATGTATATACACAGATTACATATTAATAATCTGTTTATGTGTATATATTTATGAAATATATCCACACATAGGTTTATATTTGTTTTCTAAATTTCTCCAAAGAATCTCATACTCACATCACCACTATTTATTTTAGTATGTCAGTAGTAAAATATCTGAGCCAAACCCCATCCTGCTCAATTAGGCTGAGATGAACATGCTCCTGATACAAGCTGTTCAATTCCAGCTGATGTGTCCCAATCATCAGGATTTATGGGGCATCCACAGAATGATGTGTGCTCACAAAAAGAAGCAGCTTAGCTCTGAGAAGATTGAAGAGATGGTCACTAGAAAGGACGCTGCTGTGAATGGCCTGTCCCCAAACTCTCTGCTTGACTGCCCCAGAGTGTTTTTGGAAAACATTTGACCCAGAAGTCTGCTAAATGAAAGACTATAGATAACAAAAGTGCAGGAGATAAAATAAAATATGTTAATTATTAACACATGAGCCATTTACTTTAATTTTCTTCACCTATTATTCTCTTTAACCTTTTTAATTTAGGCTTCTTTTTTGGTATGCTACCCAAAGTGTTGTATTAAAGGTTGCTGATGATCCTCTGAATACTAAATCTAACTTTTCTCAAGATTTCTTGATCTTTCTGAAATTTTTGACCTCATGGATATACTTCTGGAATTTTCTCCTCTGTAGACATTTATTGCACAGGATTAATCTTATTTCCAGTGAATTGCCATTTTTCTTTCTCTATCCTCTCACAGAGGAAACCAATTGATTTTATTGATTTTGCCAATCTCTGTCTATGTTAATTTATTCCACACAATTATATCTGGTCCTGAACTCTTTCTGAAAGGTCAGTCACAAGTTGCAAATTCCAATTGGTTTCCCGTGCCAATATGTAAATATGGTAGAGCCATTTCACGCTTAATAAACGAAGAAAACAAAGAGTTATTCTCTGCAGTGTGTGTTTAAAAGTATAAAGAGCTGGAAAATTTAGGTGAAGGAAAATTTTCACTTTTCTTGTAACCTTTACAAATTTGAAGTGGCCAACTAAGGTTGAAATTTGAGCCCTAGAGGCTTGAAAAACATGCTGGGCACATGTGTATGCCAGCCCCAAATCCTGACTGGTTGGAGGGCTGGAGAATTGCAGTGTGTCCACACCCAATTAGGGGTGCTTTTTCTCTCTCTCTAGCAAGTAAATGTACTCTCTTTCAATAAAACATAAGTTTAAAAAATAGAATGAGAGTCTATCATTTTATTGTTCCAAATTCTGGTTGTTCTTTTTACAGCTAATATGATCTTTGCCTACATACTAAACTTCTCTACACTTCATCCTTTCTATAAAATAAGAACAAAACTGATATTTACTTTACAGCTATTGTGAACATTAAGGAAAATAATTTACATAAAATGGTAATCATGTGTCTAATTTAGAGTAGACAAATAAGCATCAGTTTATATAACTATCGATACTGTTATTTCTCTCTGTACCATCACATTTACCATTTACCAAGATTATTAATATTACCTCTGTGATACTACCATTTTTATCTTTGATTTATTTATATTATATGCTTTTAACTGTGGGAAATTATTCCAAATATTTTGTTGCTTCCTGTCGCCAAATCATATTATTTATAGTACTACATTAGAGGGTTTATGCTATAGTTTGAATTGTGTATTTCCCTCTGTTGATGGGCTCTATTTCCCTATTACCTCCCAAAGTATGTCAAAGTCCTCATCATGTGCTTGAAACCATCCAAAATATGGCTCAAGTGGACTTGTATACTATTATTATTATTTCCATTATTCTCTACAGCTACCTAATAGTACAGTCATGCTATGTGGGACCCAATTCATTTGCCTTACACTTTCTTGCTGCTGTAGCTTTCTCATGCTGTAGACACACCTCATCTGTCTTAATTCCCCTCCCCACGTCCATTTTCTTCTGTTCACACCCTTCCCATATGTAATAAATAAGTCACATGAAGGCAACTATTGTACAACATAAACCCTTGAATTGTGACTGACTTATTTCTTGCTCTTGGGAAGCCCCAAGTAGTTATCCCGACTTAGAGGGTTAGAAGGTAGCTCTCCTATTCAAGGGAATCCATGTGGTTCTGCTGTTTTTTTGGTTTGTTTGTTTGTGTTTTGTTTTGTTTTAGAGAGCTTTGTGCTATAAGGTGCATGCATTCCACAGAGAAACAGAGAGGCAGAAGCAAGAAACAACTCTCTAGGGGATACAACAACTCTCTAGGCCACACTACAATCCCTTCTCCTCCATTTTCCTCTTCGGAGTTGGGGCATACACGCACACATGTCCTGTGTAAATTTCAAGCCACCATGTCCAGGCCTTGAACTGTGGTCTACCATGTGGGAGTCCAGCACCTTAACCACTATGCACCTGCTGGCCATTCTAAAATTTTCAGTTCATGACTTCCAAGGTTACTGTGCTCATCTATATCAGGTCAGTGGAGAGAAAAGGAATGAGGAGGGTTTTATGGACCAGTACTAGAGTTGTACATATCCTTTTTGCTCTCATTTCATCACCTACTACTGAGTCACTTGGTTACACCTGACTTCAATGGAATCTAGCAATGTAAACTGGCTGTGTGCCCAAACAGAAGAGGAAACAAGTCTCAATAAATATTCAATCACACAATATCTCTAGGTAGATTTTAAATATTCTCTCTTTTTGTTTTCTTTTTCTTTCTTTTTAATTGCCTGAGGGCATGTGTATGCATCAGAAGGACAGAGAGAAAGAGAGAGGGAGAGAGCACTCCAGTGGAGTGTGGTCACATTGCCATCCTTTTCCTTCATTTCTCCTTCCTGTCTATGATTTGAGGCATGCACACACACACACACCCAGTGTGTTCTGTAAGCTATCCACCTTCTCTAACCACTAGGCTAAGATGTCAGTCCTCAAATATTCTCTTTTCTATGAAATAGTTCCTATCACTCCTAGGCAGATATCATGTATGACATGTGAGGAAATGAGAACACAGAAACAAATGTACAGTTCTATATTTGCAGTTATAACAAGATGTTATAAGTGAAAATTTTGCATTAAAATGTGTTATTAAATAGATGTAAAATGAAGATCATGTGTCCTATTCATGGAAAGAGGATGGATTCTCTTCTGTGTAGAACAGCATATGTATTCATACCAGATGGCAAAAGGATGAGTTAATTAATCTCTCAAGGTCCCTTATGAGCTTCTAATTCTAATGATTTAAATGCTTTTGAAAAGATATTTCCAGGTGTCATTTTATTTTCTATTGTGACAAAGAATAAAACTTGATTCAGTTTTATGTTTCCCAAATGTAAATGCAAATGACATTTCCATAAAGTAAATTTTTAAACAAATGTTAATATTATTTTACTGGATTAAAGGGAATTAAATAAAATTTAAGAACATACTCTTCCTGTATCTTATTAGGAAGAAGTGCTTTATTTTAATGCCATAATAAAAATCTTATTGCCCAGATTTTGAAATCATGCTCTGAAACTTGACTCTATTACAAACCAGTACAGAAACTATAGATTATAATGGACATTTACCAGACAATACTGCACTCGGTGTTTTCACTAGCCCCACAGATAGCTTTCTCCAGGTGTTGCCAGGCAACAACAGATCATATAAAGAGATTTCTTGGTCATCCACTAAACCTTGTTGGTAATACAACGAGACTCGGATTTTTACCACCTGTTCAGGTGAAATTACAAGTAAAATAACATTAGTCACAATCTCAAAGAAAAAAATCAGTTTCTATATTTTTGTTTATAACATAACAATGACCTTATTAGAGAGATCTGTAATTAGAATGATAGACATCATATTAATTTTATGAATGTAGTCTGTATCATAGGATAAAATAGGAGGATTCAGAAAGAATTTTTTTTTCAAACTTTATAAATAACACATTGCATGACTTAGGAAATTAATAGAAGACAAACAGATGTAATGACCTTTGTGAAGAATTATTAGACTTTTAGTTGAAGAGTATGCTAAAAAGTACATGGTCTGACAGAATTTTGTATCTGAGAAGAGTGCAGTTCAGTAATCATTGGATTATAGATAAATACAATGTAAAATATAGTAAAAGAGATTATTACTTCATATCATGGGTAGCCACGAATAAATAACTGTTAAGTTCTATGGGCTATTTTTTCAGGTAATAGAATAATTATTTTAATATGGATCTCTAGCAATAATTATTAATTCAAAGCTTTTCTACTTTCTCTTTTGGTGAATAAATACATCTTTTGTTTACATATAATTTGTTCATAGGAAAACTGAATAGCCTCTTTCTTCTGCACTTTTTTTTGTGGGGGAGAGGTTTTTGCTATAGGGCGTACATGCTAACCAGAAAGAGAGACAGAGAGACAGAAAGTGAGAAATCACCCCCCTAGGTGGGATGGCCATGCTGCAATCCCTTCTCCTCCATTCTCCTTTTGGGATTTTGGGCACACACACATATGCACCCAGAATGAGTTTAAGCCACTGGATCCAGGACTCAAACCACAGTGGACTACATGGGAGTCCAGCGACATAACCATTACGTTAACTGCTGGTCCCTCTTTTGCATACTTTAAAATATATAAAATCTTTACATGTTCTTGCTAGATAAAGAACTTTCGAGAGGAACAGGTCAGTTGAAAAAGGATCATAGAGATGATCTTGAGTGTGAATCAGGAAAATACAAATATAACATACAAAATAGGATTCTAAGTACAGAATATTTTTTATTAAGTAATTGTTACTCTGATGAATTTCTTTTTTGGCCTAAGAACTTCAATGGCTTGGGACCAGCAGATGGTATAATAGTTACATCATTGGACTCCCAAATGGCCAACCACCATTCACGTTTTGGACCTGGTGGCTTGAAAATAATGCTGGGATGTGTACCTGTATGCCCAAGATCAGAGGAGAAGAATGGAGAAAAAGGGATTACAGCATACCCATCTCCCCTGGGGGATGATTTCTCAATTTCCCTCTCACTGTGTCTGTCTTTATCCTCAGTGAGTACCTGCGTTCTAAGGCAAAAAACCTCTAAAAAAAATAATAAAAACTTCACTGGTTGTAAAATATACCTGGATGTCCATTTATGGGAATACATTTATAGAATCGTAGTTTAGAAACCATTTATCAAAGATGAAAGAGATTTGTGAAATCTCCCCAGGAACTTCTAGAAAATACTTGGCACAAGTGTCACCCTACTCTATATACATCTGTGTTACATGTGATCTGCTTACTAAGCATATTAGCAAATACTCTTAGGAAACATTAGGGTCTCAGGCTAACTGCTGTGTATCAACCTTCATTCCTACGGAGTGGAAGCCTTGGCACTGCTGTCTGATTACAGCAGCCATCTTTGTATTACTGTGGTACTTTTCTCCTTAAATTTCATGAAATCCTTCACTTATTTTTTCTTGCAGGACAGTTCTGTGTCTTATCTGTCATGGGAGCGGTTCTGCCTATTTAAATGTGAGTATATTATAAACAGTAAAATTATTTTTTAAATGATCATGAGTATTGTATAGTTACATCATTTAAAATCCCTGGTTTGTTTAAGCACTTTACAAATTCATCATTCAGATGCTAGGTTGTTCATATCCTGCCTTTCATCTCTGCATAGGGACACACTTTTAAATGCAATCATATTTAGCCCATGTCCACCTATAAAGTTATATGTTCTATTTCAATCAGTTCTCTGTTGTCTAGCTTAGCCAGAAACAGTTATGATGTCATTATTCAAATTTTCTGGCTTTAATAGACATCATACATAGACTACTAATTTTCAAAGTACAGTGCTATAAAAATTATATCAACATTAAAATGACACTCAATAAAACTATTAATATTCTATGTATAGAATATTACAGCTTTACTAAATTTAATCATAATTAATTTAAAAATACAGAGAGCGGTAATTTGTTGAGTTTCAGACTGCTATTTTTTCCTCATGAATCACAGTGTGTTGGTTTTTACATAATATGACTCAAAACAGAGTGAAATTGCAAAGACAAAACATATACTTAATGTAGAAAAAGATCCATTCCCCTAGGAGATTTATCACATTGACATCCTTCACATTATTGCAGTCAAATCATATTATCATTTGTTGATGTCCTGAAGGCATTCTTTGTGTTTGATGGTTTTGACTTGTTCCCACTATTTACAACTATTTTTTGTAGTCAGTAACTAGGTAGGAGTTTTTTATTTTGCTGAAAGATGTCTTTTAATATTTTAAACCTTGAGACAGGCATGTCGATTTGCTGGTGAGCCTAACTGCAACATTCTCGATATCTATGCTGCTATGCTGCATGGTTGCTACATTTTAATTCTTCAGTCCTTGTAATCTTCAGGGTAACCTAGTGAAGTATGTATTATTATCTTCATTTTGTAGCTCAATAAAGTGAGGAAATGCACATTGAAAAGATTGTGGCATGAGTCATTTGTGGATATTAAGAGTCTATTTGAACTTTCATTTTCAGTATGATAGAGTAGCTGGTATTTGACTAACCTTTTGCTGAGAACAACTAAATATCTGTATTAGGAGAGAGGGAGAGACAGAGAGAAATGAGAGGGAGAGAATATGAAGAAAGCAGGAACTAAGGAGACAAGATCTAGGAGAAAGTATGTATTCACTTTTATTGCTATTGTAACAAATTACCAAAAACACTGTGATTCTAAATGACACAAATTGCCTGCATTACAGTTCTGGATATCAGAAGTCTGAAATGGGTCTTAAGGAGCTAGAAAGTACTGGCAGAGCCGCACTCTTTCTGAAAGCTCTAGGGAAGAATGCATTTCCTTACACTTTCCAGGAGCTTGAGCCTTCTCACATTCTTTGTCCAGTAATCTCCTTTCAGCAATCACATCACTTCAAATTTTGCTTCTGTGTGCACAACCCCTTCTCTGACACTGAAACCCTTGCCTGCCTCCTCAAGAGACATTGCAGATCACCTTGACCCAGCCAGAGGGTGGTCCAAGATGATTTCCTCATCTCAAGATCCTTAATATATGTATACCTATAAGTCTCTTTTGTCATATAAGGGAACATAGTCACAAGTTACAAAAATTAGGAAATGGACATCTTTGGATAGGTATTACACTACCTACCACAGAAGGAAATCTTCATTGACATGAGGCTGCACACAGCACAGATTTTCCTCTCCTGGAATTTCACATTATGTAACATGAAACGCAGTCAGGGTGTAGGGAGTCACAGTCAGGGTCTAGGGAGTCACAATCAGCTACATAAAGGATGACTACAATAAAGCAGTCTGTATTCTCACTACCATTTTGGGGTTGGATAGACATTCAGGCTTCTAGGAGACCAAGGAAGCCAGGGAATTTGATGGGCCAAAGCCACAGACATGAGACTAGAGAACCTCAACATTCTGCATGCAATTTTCTCTCCAGACATACGATGATCCATCATCCATGTTTGTGTAGATTTAATAATTAATTAATTAGGGAGAAAGCATGCAGAAGGCAACTGACCAAAGGTTAAATCTGTCATAGGGTTGGCCCTGTGGAGCGGCAGTAATATGCTGCTCAGGAGAGGTTGGATCCCCCATGGCAGTCAAGGTTTGAATCTCTGGCTCTGTTGGCCCGAGACACACTGAGTACACAGGTGAGTGTCCAGGATCCAACAGGCTAGAGACCTGGAGAAAGGCGGTCTCAGTGTGGCCGGTCTGTGTATTGAATTCTCCTCTCTTTCTCTCTCTCTTGATCTTGCTTTGTGCTCTCACATGTATACACATGTCTTCTCTCAGAAATAAAGAAAAATATTTTTTTAAAAAAGGCTATAAACAGAGTCCAAGGACCCAACTCCATGATCCTAAGGTCTGGAATTCATGATTTGTAAAATCCCCTTTCTCTAAATATGGGTGAGACCTATGGCTTACTTGCAAAGGCAATAGGATTTCATTCTCAAAATTATTTTATAATACATAGACTTCGTCTTGTTCGCAGACTCCTTCCAGAGACTCCCTGGTCAGCTGTATGGTGATGTAGGCATTTCTAACAGGAAAGCTATTGTAACCAATTTCTCAAAATTGCAGGCTGACCCTAGAAGCTGAGAGAGGCCTCCAGCCAATAGGAATCAAGAAGCTGGGCTCTTAGCCATATTGCCACAGGAAATAATTCCTGTTAGCAACTTGAATGGGCAATGCATAGATTCTTCCCCCAATCAAGTTTCCCAATGAGAGCACTGCCTGATTCATACCTTAATTCAGCTTATGTGACCTTGAGCAGAGGAACAGTGAAGCCATGCTCAAGCTTCTGACACCTTAGAAGTGGTGAAGTAATAAGCATGCATTTTTAAATAGGCTTTATTTATTTATTTATTTATTTATTTTTGGAGAGGTTTTTGCTATAGGGCGCATGAGCTCACCAGAAAGACAGAGAGAGACAGAGAGACAGAAAGCGAGAAATCACCCCCTGGGGGGATGGTCATGCCACAATCCCTTCTCCTCCATTCTCCTCTCAGGATTTTGGGCACGCACGCACATGCGCCCGGCATGAGTTTAAGCTACTGGGTCCGGGATTCAAACTGCGGTTGGCTACATGTGAGTTCAATGACATAGCCATTACACTAACTGCTGGTCCCCCAATAGGCTTTACTTTTTGAGTAGTTTTATGTGTACAGAAAAAATAATGAGCAGGAATTACAGAGAGTTTCATACAATGCATATATCTTCTCACCCATACCCTTGATTATCCACAAGTTAGCATCTGGTTCTTCTATAGAGCCTACAGAAAGAACATATTCTTTTGAAATCTTGATTTTTAGCCCAATAAAGCTTTGATTTATTTTTAACTTTTGACCTATACAAAAATAAGTTAACAAATTTATGCTTTTTTAGCCACTAAGTTTGTAAGTTGTTATAGCAGAAATAAGAGATTAATCATATACAATAGTACATACATAGTTATATAATATATAATATAGTTATATTATATAATATATTAATACATATACTCATTAACACACACATACATTTATTTTCAATATATTGTCACCAATTTAATGTGATTCTTTTTTAGAGAGATTTTTGCTATAGGGCATATGCACTCATGGGAGAGACAGAGAGATAGACAGTGGGAAATCAGCCCCTGGGGGTATGGCCATGTCCCAATCCCTTCTCCTCCATTCTCCTCTCGGGAATCTTGAGCATGCACAGACATGTGCCCAGCGTGATTTTTAAGCTACAGGGTCTGGGATTCAAATCACAGTAGACTATGTGAGAGTCTACTGATGTAACCATTACGCTATCTGCTGGTCCTTTAATGTGATTCTTACAGCTCTATTAAATATAAATACATACATACAGTGAGTTTCCTGGGTTTTTTAGATCCTATGACCAGGCATTTCACTTGTAGGCATACACAATAAGTAATCAATATTCATTTGCTCCAGAAAACATACATAAGAATATAATTTGCAATGTTAATTATTATTGCCAATAGTTGGAAGTGACAAAAATTTCTTTCTTTTATTTTTTAGAGAGTTTTTTGCTATAGGACAAAAAAAACTCTCTCTGTTATACATATATGTCCCGGCCCGCGGGACAGTCGAACAGGTTCCCTGGGGGAGGGAGTGAGAGATGGGACAAAAACACACGCACACACAATACGAGGTGCTGATCAAGTCGTCTTCTTCCGTCTACTTCCGTTTATTGAGGAAAAATGGCGAGTTATATACAGCTGGTGGGCACCAATTGGTTGCCCGAAATGCAAATGAGATAGAACAGCATGAACCAGTCATTGATGTGGGCAGATCTCTCCTGTTGCCTAGAAACCCAACCACTTCCGGAGAGAATGGTTGGTCACATGATTTCTGAGAAACGGTTTGCTCAGTGAGGAAGTGAAGCCTAATGGTTTCCAAGATGGTGGCTAGCTCAAGATGGCTTCCGTATGCAGTGCCCTCCACACATATACATATATATATATATATATATATATATATATATATATATATATATAGAGAGAGAGAGAGAGAGAGAGAGAGAGAGGGAGGGAGGGAGGGAGGGAGAGAGGGAGAGAGAGAGAGAGGGAGGGAGAGAGGGAGAGAGAGAGAGAGAGAGATACAGTGAGAGAGAAACTGAAAAATCAACCCCCAGGGTGGATGGTCATGCTGCAATTCCTTCTCCTCCATTCTAATCCCAGGATCTTGGGCACACACAAACATGTACCTGGTATGAGTCTCAAACCACCAGGTCTAGGACTTGTACTGTGGTTTACCATGTGAGAGTCCAATAACATAACCATTACACCATCTGTTGGTCCCAAAAAATTTCTTTCAATCACAAACTGGGTTAAAAAATAGTACTATGCTTCATGAAAAAAATAGTATTGGGTCATTGGGAAAGTCATGATGCATTTTTGCACTGAAAAATATGAATACATCAAATACATCATGACTTTCCTGATGGCCTAATGCATTATGACTAAACATAAAGACCTAATGAATCCCTCATACATGATGTTGGATGAAGGTCATCAGATACACATAAACACACACACACACAAATAATTCTATATGACTTTATGTATATAGAGATCAAAAACAGATGAAACAAATACCTGGTGATGAATTTCCAAAACTGGTTACACTTTTGAGTGCTATGACTTGGAGGCAGGACCAAACCTTTTTCTGGAAATATTGGCAGTTCTGTTGAATGGATGGTGCCAACAGAAATCTTTGCTTCCCAAGATTTCATCAAGTGATACCCTTACACCTGGTAGAATATATAGTAAATATTTAGAATATAACCAAAATTAATGATATTGGGAAAAGCAGATGGCATAATGGTTATGTTGCTAGACTGCCATGTAGTAAATCTCAGTTTAAGTCCAGGACCTGGCTGTCTAAACTCACTCCGGGCACATGTGCATGCATGCCCAAGATCCAGAGAGGAGAATATAGGAGAAGGGATTGCAGTGTGGCCATCCCCACTCCCCCGAGGGGTGATTTCTCGCTTTCGGTCTCTGTCTTTCTAGTGAGCACATGCACCCTGTAGCAAAAACCTCTTTTCAAAGCAATAAAAATAATAATAATAATATTAGTACACTTTTTGATTATTGTAAGAAAGTCTATTAAATAGTGTATAACCCAAGTAGAATAAAACATACAATTGGGTCAACTTAAACTGGGTTTAAATTAGCAACCTAGAGCCAACAGGTAGTGTGGAGGTTAGGTTGCTGGATACCACATGGCCAACTTTGCAGTTCAAGACCCAGACCCAGTGGCTTGAAAATTACACTGAACATGTGTGAGTGGGTGCCCAGAATCCTAAGAAGAGAATGGAAAAGGGATTCCAGCAGCCATACCCCCCAGGGGCTGATTTTGTACTTTTCCTTTCTCTCTGTCTGCCTTTCTCCAGCAAGTCCACGTACCCTATAGCAAAAAAACAATACAAAGCAACAACAACAAAAAATTTAACAACCTAAGTAATTTTATAATTATATTGTTATGGAACTATAAAGTTTTGTTTTAGTGTATAAGACACAATTTTTGTAGCTTTTGGAGCTGTCCAAAATCATTAATGACAAGATTGGTTGTTTAATGATCCCAATATTTTGCTTTCTTTTTCCTCTATATTTAAAAATGTTTTTTTGTTGTATTACCATTCTTTCTGTATAAATATTATATCCCTATTAATAGCTTTTTTTTTTTTCTTTTTAAGAGAGAGAGACGTTTTTTGCTCTAGGGTACAAGCACTCGCCAGAGACACAGAGAGAGACAGAGAAAGAGAAAGTAGAAAATCACCCCCCGGGAAGTGTGACCAGGCCACTGTCTCTTCCCTATTTTCATCTTGAGATTTTGGGCATGCATGTACATGTGCCCAGCATGAGTTTCAAACCACCAGGTCTAAGACTTGAACTGTGGTCAGCCATGTGGGAGTCCAGTGCCACAACCACTCTGCCACCTGCTGGCCCCAGGTGTATTTTTCAAGTGCTCTGTTCTACAAGAAAATTATTATTCTCTATTATTTTAATGCATCTCCCCATATTCATAAATTAAAATTTAGTCATGATGAGATTAAGATTAAGAGCATAGAAATTTCACCTAACTATGGTGTCGGAAAATGGGACCTTCAAGAGGACACTAGGATTTAAGATCATCAGGGTCAGGCCCCTCTGATGGAATTCCAATGGGTTTATAAGAGTGGAAATGAGATAGACAATATGCTCTGCTTTTGCTCTTTTCCATCATACAATATCCTCCACTGCCTCAGGATTCTGCAGTTCCCACCAACAGGAAGGTCCTCACCAAAGGTAGTCCATGACCTTTGTCTTACAAAACTGTGAACTAAAACAAACACTATTATTCATAATTTACCCAGTGTGGTGTGTGTGTGTGTGTGTGTGTGTGTGTGTGTGTGTGTGTGTGTATATATGCATATATATCATCTGGGGTCAGCAGATGACATATATATCTGTGGTCATTACGTTGCTGGACTCCCACATGGCCAACCTCAGTTCAAATCCCGGATCTGAGGACCATTAGTTAGCATAATGGCTATGTTGCTGGACTCCCATGTAATCGACCGTGGTTTGAGTCCGGATCTGGTGGCTTAAAAGTCACGCCGGGCACGTGTGCATGTGTGCCCAAGATCCCAAGAGGAGAATGGAGGAGAAGGGATTGTGACGAGGTCATCCCCCTGGGGGGTAATTTCTCACTTTCTGTCTCTCTGTCTCTCTGTCAGTCTGTCGAGCACACGCGCCCTATAGCAAAAAACTCTCAAAAAAAAAAAAAAAAAAAAAAAAAAAAAGTCCCAGGTGGCTTTAAACTCATTCTGGGTACATGTGCATGTTTCCATGATCCCAAGAGGCATCTTTTTTTTTAAAAAAAATAAAGAAATCATTATCATTTACTAAACAATGTAGTAACTAAGAAGAAGCGTAAGTTTTTTTAAAATTAACTTATTTTTCTTTATGAGAAAGTATGAAGCATGATCACAAAGAAACAAAGGGAGTTCCTAAGGTGGTTTGTTTTTGCTTCTTCTTATATTTTAAGTTTGACGATAACTCTGAAACTAAATTATAAACTTTGCTAAATAGATTATGGATGATTTTATTAGATATTTTCACATTAATATTTTTAGGGGAAAAATGCCCAAAATTAGTTTTTTGCTTCAGTGTGAATCTTTGAAAAATTTCTGCAGATTCACTTAATCATACACACATTATATATACAATATGTAAGCTTACCTTCCTATGTTTTAAACATATTAAACAAATTGTCTTATTTTCACATCTAACTTGACTCAACTGCCAGGTATGTATGTACAGAAGTAGCAACCTATGGTTACATTGAACATAACAGATCATTAATGCTACGAGGCAGAACCTATTGGGTAGATGTTGCAGTGAAGAATTGATGTTATTGATCACTAAATATACTTGAACACCATTTATGAATCTACCATATTTCTAACAGCTACATGACATTCTACAACATATACCACATCTTTCTGCAGCAGATTATATTAGAATACCCTTATAAATTAGTTATTACCTTAATTTCACTAATAAGTAGTACGGAACACCATTTTAGATACAGTTCCCATTAACTGCACAACTCTGAATTCATGAGCTAAGGTTTAATTCAACTCTTTCAGATTCCAAAGACTGTGCTTGATGACAAGTTTAAAAATGATACACTAATATGTTCCTATTGGAGATAATAGGGGGAAAAATTCCTACTTTCTCTCAAAAAGCAAAAATGACACCAAGGGGAGATGGCAAGATATTTAATGATCTATGCTCAAAAGCTCAAGAAGGTAATTCTGGAGCTTTCTATTGGGAACTAAGTCACTTACACCAGTGTAGATGTCAAGGAATGGTGGGAATAGATTGACTCTCTTCATGAGGAATTAAAAGTTAAAGAACAGACAGTTTGTTAGCATGTATCCTGACTACCACATTCCTCATCTTCTGATTGACTATAGTCAAAGAGAAACAGAGACTAGGAATCTGAAGAGAGGTGAGAATAAGATCACTTGGCATTACTTATTTGACCACAGGTTGCCAGAGTTTATCTAATTATGCCTTTTTCTACCAAAAGACAGAACCCTGATATCTCCTTTACTCCAAGTCTTCCTGAGTTTTCTCTCCATGATCCTCAGTTCTAAGTGGTTCTAAGAGTTTCAACAATTACCATACCCTAGGCTTGAGTGGGTATGGGGGAAATCATATCTCTTGTTACTTTCTCTATCTTATCCCCCAAATCTGTAAGTAACCCATTTTTTAAAATATTCTCTAACCATCCCTTGTAGAGTGCTTTTTGCAGATCCCAATAAACAAAGTAAAATCATTAGACCTTAACTTGAGGGGCCAGCAGTGGTTAAAAGGTTGGACTCCCACATGGCCATCAATGGATTGAGTCCTGGACCTGGCAGCTTGGTTTCTCACTTTCCTTCTCCCTCTTTCTCTCTCTTTCTCTGGTAAAATTAAAATAAATAAGATTAAATTAAATAAGTAATTCTTAAAAAAAAGAAAGAAATTACCTTGAGAAAAACACCAAAGTAAGAATATATTTTTATTTGTATTTGAAATTGTTATAGTTCTTTCTGGACCTCATATTCTTCTTATTGAAACATAATTACCATGCAATAAAATATATAAATCTTAAGTGTACAGTTAAAAGATATTTTTAAATTATATACAATTGTAGAACCACTACTCAAATCAAGGTATATAACTTATATATCTCTTCAAAAAGCCACCTGTGGGAACCAGCAGTTAGCGTAATGGCTATGTCGCTGGACTCCCACGTAGTCGACCGCGGTTCGCGTCCTGGACCCGGTGGCTTAGAACTCACGCCGGGCGCGTGTGCGTGCGTGCCCAAGATCCCGAGAGGAGAATGGAGGAGAAGGGATTGCGGCGTGACCATCCCCCCTGGGGGGTGATTTCTCGCTTTCTGTCTCTCTGTCTCTCTCTGTCTGTCTGGCGAGCGCACGCGCCCTATAGTGAAAAATCTCTCAAAAAAAAAAAAAAAAAAAAAAGCCACCTGTGAGTCTTTCCAATCAACCTCATCTCTTATTGCATTTTTTTTGGTTTTAGGTTTCTATTTTAGAGTACGTGTGCTCGCCTGAGGGAGAGGGAGAGACAAAGACAGTGAGAAGGAAAGTGAGAAATCACCCACTGGGGCTAATGGCCATGCCACAGTCTCTTCTGGAATCTTGGGCACACATACACACGCATGCTCCTGGTGTGGTTTTTCAAGCCACCAGGTCTGGGACTTGAACCACAGTAAGCCATGTAGAAATCCAGTGATATAACCGCTAATTGCTGTAGTCTGCTGGTTCCTATTATTGTATTTTCTACCCCTCCTCCTCCTTCTTCCTTCCTCCTCCTCCTTCCTTCCTTCCTCCTCCTCCTCCTGAGGACACTACTGAATGTGTCTTTAGATAGTCCTTTCCTGGAGGTATTTTCAATAGCCACTATCCTTGCCTGGTAGGTATGGGGGTTGTAAATGGGCATGAAATGTGAAGCAGGTTCTTAGTGCACAACACAAATTAGTCGTTATGGGAATGACAGTTTTTTCATCTTCAATTGTCTCTCATGAAGCTTATAGAAATAAGTGCTGTTCTGTTTATTGAATACTACTCTGCAATTGCAAAAAAAAAATGTCGCAGCTGTTCGTAGACATTCCAAATGTTCTAACTATATATATATATATATATATATATATATATATATATTTAATATTGTTGTCTTCTCCATAGGTCTGAAATTTTCTTCTTGAAGGGAAACTAGTCTTTTGCTTTTGCACATTTTGGATTACATGAATTATTGTGGTAGGCAGTTAGTCATGAGCGAGCAGCCCTAAGAGAAAAGCAAAAGGCTCATCTAGCTCCGGGTGCCAGGAGGTCGAGGCAATTTGCCATTTTCCTTCCTTGGGGCCTGAGGGAAGTGCACAGGGATGATTCGTAGATAATTTTCTTATCAAAAAGACCTAAGCAAGCATTTTGGTCAATGCGCTAATTCCCATTAGGGCGATGGACTATTGGGCAGTCTAATTGGGGCAACCTGACTTGCACTGGGCGTGGGCACTTAGGTAATCAAGTTCCTCATTCTTTACTTGTGAGGAAGGTGCGCAGGTGCAGGAAAAGAATGTGTGGATTCAGATTTAAAGGAAGAACATGGGCAGTGTAATGGGCCTCCCACTAATGAATATTCATGATCTCTAGTAATAATAACGGTTAACTGGTACTAAGAGAGGTTGTCACCTGGCAATCTGCCCGCCCAAGACCCTTTTTGGGTGTACTTCCTTTCTTTCTTATTAAATCTTCTTTTCTACCTACTTCATTTGTGGTTGCGGTTTCATTTTGCACCTAGGGACAGATCTCTAATTTTAGTGATCTGGACCGAAAGAACCAAGGACTTCACAACGCAGTTCCACACTCTCCCACCTGTTAACATTACTATAGTTTTTGTCATTTCATTATAGTTAGGTGATAAAAAAGCCTTTGTCTACATGCCCTGCATATCATGATGGAAGTAATAAAAAAAATTGAGACAGTTTTCATCCATAAAAAAAGCCATATAGAAAAACTCTGTAAGGATACTTGTCAGCATGGGGGTGAGGGTATTTTGAATTGTAAAAGGGGCATTATTATTTGGCATAGCAAGAAATGGCAGAATTATAATAATGCAGTGAAAAATTATCATTCATTGTAGAAGAGCTAGATGTAGAGAATAAAGGAAAATTCTTAATTAGATGAGACATACCTCTGAAGTCTTGTGTCAGTAACTAAAAAAAAAATTGCTTTGATTTAGCTAATCTAATTATACATTCATTATGATGATAATTGAGAGTTTTCATCAAAAGTGGACTCAGTCAACATTAGAAAGAGAATATCCTTAAGTTTTTTTTATTAGTTAATAGAAAAAAAAAACACTGCATATTTAATTTTTTTCAACTAATGGGGTTTTCTGTTGAGTCTGTTCGTGAACTCTCTTATATAGGATAGATCAGACGGAAAAAGTAACACACCACTTGTTTGGATGACTGTTGCAGGAAAACAAATTACCTTAAAATTTAGCAGCTAAAAACAAGCATTTTATTTTGCTCACTGTTTTGTGAGTGAAGAATCTTGAAATGGCTCAGCTGGGTGGTTCTTGCTTGGAGTTTCGTGTGTCAGATGTTGGATGGGACTGCACAGTCACTGGAAAGCCTTAGCAGGCTGGGCTCCAAGATGGCTCACTCAAATGCCTGGCAGTTGAGGGAGGGTGACAGCTGGGAACTCAGCTGCCACTATTTAACAGATCCTCTACCAATGGCCTTTCCAGCATGGTGATCTCATAGTAGTCGATATTCTTACATCGTTGATGGATTTTCCTACAGAGACTATCACAAGAAAATCAGATATAAACTGTGGCCTTTTAATATTAGCCTTGTATGTCCCCAAATTCACTTCTACCATGGTTTCTTGGTTACAATACTGTCTATGGTACCCTGAATAATAGTGAGTGGAAATGTAAATACACATTGGCCCTCTGAAAAAGGATGGATGTCAGACAGCATTGCTGTGAGCTAAAGATGAAAGGCCAAAGGTCATATGTGTTCAAATGATTTACTTTGAAAAGTTACTCCTTGATAGACTCTTCAGAAAACTCAAACCACTGGAGGCTGAATCTGTAAGTATTTGGTTTTCAGAAATTCATTGTCTTTACCTTAGTTTTAAGAAGCCAGATTGGTGTTTATGATGGTTTTGTTACTGAGTTTAGAAAAATCCCTTTCTTACTTTTTTTTTTTCAGTTCATCTATGTCTTTTTTCTATGAGCAGGAGAGACAGAAAAAGATAGAAAGATGTACTTCCCAGCACCGTCTTCATGCCACAGTCTATCTCCAGTCTCTGCCAGTCTCAGACCTGATATGTTCAAGAGGATCTCAAGACTCAAACCTAGACATATTCCATGTGGGTTCGCTTGAAGAGCCTTGCATTACTGCTGTGCCATCTGGGCCCCATATTTCTTATTTTTAAAATGATTGACTTGGTCCCAGCCAGTGTTGTGGTGTTAAGGTATTGGACTCCTACATGGTTAACTATGGTTTGAGTCCCAGACCTGGTGGCTTGCTTCCTCACTTTCCCTCTCTCACTCTGTCTCTCCCTGGTATGCACATGTGCCCTATTTTTTTAAAAAATTAAAATATTAGTAAATAAAATTAAATAAATAATTCTTTAAAACAAAAACAAAACCTACACCCTCCACTTCGTGTATTAGTTGTTTCTGCAGAGTAACAAATGTGTTACTCAAAACCTGATGGTTTAAAACAATAATATCATGATCTCACCTGAGCCAGGAATCTGGGTATAGTGCAGCATAGCCAAGGCTTATTTATGGCTCAGAAATCTAGCACAGGGCATGTGCCTGTGCTGAAGAGATCTTAAGTCTCATCTTGCCCATGTTTAATTGCATCTGTCATTAAGCTTCAGTTCTTTCAAGCCTGTAGATTAAGGAACCACTTTCTTGGTAGCTTTTGACAAGGGACTACCCTCAGTTCCTTGCTACATGTGTTTCTCCATAGGGCAGCTCACAACATGGCAACTTGCTTCATCAGTGTTTGCAAGTGAGAAAGTCCAGAGGCGGAGAGAGAGAGGAGAAGAGAGTGCCAGCGAGACAGATGTTACAGTCTTTCATAACCTGCTTTGGAAGAACCTTCTCGTCACTTTTGTCATATTTTTATTTTTTTATTTTTTTAATTATAGAAAGCAAGTCACTAGGTCTGGCCTCCACTCTGTGGAAGGAATTATGCAGGGGCATGAACATCAGCCAGATCAGAGCCATCTTAGATTCTCCTATAAGAACTTACAGCTTATTTTGGTTGGATATATTTCCATATTTTATTGGTATATCTTAGTTGCTTGTTTTAACTATGTTAATTTTTTTTCTATCTTTCCTTCTTATTATTTTTTTATTTTGATTTTTTTTTTTACTTTCCTTTTAGTTTTACTATGGGCCATGTGTTCTCACTTGAGAGGAACAATGAGGGAAAATGAGAAATTACCCCCTACTTTTCCCCCCCACACTCAGGGAGGAAGGTCACACCGCAGTCCATTTTCTTCCATTCTTTTTGGGGTTTTGGGCCCTAACACTCATGCTCCACCAATGTGTTTTTCAAGCTGCCAGGTTTAGGTCTGCAACCAGACAGTTGGCCATGTGGGATCTAACCACCTTAAAAAACACACCACCGCTGGCCCTATACATCTTAATTATTCTTATTTTGCTTTATTTCATTTCTCTTTTATGTATTTAAGTATTTTCTTTTAATTTTTATATTTTGCTTTTCTCAGCAGTCATTTAAAAACATCACCTTTCTATTAATATTTTAGCTAATTTGTTTGTTTTTGTTTTTAATAACTTTATTACTTGATCCTTTTATTGACTAGCTATTATTTCCCCCTTCATCTTTTCTTCTAGTAGCTTTTTCAAAGACAGGCAAAATGGTACAGTGGAAGACAGTGAGGTAGATTCTTATAAAACTAATTTTACTACATAATCTAGCAATCACTAGTAATACCACTCCTTGGTATTTATCGAAAGGAATTGAAAATGTGTGCATACACAAAATCCTGCCCGTGGATAATATAGCAGCTTTAGTCCATTCTCAATCTTTTCTTTTTTTCTTAAGAGAGGTTTTTGCTATAGGGTGCATGCGCTTGCCAGAGAGACAGAGAGATAGAAAGCGAGAAATTACCCCCTTGGGGGATAGCCACACTGCAATCCCTTCTCCTCTATTCTCCTCTCAGGATCTTGGGCATGCAAGCACACGCACCCAGCGTGAGTTTAATCCACAGGTTCCGGGACTCAAACCATGGTTGACTACATGGGAGTCTAGTGACATAGCCATTATACTAACTGCTGGTCCCACATGCCCAATCTTTTTACATAGGCAGACATCCCTCAATTCACTGTGCTCCATGCCTGCCGTGTGTGTGTGTGTGTGTGTGTGTGTGTGTGTGTGTGTGTGTTGCTCTTAGTTTAAATATATTTTATTTTTGGAGTCTGGTTTCCAGAAAAATTAAGCTGAAGGTACAAATCACAAAGTTTTCCCATATATTTTGTGCCCCACATAAATACAGTCTCCCTTAACGTCAATACTCCACCAGAATAATACAATGCTACAATTGATGAACATACATTAGTACATCATTATCATCCAAGTTTATAGTCTACATTAGGGCTTACCCTTAGTGTTGCATACATTCTATGAGTTGGGCAAATTTATAATGGCGTGCATCCATCATCATACTGTCACACAGAACAATCCACTGCTGTAGAAATCCTCCAGAGAAATACATTAATTTATGTTTATTTGAGAAGTCTTTATTTCTCTTTTATATTAAAGAGTAATATCATTGGGTATAAATTTTTCTCTCATCGTTTTAAATATTCCATTTTATTTTTTTTTTTCTTTTGTTAGCTTTCTAGGGGGCCAGGGACAAAGAGAAATAGGCAGGAAAGGAAAGTGAGAAAGCATCCCCCAGAAGGACGGTCACACCACAATCCCTTTTCCTCCATCTTCTTCTCAGCACTTTTGGTGTGCATGTGTGCGCACACACACACACACACACACACACACTTGCCCAGTGTGTTTTTCAAGCAGGTGTCCAGGACTGGAACCATGCAGTCATACATGTGGGATCCAACTGCCTTAGCTACCCCACCATCAGGTGGCCTAACTTTCCCTGCTTTGATTACATGGATTTTAATAAAAAAAATCTACTTTAATACTTACCCTTTATGCTTACTAGATGTGTCCTTCCTAACCTGTGACCCTGGATTCTTTAAATTATTTTTTCCTATGTCTTTGATTTTCTGCAATTAGAATATAATTTACTGCTATGAACTGATTTTCAGCCCTTCGAAATTCATATATTAAAGGCCAGCTCCCAGTCTAATGTTATTTGGAGAGAACTTTAGAAAATAATTAGATCATGAGGGCGGGAACTTTATGATGGGATTGCTGTCCTTATAAGACAAAACACCAACCTTTCTCCCCCCTCCTTCTGCTATGTAATAACACAGCAAGAAGGCAATCAACCATCTGTAAGCTGGGAAGACAGCCCTCATTAGAATCCAGCTTGCTGGCATCCTGGACTTGGATTTAGAGCTTCCTAAACTGAGAAATAAATTTTTGTTGTTCAAGTCACCCAGTCTATGGTATTTTGTTATGACAGTCTGATCAGATTCAGACATATGTATATGTGTAGATTTTTAAAAAATATATATTGCAGTAATTTTAATGAAATTCCTAGTTGTGTGGCTTGGTCTTGGTATTAATTTGAGAAAATTCTTACCCATTCTTAGTTAATATATTACTTCTGCTCTTCTCTATTCTCTTTTAGACATTGTAGTTACATAAATATTACACCTTTTAAAGTTATATGTACCACAGACCTTGGATGGTCTATTCTGTTTGTTTGTTTGTTTTTGTTTGTTTGCTTTTTTAAAAAATCATTATTTGCATTTCCTTTTGGCAAATTTCTACTTAACTATTTTCAAGTTTGCTCCTCCTTTCCTTGGCCTTAACCAGTCTAATAATAGTGTTGGTAGCCTATTTAATAAATATTGATGTCCATTAATATTGTTCCTTTTTCTCATTACTTTCAGGGTTTTCTTTTTCTTTAATTTCTAGTGTTTCCTTTTAAATCTCTTTTAGTTTTCATCTCTCAGCTCACATTACCCATCTGTTATTACATTTGTCTATTCTATCCATTGGCGACTGTAACCTATGAATCATAGTTATTTTAACTTCCCATCTGATAATTCCAACATCTGTGTCATGTGTGAGTCTGGCTCTGATTACTGTATTTCCTTTTTAGATTGTATGTTTCCTTTTGCGTGTCTTGTAACCTTTTGTCGAAACCTACACCTCACATGTTGTATAATAGTAACTGAAGTAAATAAGTCATTGATGTATATTTTTATGCAAATCTGGCTAGCGATTAGGTTGTATTTTTAAAAATCATAACATTTATTTACTTACTGATTCAATAGATTCTTTTATTTTTAGTATCAAATAAAAGTGAAGAAATAAAATTCAACAAATATGTACTAAATGTGAAATCCTATCTTTACTGCTGGCACGGTTATAAGAATGAGGTTGCCTCTTTATCATTCAACGAAGGAACAGTTTAAAGAGTATAAAATATTTTGGAAAAATTGAGTGCTATATTTAACATAATTGTGTTACTTAAATAGTTCTTATTTATTTATTTATTTTTATTTTTTTACATTCTATCCCTGTGTATCATGGTTTAGATTGTATTTAATATTCACTTAGCTTCAAAAGTTAGACCTCACATTTCTCCTGTGTCCTTTTTTTTGTCTCCCATATTTTTTTGGGGGAGGGGTGCTTCTCTAATAATGCTTATTTAGATAAAGGTGCTTCTTCTCCTTCTTTCACTTGTCATCCTCTCTAATTATACTGAAGCTCTGTTATGTAGTGGTATAGTGGTTAAGTATGGAGGAGGGGAGATGTTTATAATCTTATGATTAACATCTCAGTCTTCAGGTGGCACCAGGTTCTGAAGTTATAACCTTTATAATAGTTTCTTACCTGTTGTCACTCTTAGATGAGATAAGAAGACCAAAGGGTGCTGGGCAGAACAGGGAGATTGATGTGTATAAGGTCACATGATATCTGACACATAAAGATAAATATAACAGGAGGGAGACTGCTCAACAATGCTGTTGGGCATTGTCTATTAGTTTCCTGTGACTGTAATAACAAATGACCACAAATTTGGTTATTACTTTCAGGGTTGCCCAATGTTTTTTTTAAGCAGCTGGGTCCAGGACTGGAACCATGTAGTCATACATGTGGGATCCATCAGCCTTAACCACCACACAGTCAACTGGACTAACTTTCTTTGCTTTGATTACATAGATTTTAATAAAAAAAAAATCTACTTTAATACTTACCCTTTTACCCTTAAGCTTACTAAGTGTGGTGTCCTTCCTAACTTGTGATCCTGGATTCTTTAAATTATTTTTCTTTGTCTTTGATTTTTCACAATTAGAATATTATTTACTGCTATGAATCAATTTACAAGCCTCCAAAATTCATATATTAAAGGCCAGCTCCCAGTCGAATGTTATTTGAAGATGAGAACTTTGGAAAATAATTAGATCATGAGGGCAGGAACTTTATGATGGGATTACTGTCCTTATAAGACAAAACACCAACCTTTCTCCCCTCTCTGTCTGCTATGTAATAACACAGCAAGAATAACACAATTTCTGTGTAAAACCACAGAAATTTATTCTCTCACAGTTTTGGAGGCCAGGTGTTCACAGGGCCATAATCTCTCTGAAAATTCTAGGGGATAATCCTTCTTTACCTCTCCTGGGTTTTCATGACTTCAGGTGTTGTTTGGCTTAGGCGACATAACTCCAGTTTCTACCCCCTTCTTCACAAGGCCCTTCTCTCTGTGTGAATTCTCCTTTTTGATTATAATGATGTTTGTTATTGGCTTTGAGTATCATACTAATTTATCATCATCTCAAGATCTTTATCTTAATTACATGTGCCATACCTATTTTCCAAATAAGAACACAGTGACGAGTTTCAGAAATTAAATCTTGGGTCAGCAGTTAGCATAATGGCTATGTCACTGAACTCCCATGTAGTCGACAGTGGTTCTAGTCCCGGACCCAGTGGCTTAAACTCACGCTGGGTGCGTGTGTGTGTGTGTGCCTAGGATCCCGAGAGGTGAACGGAGGAGAAAGGAGTGTGGCATGGCCATCCCCCCTGGGGGGTGATTTCTCGCTTTCTGTCTCTCTGTCTGTCTCTGTCTTTCTGGCAAAACAAAAACAAAATGAAAATAAATAAATAAATAAATCTTGCCCATATCTTTTTGAGGAGCAAAATTCAAACCACTACATATTTGTATAGAAAAAAGGCTATTCTTTTTTGTGTACTATACCCCAGATTTAATAGTTAACTAAGTGCAAAAAGAAAATTATAAAACTATAAATTATATTGCAAGAGAATGTATTTAAAACTTCAACAAGTCTGGGACCAGAAGATGGCTTAATGCTTAAGTAGCTGGACTCCCACATAGTCAACCGTGGCTCGACTCATGGTCCCAGTAGCTTGAAACTCATGCTTGGTGCCTGTGCGTGCATGTCCCAAATCCCAAGAGGAGAATGGAGCGGAAGTTATTGTGAAATGGCCATCCCCCCAGATGTGGGGTGATTTCTTGCTTTCTGTCTCTCTGTCTCTCCAGGAATACACATGCCCTATAGCAAAATTCTTTTATTAAAAAAAAAAAGTTCAGTATTTTCCAAATAATATTTAAAATATTATATTGTATAGTATATTGGTAAATGTGAATAAATTCAATTAAGGTTTATTTATTAAAGAATACTATGAAAAAGGTGAAAAAACATAAGCTCTGCATCTATAATATATAGGGCAGGTTTGCTCACCATGGTAGAAAAAAATTGAAGACTCTGGGTTTATAGTGAACTATAGAAATGGTTTAAAACCCAAAGGCATTTCATTGTGGAATGGTATTTTTACAATAACTAGGTGAACTGAACCAAGGTTTGGGATATGTAACATCAATAAGAAAAACAACTAAAAAGGATAACATAAAATTAATGAATAGATTCTGACAGAAGAGGAAATACAAATGATCTATTAGCATACAAATATATTCAAATTAATTAGTAAACAGCAACGTACAAATTAACACTGCAATACAGAGTTATTGCATATCCATTAGATTTGCAAAATCAAAATTCTGAAAGTACTGAGTATTGTTGCATATGACGAAATGTAGATTATCATATAATGTTAATGGAAATAAAAACTATACAATCTTTATAGCACATTTTGGTATCACTTACAAATGTGATTGAACAACCTTATATTGATTTTTTTTTTTTTTAATCTAGTAGTGGTAAAGGTCTCTGTAAAGCAAAACAGTTGAAAAAGAGGAAATTGACTGTCAGGTTTACTCACCATGGTAGAAAAAAATTGAAGACTCTAGGTTGATAGTGAACTATAGAGATGGTTTAAAACCCAAAGGCATTTCACTGTGGAATGATATTTTTCACAAACTAGGTGCACTGAACCAAGGTTTGTAATATGTAAAATCTCAGAAAAAAGCATGTAAACTAGATATTATAATAAATATCACATACCTTTTGAAAATTTACATTTATTCACTGTACATCTATACTGCATACAGAATGATTTTCCCATTATGAATGCAATGTATATTAGCCAAGTCAGAGTTAGTATCCCTCCCTCCCTCCCATGCCCCTATTACCCACACCCTCTGTATAGTCTCTAGTGTCTACAGTTGGCTTCCCTACTAGTATATCTTCCAAACTTTCTGTTTATACCCTTTTCATAACTGACTACTAACCCATATATATATTTATATATATATGATATATATATATATATATATATATATATATATCATATATATACA
Organism: Tupaia tana; assembly: GCA_026018925.1. Classification (NCBI taxonomy): domain Eukaryota; kingdom Metazoa; phylum Chordata; class Mammalia; order Scandentia; family Tupaiidae; genus Tupaia; species Tupaia tana. Next base: position 51,076,524 of record JAKSZU010000001.1, read on the forward strand.
TATCTATAAATTAATAGAACACCAATTTTTCAGTCCTCATCTTTAGATTGAACAGAAAAATAAAAATTCACATTCAGTGAAAATAAAATCAACTCCTCTTACACATGAGTAGACACAGTGTCAAGAGAAAGTCAATAAAACATGCACAAAATTAAAAAAGCCAGTAATGTAACAATGAACACATACTATACTACATATGTAATCCTGTGTAAAAAGCAAATATAAAACCTGAAAGAATACCTTATGGAATAAATGGATTTAGTCACAATTTCCTCCATTTTTTAATAAATTAATGAATAGTAAGTTCAAAAAAACAAGAGGTATAAAATATTAAAGAAGAAATTCAAGACCTCATGAAATAAGCAAATAAAATTGAATTAATATATTAAATAAAAGCAGAAATAAACTACATCAACACAACAAAAAAACAAGTTTTTTTTAAAATGACTTAGGATAATCATAATATGCTGAATAAAGTAGCTAGAACAATTATGTGGATACTAAAAATATAAAATAGAAAGTTAAACAGCATATAAATAATTTATGCCTTTGGCCTAATGGCTATGTTGCTGGACTCCCATGTAGTCGACGGCGGTTCGAGTCCCTGACCCATGGCTTAAACTCACGCCAGTTGCATGTGTGTGCATGCCCAAGATCCCAAGAAGAGAATGGAAGGAGAAGGTATTGTGGTGTGACCATCCCCCCTGGGGGTTGATTTCTCGGTTTCTATGTCTCTGTCTTTCTGGCAAGTGCCCTATAGCAAAAACCTCCCCCCGAAAAAAAAAAAAAAAAAAAAAAACATTAAAAATATATAGATAAATATATAGTTTTATTGCTGTAATTTTATAAGTGTCCTCTAGCGAAAAAAAAAAAAAAATTACCCTGAAGGATATTTTATAGGACATTTTTTTGAAAATTTTTCAAAACAGTTAAGTAATTTCATAAACCTATTGAATTTTATTTTTAGAGAGATTTTTGCTATGGTGTGTGTGCGTTCGCCAGAGAGACAGAAAACAATAAATCACCTCCCCCCTAGGGGGATGGACACACCTCAATCCCTTCTCCTCTATTGTCCTCTCAGGATCTTGACTCGCTCTCATGCCCGGCATGAGTTCAAGTGTCTGGGTCCAGGACTCGAACCACAGTCGACTACATGGGAGTCCAGTGACATAGCCATTACTCCATCTGCTGGTCCCATCATAAACCTATTGGACTTTATTTTAACTGCTAGATGGCCCTTGTGCTCACCAGAGAGAGACAGAGAAATGGATAGAGGGAGAGACAAAATACCCCCAATGGTGTGTGGTCATGCCACAGTGCCTTCTCCTCCGTTTCTCCATCCTGTGAGGATGTGAGGCACGGATGTATATACACCCAACATGTTTTTCAAGCATCTGGGGCTGGAATTCGAACCATGCTTGGCAATGTATTATGGGCTTTAAGAAAATAATTTATTAATTATCAACACAAGAAAAGTCAATGACTTTTAATAGAAAAAAATTAAAACTGATCTCAAAATTACCTAAAGCAATGTTTAATTCCAGAATGCACTACAACAATCTATAAAGTTCAGAGAAACCCTGATGCATGTACACTATAAGTCAAGATGTTGACAAATATAGAGAAAATGGACAGACATTCTAAAACATAAAAGAACTTGTAGAATAAAAAATCTTTGAGATTATGAGATTTTCATAAGCTTTAATTTGAAATATATGTAATTATCTGATGACTAAAAAAGAGAAAGAAGGACAGGAAAGGATATGATAACAGGCCCTTGGTGACTACTAATTTCAAGTTAATATTAAGCACCTGTAAGAATTCCAGAGGATAGTATATAAATATTAAAAAATGTGAGTCAAATAAACAATAAACAATGACTTAACTAATAATAATAAGCAAAGAACTAAGGAAATGATCATTAGAGAAAAAGAGAGGGATTTGAAGCCCTCATAATTCATAGTGGAAAACTATGTTTCTCTCTCGAAACATTTACTCTATTCCAGTGTTATCTGTCATTTTATATTTATTTTATCTATTTATATATCCATCTTTTTATTCATCCAAGTGTTACACTATCAATGCATTGTATATACACAGATCAAGATTTCTGCAATATGTTTACTAAATATCAATGGTGTTTATTTCTGAATACCAAGATTTGTATTTTTATGTACGTTTCTAACTTGTTTGACAATTTCATTATTTGAATGTGTCATCTTTTTACAAAATTAAAGAGAGATTCAAAAGAAAGTAAAGATTGAAAACAAAAGACTCTCAAACAAATAATGGCTAAATATATCTAGTGGAGATAGATAATTTATTATTTGCTTTTTTCTTGAATTTCTATACATATGAACATTTATTTATTATGAATAATAAAATTTGTTAAAGTAAAAATAATAGGTGTATTCAATAGCGTGTTCTCCCTTTTTCCAGTATTTTGCTCTTTGCAATTCTGATGGGTTTTATCGCAAAATAGATTTTCAGTTTTCTATGTAAAATGCATACATTTTAACATAAACTGGGAAATGACTTTATTCAGTAGCAATGAGGCAGCCAGTATCTTTTTGTAACCTCTTTTAGCAGACCATATATGTGACTCTTCCATCTAAACTTAAAGTAAACTTAAAAGTGGGTTTTATATTTCATGTGGTACATGCAGAACAATTTTTTAATATGAAGGAAATCAATCTCCTTTTATGTGAATTTATAGTTTTGCTCCCTTTATAATTTTCCCATGAATCAGATTTGACTATTTTACACCTTAACATAAATAAATATTTATCTAACTAATAATTACTTGTAACTCTAATGGTCTTGTGAACCTGAACGAGTTAAATCAGAATGAAGGCGGAAATGTTAACTAACATCCTATTTCGTTAATTGATTATAGGTTGAGTTTTATTCTCCTGCAAATAAGGATACTGTACAGGGAATAAAACATCAGGAATGGGAATTCCCCATGCACTATATGAAATTCATTGTGAATTAGAACTTTTGAAAGCTTTAAAATGTAATTTAAATAGTGAACACTGACATTCAGAGCTATTTCATTCTTTTTTAATCCCATTCTTAACAGCCTGTAGCAGAATTTCAGAAGCATTACAATTCCTGCCAATAACCTTTCTCCAAAAAATAATTTCAGTCAGCATTATCAGTCAATGTAACCAACAGAAACCAGAAATCCACTTCAAATGTCCTTCAAATGGCTAGAAGATGAATTCAAGGGGAAACAAAATGTAAAACTCAGAAGATGAGGCCTGACTTTGATACTTACTTGGTCTGATAGAGTAATTTTGTCTCCATATAGATCTCACTGTATAAGGAAAAAAAGAGGGAAAAGAAGCTGTTATGTGTCACCTTATCTAAATAAGGTACCTGTCATTTCTGGAATTCTACTTAAACTATGATAGATGTTCTTATTCAACAAAAGAATCTCTTTTCTCTCTAGAAAACAGGTCTTTTAAAAGAGAAACTACAAGTAAACTAAATGTTCTCACTGCAGCTGCTATGAACAACAGAAACTTAAGCCTTGATTAAAGACAGCTCAGAATTTAGATGGTTAGATACAAACTACACAGAGTGGACAGACAGACCAGGAAAAAAAAAAGTTTTCTTTAATGTGAGATCACCTTGGCTTTTTATTGTTTGTTTGTTTATTCTGTTCATTTTTATTTTTCCCCCACAGGCTACATTACCTTTAAAATTGTTCATACAAATATTTATATACATATATATATGAAATTTTATATATATATAATTGTTTACCATATAGAAATATATATGCACATATATACATACATGCACACAGACACACACACACATACATATATATATATATATATATATATATATATATATATATATTTAGTCTATTTTTCTGTGTTCATCATGGCATTTGGAGATTTCATTCTTTTTTATTTACAGAAAGAATTGCTAAGCAAGTTATAAAAGAGGGAAAGAATAAGTCCTTATCATCCACAGACAATACAATGGAACTAATGGAAATGTAAAATAAAGAATTTAGAATATTCATAGTGAAAAAGCTAACAGAGATAAAAAAGAAGAGAGATGATGAACTCCAGAAGATGCACGAGAAAAGAGATAATGAATTCCAAGAGGTGAGGAAGTTCTTGAACAATTTGAGAAAGGAAATACATTAAAATACACCATTAAAAAGAATCAAACAGAACTGTTAAAGATGAAGATTTTTTTTTTTTGGTGAGATTTTTGCTATGGGCATGTACATTCACCAGAAAGACAGAGACAGAGAGACAGCGAGATATCACCCCCTGGGGGGGGGGGGAATGGCCATGTGGCAATACCTTCTCCTCCATTCTCCTCTCAAGATCTTGGGCACGCATGTACATGCATCTGTCATGAGTTTTAAGCCATCAGGTCCAGGACTTGAACCATGGTCAACTACATGGGAGTCCAGCAACATAGCCATTATGTCAAGTGCTGGTCTCATGATGAAGATTTTAATACAGGAAATCAAAACCTCCCTTGAAAGTATTAAAAGTAGATTAGATCATGCAGAAGATCAAATTTCAGACATAGAAGACAGAAATTATGACCAAGAAAAATTCACCAAAAAAACTGAGAAAATAACCCCCCAAAATGAGAATGATATGTAAGAAATAATAGAAACCATTAAATGTGCAAACATCCAGATAATCGGTATCCCAGGTGATGAAACTAATAAGGGCATTGATAATCTATTCCATGAAATACTGGAAGAAAACTTTCCAAACTTAGAGAGGTACTCAAATATCCAGACTCAAGAATACAATGGGCCCTACATAGAATCAACCCAAGAAGATCTTCTCCAAGGCATATTATAGCCAGAGTGACCAAAACCATAGACAAAGACAGGATACTAAAATTGAGAAGATATAAATGTCAAGTTACTTACAAAGGCTATCCCATCAGACTAAGTGCAGACTTCTCATCAGAAACATTGTAAGCAAGAAAATGGGAAATATATTCAGTGTTAAGTGAAAAACAATTTCAACCAAGAATATTATATCCAGGAAGATTATCCTTCATATGGGAAAATAAGACAAGAACATTCTCAGATAAACAAAACCTGAAAGAATTTACCAACTCCAGACCAGCTCTGCAAGAAGTTCTGAATGGAGTGCTATACCAGGAAAACTAAAGACATACACTCAGAAATAAGAACACAAAAAACAACCAAGAAAATGGCCACCTTGATAGTAAGGACCTGTTAGGAGTTGAACGTTAACTTCCAGAATTTAAACAGAAACATTGGACCATGTAACATTGCAGGTTCAACAGAAGAGAGAATTACATGAGACTGAGCTGGTGAAATAGAATTTTATCACTCTTGACTAAAACATTACTGATTTTCCTCTATGCTTCATTTTCCACATTTAAGTATTTTTGTCTTTTCTTGAGCTACTGATAGGTCCATCTACCTACTGTTTGAAAAGAAAAAAAAAATTAGAAAAAATTAAAACAATACATATAAAGAACAACATGTCTAAAGGCTATTATATAACATTTACATTGTATTGGTTATTATAAGTAATTTAGAGATGATTTAAAATATCTGGAAGGTTATGCATAGGTTATATTCAAATCCTACACATTTTTTTTATATAAAGTACTTGAGCATTCATAGATTTTATCCACAGAAAAGTCCTGGAAAGAGTTCCTGAATTATAGTGAGTACTGACTATACCATTATAGGGCTGTTACATAATATATAGCTAGTATAATATAAGTTAAATGAATATACTAATTAAAAAAGCATGTATACAACATAAGCCATAAAGGCACCATTAAGGAAAAAAAAAGGCAAAGAGATATAGCCAATAAGCCAACAAAGTAGATAAATAATCAAACAGGTCATAAAAATTTATTAATGAATAGGAAGGCAGAAAAGGAAGAAATGGACAATGAATCAGACAACAAAGAATAAAACAAATGAAGGAAAATGGAAGATTTAAATCCAAATTCATCCATCATCATTAAGTGAAAATTATCTAAAAATAAATTAATCCTCAGGTTCTCTGTGTGCATATATATGTGTGTGTGTGTGTGTGTGTGTGTGTGTATACACACACATGTATTTTTAATTTGCTAGACGGTGTGTGCACTCATCAAAGAGAGAGAGAGAGAGAGAGAGAGAGAGAGAGAGAGATAAATTACCCCTCATGGGAGATGGTCATGCTGCAATCCCTTTTTCTCCATTTCCCCTCCTTTTTGAGATTTGGGGCACATATTCTGTCATGTTTTACAAGCTTCTGGTTTAGGACTCACTACTCAGTCAAGCATGTGGGATCTGACCAACACTACCACCACCAGCTAGCCCTAGGTTCTGTATGTTTTGCAAAATATTTAGAACTATCCAAAAAGAGAAACAGTTAAGAATAAGGAAATTTGGGAACCAGCAGTTAGCGTAATGGCTATGTCACTTGACTCCCACGTAGTCGACCGCAGTTTGTGTCCCAGACCTGGTGGCTTAAAACTCACGCCGGGCGCATGTGCGTGCGTGCCCAAGATCCCGAGAGGAGAATGGAGGAGAAGGGATTGTGGCGTGACCATCCCCCCTGGGGGGTGATTTCTCGCTTTCTGTCTCTATGTCTCTCTCTGTCTGTCTGGCAAGTGCACGCGCCCTATAGCAAAAATCTCTCAAAAAAAAAAGGAAATTTTCCGATATCTCTATTGTTGGTATTTTAAGTGCTCTAAGTTTGGTGATTTTGGGGGGAGTGTAAAAAATTAAAATTGTAAAAAATTTAACCCTCCACAAAAGAAGATATCTGAAGTCTCCAAAAAAATTAACAGAAAAAATCATATTATAAGAAAACTACACATAGATTTCTAATTTTTTGCACCAAAATAAACTTACTCTTTGATTCCTTTTTCCATGAATTTTTTGAATTTTCCTAGTTTAATACAATAGAATATGACAGTTTGATGATCACTTAGCTACTTGAAATGGCAATTAGAAAATTGAAAGTTGTACCAAATCATGTTATTTAATTTTAATTATAATCCTCACTGTCTCAACTGTTAAGTTATTCTAAAATATTCCTTGAAATATGAAATGAGAAATGCTTAGTATTCTAATATGCTCTTCGTATTCCCAACTTGTCAGTCTTGGGAAGGTGGAATTATTTGTGAGTGTCAGCTGGTGTAGGAATGTAAAAAGACTAGGAAAATTAAATTTGGGGTACATGACAGCTAAGATAAGCAGTCCTATAAAAATGTGATTTTAAATATTCCTTTTCACAAAATAATTGTATAAGGAAAACATTGAGCCTCGTCAGAGAGATTAACTTTGTACCTTGCTGTAATTCAGATTCATTCTCAAATACAAGGGCAGTTGTCACTAATCAAGATGAAGATCAGATCTGTATTGACAGGCTCAAGGTGGTGCTAATAGATACTACAGAAATAAATTTTGCCTTTAAAAAGTGACAGAGTTTCTGGGGGAGGAAAAAAAAAAAAAAGGAAAGCAAAGATCAGAGGTCACTCTGCTGAAATTTTACTTGAATGTTTTTCTCCCTCTTTTCTACCCCCAGCATCAAAGAATTATCTAGTCTGTAAAGTTGCAGAGCATTATTTAAAAAGCTGATAATCATCTTCAAAAGTGGCAATGAATGAATGAGTTGGTAAATAGCATTTCATTGTTGGAAAACAAATTCATAATGAGTAAAATCTAATTCTATACATTTAGTTCAATCTCTAGAGTTATCACTAACATACATTTCTTAAAATTGCATTTTAAAAATAACTTGTTGAGGTCCAACAGTGGCTAAATGGTAATGTGTCTACATGTGACAAGTTTGGGGTTCCTGTCCCAGGACCCTTTTGGGCATGCAAGACAGGACATGACCTGCGGTTTGGACCAGCTAAGACTGGGAGTGAATTGAGTGGGGACCCTGTTAGAGATGCCTATCTGTCTTTCTCTTCCTCTTTGTCATTACCTCATGAAAAAATAAATTTAAAAAACAAACAAAATTTAAATTAAAAAAAAAAACCTCAATACTTATGGAGATCTGGGATACAATCTACTATTTGTTATATAATGAATATACAAAAAATATATACAAAATTATACAGAAATTAGTACATATCAGTGAGAAGAAAAAATGAATGGGAAAACGATCTTTCATATCTTTATTAGATAAAGAAATTGGAAACCCAATGAAATTATATTTTCATAACCATGTAAATTTTATATAAAATGTAGTTTTAAGTTTTGAAAAACATTATGCACTCGTTTTGATTCTTTCCCCAGACAACTTTACTTTGGCTTATGCTTCCAAATTTTTGTATAAAATTTCAGGAGACTCACTGGAAATCCATGGAGTCCAGTTCAAAAATCATGTGGTAAGGTATGTTAGTACCTTCGTCAGGGAGATGAGGAAACACAATGTCTGAAGACTGAGTGCTGTGACTATAGCAAACTATACTGATTGCAATCTGTACTTTTTTTTCCCTAAGACCTTTCGTGAGGCTTAAAATATTTAGACTCATCATAAAACTGTAGAGTCTAACAGTTCCTGTAACTTGCTTTAATTTAGTGGGAGTTAAGACAAAACTACCATATGACAGATTTTTAATCCTTTTAAGGTGGCTATGTATATTATTTTACTTTAATTCACTTGCATAAAACTATCATATAATTCTGAGGGCAATGTTATTGCTTGTGTAGGGTTTGCTGCCCAGAGATTTCATAAATTTTTATAGAGAACCACGTGGGTTCTTTTCTCACATCAAAACATAATGCAGCAACCTGAGAAAATGTGTTAATAGCAGTAATACATTTTCTTTGGTCTTCTATAGTCATCAGAAATTATATTTAGTGTGCTATAATAAAAAGAAAAGTTTTTAAATCAGTTATGTTAGTTTTGAACACAGCCTAATTCAGACAGGTTAATATTGAAGTAGATTTCTCTCCTGTATTCCAGATTCCAGCCTCATAACACTTGTAAACTGCAGTATAAGCCTGATAAAACCACAGGATTACACCTGTGACACCTATAACATTATATCAGAGGTAAACTACACACACACACACACACACACACACACACACATATATATATATATATATATATATATATATATATATATATATATATAAATGAGATTTTTGCTATAGGGCATGTGTATTTGCTGAAGACACCCACACAGAAAACAAGAAACCACCCCCAGGACAGGATGGCCATGCTGAAATCCCTTTACCTCATTTCTCCTCTCTGGATTTTGGGTATGCATGTACACGCGGCTGGCCTGTTTCAAGCTGCCAGGTCCTGGACTCGAAAAATGATTAGCCATGTGGGAGTCTATCAATGTAACCATTATGCCATCTGCTCATCCTTATAATTTTTAAAGTTAATCCTTGACATCTTGCTTTTCTATGTCACTTGCAGTATCCTTTACTTTTTTTGGGGGGGGGGGGGTTGGGGGGAAGGTTTTTGTTATAGGGCACGTGTGATCACCAGAAAGACAGAGAGAGACAGAGAGACAGAAAGTGAGAAATCACCCCCCAGGGGGGATGGCCACACGGCAATCCTTTCTCCATTCTCCTCTCAGGATCTTGGGTTCTGCACACACACGCGCCCAGCGTGAGTTTAAGCCGCTAGGTCCAGGACTAGAACCACAGTCAACTACATGGGAGTCCAGCGACATAGCCATTGCACTAACTGCTGGTCCCTCCTTTACTTTTATGCATTTCTGAATCCCATGATTTCCTCAGCTTTCTTCTTGCTTCCCTTTCTGGAAAACAAAAACATCTCCATTGATGCCAGTGCTGATAGTCTCTATTTGGATGAACTTGGATAGGTTAATTAAACTCTTTGAAAATCACTTTGCTCCTTTATAAAAGGATGAAATAACGCCACGTTCTAGTGAAGGGAAAATGAGACAATATAGGGTAGAGAATGCTTTGCACATATCAGGAGCTAGAATTACATTTCGGTTGGAAGAACCTAAATGTCAGTTAATAAAACTCATGAATTGGAACTCATATAGGGCTATTTGCTTTTGAACAGAAGCCTAAGATCAAAGTGATAAAGTTTCAGAAGGAAATGCGTGACATCATAATACAGACGCATAGTAAGAATGACTCATGAAACAGCTGCCTCGCTTTAAGAGCCCTGAGCCCTTCTGAGGTGTCCTCAAGCAAACTCCTCTAGGTCCATACTCCCAAAGGCCTGTTCCTGACATTAGTCTAGTGAACAAAGAGAATCATATTCATAAAAATAGTTTATCAAATTTATTAATTTTTGGAAAATGTTCAAATTGCTTCTTTGATGTATTGACTAACAATATTGAAAAGGTATGCATTGAGAAATGGGAGAAATCATATTTTGAAAAAAATCTCAGGATATGAAAAAAACATAAGGAAATGGAACAAATTTAACATATTATATTGTACTTACAGAGCAAACTTTTCAAAGAAAGGGAGAGAAAACAGTATCAATGTGTTAAAATGCATAACTACTTATAAATTTTACACGACTGCAACTGTTGCCAACTATTATGTTCACTGATCATGTGTTACCATCTGCTGTGTTGCTAATAAGAGAAACAGCTGAGTCTGGGTAATTTATAAAGAATAGAGGTTTATTTTTAAGTTTATTTATTTCCTATGAGAAATAGAGAAATGGGCACGTGTAACATGGATCTTCACACCACAATCCATTCTCTGCCCCTATTACCAGCCGGGATCACAAGCAGAGGCTTATTTAGTCCATAATTCTGGAGGTCTAAAGGGCCCCATTTGTTGAAGGTCTTTTTGTTGATGGGTTCCCAAGGTGGTACAGGGCATCTATGGCAAGAGCTTGAGCAGAGCAGTGTGCAGACCTGCATCCATAGTTCTGTCTCCTGATAAGCCCATGAGCTATCTAATCGTGGGGGCCTCACCCTGATGTACAATTCCTTCTCAATGGCCCCAACCCTCCACACAATAGTAGAATGAAGTCTCCATCTCTTTGATACCATTATAATGGCTCACCAAGTCTTAATACATGAATTTAGGCAAGGACAATTTAACCTTAACACCTGGCCAGCTAATTTCTTATTGATTAATATTTCCTCCTAACGAAAGTAGTGGTTGTTCCAAGTAAATCTAGGAAATACATCTAGTCAGATAGTATATGGAAAAATCCATGTGAAATTAGTCGCAGTATATAAATAATAGATCAAAGGATATCAGTAAACTATGAAAGAGACCTACAATTTTTCAGTGAAATCTTAAGTATAAAATTTCAACTAAGTGCCTGAGCATTTTGATTCTGATAGGGTATTAAATCCTTCAACTGCATGTCATACATGGCATCATTCATTTCAAGTTTCACTATAATGAGGAGTATAATGTAAAACATTAAAGTATATTAGAGTAGAAAATACATACAATACATTCATATTTACCTGTGAAATCTCATTTCTAACACCTTTTCAACAATTTTAACTGTGAAATAGAAAAGCCAGCCACTCGCAAGGCACATTTTCAATCATCTTGAAATGGCCTTTACCCTAGTAATTTACTTTCCAGCTCTGCATGCATTTTAAATGGCTACTTTGCTAAAACGTGAAAGATGTTAAAAAGTAAAATGAACATATCAGGCACTAAAGAAGAATGTGGAGGGAAATTGAGGTCATTCAAATTATTGGGAAGTGACTTATAATTCAAAATGATGATCACAGCAATGAAAAGATAGCAAGGAACCTGGAGGGTAACCATGGGCAAGTTGATTGTATTAGAATGATGTCATTCCCTTGGTTGGGTAACATGGGCTCTGTGGAAGCACTTGCCTTTGCTGTAAGTGATATTTCCCAAAGACAAGTCAGAGCATAAACCAGTCATGAATCATCATAGCAGCAGGTGATCAGTATTGGCAAAGTGAGAAGCTGCAAGTTTTATTGCTCCTAGTTTTTTTCCTAAATATATCCTTTTTGGTCTCAAAGTGTACAAGTCATATTTTCAGAGTATCCTAATTGCCTGCAATATATTTGCTTTATCTATTCAAATGAAATCTAATTTATCATCTTTGTTCTAAAAACTGAGATCTCCATTTTCACCCTCTCAAGGTCTGTTATTTCTACCTTTCCTTCAGTAGAGTAACATGGATTAATGAGTACCTCACTGTTTGAGCTTAAAGGTTTCCTTTGCTATTATTGTGGAAAATAAAAAATACTGCAGGACACATTGTTAAGAAGGTATTTTATTAATTGGTTTAGAACAGATCTTACTAGACGTCAAGTTACAGCATCAAAGAACACCCTCAAATTATTGACCCACGTTATGATGACTGTCCAATGGCTGTAATTATACAGTTCAGTAAAAATTGAGGCAGAAAATGGTAAGATCTTTCCTAAGGCATTAGAATAAAATACTAATACAATCAGAAACAAAGGCATGAAGAATTTTGAGGTTTTTATTAGTTCATAAATGTTTTATTATCACTTCTGAAGACTAGACTTGCCTCACTTGGGATAATATGAGAGGACTTCAAAAAGTTCATAGAAAATAAAATTTAAAGATAATAAAAATGTGAGCTTTATTTCTCAATATAGGCTCTATCAAGTCAAGGCACTTTTATAGTCAATACCAGCCATAAAGCCCATCCCTAAAGAACTAAGGATCTTACGCATTTAATGATGCCAATGCGGTTTTGTTTTGTTTCTTTTTCATATTAACAAAATAAAAACGGATAATCTTTAAAAAATTTTTAAGATTAGAAAACAAAATTTCTGAAAGAATCAATGAGGACAGTAAAGTGGACAGTAATGATTTCCCTTTAAAATTATTGTAAAATTTCCTTTGTTGAGAGGAATGAGCAAGAGCTCTGTTGTCACAAGAGAAGACTCTCTCTGGGGATGCTTTCTTGAGCATTTTGCTGCTAAAGCTTGGTCAGCTTTCTCAAATACTATTTTTTAGGATTATGCCTTTGGGTGCATCTACTCGCCAGACAGAGTTAGAGAGAAGGAAAGTGTGAAATCACCCCAAAAGAGGGTTAGCCATGCCACAATCTCTTCTCCTTTATTCTCCTCTATGGACTGTGGACAGTCCAGTGCATGCACATACACCAAGCATGATTTTCAAGCTACTAGTCTGAGACTTGAAGTGCAGTTGACCACATAGAAATCTAACACCTTAAACACCATGTCACCTGCTGTCTCCATCAAACACTCTTATAATAAGCAGATGGAACTATTCTTTGACCCTACAGAAAGTAGCAAGCAATGTACCTTGAGAATCACAGAAAAAATACTGTCATAACCTTGCTCTTAACCATACTACTTTTGCTGTGATAGGACTACTTCTACCTCTTGCACTTTGATTATGCTTTGTCTTTGAAACTGTACTGATAAAACCATGTGTCTCCTTCTCTTGTAATTCTTCAAAGAAATGTTTCTGGATACTAAGTCTTCTTGTTTAAAATTTTATCAAAAGCTCTGCTCTGCAACTCTTATGGGCTCAAGAGTTTTGGTATCCATCAAGCAGAAAGTGAGAAATTAGTCCCCAGGAGTAATGGCCATGCCACAATCCCCTCTCCTCCATTCTCCTCTCAGGATTTTGGGCACACATGCACACATATCAAGTGTGTTTCAAGCTGCTGTGTCTGGGACTCAAACTGCGGTTGACTTCATGGGAATCCAGTGCCTTAACCACTTTACCACCTGCTGGCCCAACAATCAAGAATATTAAGCAATATTATCACAATCTACTCCAAGTTTAGAATTCCAAACATGTAATCTTTCTATTCACTTCAAGGAACAATTACCATATTTCATTCAGTTTTATTTTCTTTGTAATGTATTTTCCTGTAAAAGAATTACTTAATGTTTAATACATTATATCATGGATTTAAATTTTTATTGAGTTCTGGGTGCTGAAATAAATCCAAAAACGTTTTTTTAAAAGTATCCCTTGGCCTTTCATGGATTCGAAGACTGCTGCCCTATTTTCAGCCACTTAGCTTTGGTCAGGCTCTTCGCATTTATATCCTTTAATCCCTCTTTATAAATTAGTACCTCAGTTCTTTAACCATAGATGAAAATCTTTTCATAACTCCCTTTAACTTCTCTGTCCCTGAACCTGGGTTTGAAATCATCAAAATCAAGTAGGAAAATAAATTTTATATCTCAAATCCAGCAGAATTTTTTCCATATGTAGCCTTGTTTTTTTCCCCATTGCTTTAAACATTCCCTCTAATAGACTGTCCACTGAGGTTACTTAGGTCTCCTTCAACATTTTTACTTATCAGGTATTTCCGTTTACTGCCTATCTGTGCTTCCAAAGAGGTAGTTTTTATTTCAGCCCAAATCTAATCATTTTAACTGCACTCTGTGTTGCTATCTGCCTATTTCTTACTTTAGTTGTGCTGCAGATTTTTACTCTGATTATTCTTCCTAGTCACTCTGCTTTTAAAATAGAATGCAATTTTTAAAAATGAAGAGTTTCTCATATCACATATTGCTATTAAGTAATATTGCTAAGAAATATGCTTCAGACTAGTTCAGGTATGGTTGTGTTTGAAGGAATTTCTTTGAGCAGTATTCTGTGACCATTCCCAGTGTTTAATCCAAACTATAAAAACTACCAATGATTTTTCTAACTCAATGCCTTTGTAAATCATACTTAATTTTCCTGAATTTGCTTTTTGAGACTACACAGTGATACTAAACAGTCATAAGAAAGACATTTCTGGGGACAGCATATGGCATAGTGGTTATATCACTGGACTCCCACATAGTCGACTGCATTCCAAGTCTCAGACTCCGTGGCTTGAAAATCCCTCTGGGTGCGTGTACATGTGTGCCCAAGATCCCAGAAGGAGAATGGAGGAGAAGAGATTGTGGCAAGGCCATCCCCCTGAACGTGGTATCTCATTTTCCTTCTCACTGTCTCTTTCTCTCTCTCTCCAGTGAATGCACACACCTAAAGGAAAAATATCTCTGAAAATAATTTTTTTTGTTAGGTTGTTTGTAAAAATTCTGAATTAAAACTTGTGGAAAAATAAAGCTTAGTTTTTATGTCATAAGAGACAGATCAGGAACATTAGAATCAAGATTTAGATTTTAAAGTCCAAGTTTGTTACACAGAGTGTTTTCATTTATTGTGTAGTAGACAGCTGGATATAAGACAGAAATGAGGGGCTAGCAGATGGTGTAGTGCTTATGTTAGTGGACTCTCACCTGGCTAACAGTGGTTCAAGTACCAGACCCAGTGACTTGAAACTCATGCCCAATATCCTGAGAGGAGAAGAGAGAAGGGATTGCAGTGTGGCTAAAAATTTGTCTTGCACTGACTGGACATTTTCTGACTGCTCTCACGTTGGTCCATCATGCATCTATGGTCACACAGTGCATCTTTGATAAGGTGGTAGCTGGCTTGGGCATTCAGGCAGATTGTCCCCATGTGTACAACATCTACCAGACTAGGAGAGATCTGCACATGTGGCAGCTGTGTTCCAACAGCAGTGAGTCATCATTTCTCTGGCCCCTGTTTGTGTCATATGTTTAAACATTTTACTATCCATACAAGGCATATGGTAAAACACCGATCTCTGAGATGAAAGTTAGACTTTATCTCATGCTGAGAAGTGTAGCAAAGTCATATTCTGAAAGACTAAATCATAACAAATTATAAATAATAATATATTAAAACCTTTTTGGGGGGACCAGCAGGTGGTATAGTGGTTAAGGCGCTGGACTTCTACAGTTTGAGTTCTGGACCTAGTGGTTTGAAAATCACTTTGGGTATATATGCATACATACCAAAATACCAGGAGAATGGTGGAGAAGGAATTGCAGCATGGCCATC